>OY759168.1:58639789-59124789 GCA_963662145.1 Sturmia bella
TAATTTTTTAATGATTTTTGCCTCGGGTACCGAATTAAGCTTATTTTTGCTCTATCTGCAATATTTAAGGATTTAGGGCCATTTTAATAAAATTATTAATTTTTAATTATTTTTGCCTCGGGTACCGAATTAAGCTTATTTTTGCTCTATCTTCAATATTTAAGGAGTTAGGGCCATTTTAATAAAATTATTAATTTTTTAATTATTTTTGCCTCGGGGTACCGAATTAAGCTTATTTTTGCTCTATCTTCAATATTTAAGGAGTTAGGGCCATTTTAATAAAATTATTAATTTTTTAATTATTTTTGCCTCGGGTACCGAATTAAGCTTATTTTTGCTCTATCTTCAATATTTAAGGAGTTAGGGCCATTTTAATAAAATTATTAATTTTTTAATTATTTTTGCCTCGGGTACCGAATTTAGCTTATTTTTGCTCTATCTTCAATATTTAAGGAGTTAGGGCCATTTTAATAAAATTATTAATTTTTTAATTATTTTTGCTCGGGTACCGAATTTAGCTTATTTTTGCTCTATCTTCAATATTTAAGGAGTTAGGGCCATTTTAATAAAATTATTAATTTTTTAATTATTTTTGCCTCGGGTACCGAATTAAGCTTATTTTTGCTCTATCTGCAATATTTAAGGATTTATGGCCATTTTAATAAAATTATTAATTTTTTAATTATTTTTGCCTCGGGTACCGAATTAAGCTTATTTTTGCTCTATCTTCAATATTTAAGGAGTTAGGGCCATTTTAATAAAATTATTAATTTTTAATTATTTTTGCCTCGGGTACCGAATTTAGCTTATTTTTGCTCTATCTTCGATATTTAAGGAGTTAGGGCCATTTTAATAAAATTATTAATTTTTTAATTATTTTTGCTCGGGTACCGAATTTAGCTTATTTTTGCTCTATCTTCGATATTTAAGGAGTTAGGGCCATTTTAATAAAATTATTAATTTTTTAATTATTTTTGCCTCGGGTACCGAATTTTGCTTATTTTTGCTCTATCTTCAATATTTAAGGAGTTAGGGCCATTTTAATAAAATTATTAATTTTTTAATTATTTTTGCCTCGGGTACCGAATTAAGCTTATTTTTGCTCTATCTTCAATATTTAAGGAGTTAGGGCCATTTTAATAAAATTATTAATTTTTTAATTATTTTTGCTCGGGTACCGAATTTAGCTTATTTTTGCTCTATCTTCAATATTTAAGGAGTTAGGGCCATTTTAATAAAATTATTAATTTTTTAATTATTTTTGCCTCGGGTACCGAATTAAGCTTATTTTTGCTCTATCTGCAATATTTAAGGATTTATGGCCATTTTAATAAAATTATTAATTTTTTAATTATTTTTGCCTCGGGTACCGAATTAAGCTTATTTTTGCTCTATCTTCAATATTTAAGGAGTTAGGGCCATTTTAATAAAATTATTAATTTTTTAATTATTTTTGCCTCGGGTACCGAATTTAGCTTATTTTTGCTCTATCTTCGATATTTAAGGAGTTAGGGCCATTTTAATAAAATTATTAATTTTTTAATTATTTTTGCTCGGGTACCGAATTTAGCTTATTTTTGCTCTATCTTCAATATTTAAGGAGTTAGGGCCATTTTAATAAAATTATTAATTTTTTAATTATTTTTGCCTCGGGTACCGAATTAAGCTTATTTTTGCTCTATCTTCAATATTTAAGGAGTTAGGGCCATTTTAATAAAATTATTAATTTTTTAATTATTTTTGCCTCGGGTACCGAATTAAGCTTATTTTTGCTCTATCTTCAATATTTAAGGAGTTAGGGCCATTTTAATAAAATTATTAATTTTTTAATTATTTTTGCCTCGGGTACCGAATTAAGCTTATTTTTGCTCTATCTGCAATATTTAAGGATTTATGGCCATTTTAATAAAATTATTAATTTTTTAATTATTTTTGCCTCGGGTACCGAATTAAGCTTATTTTTGCTCTATCTTCAATATTTAAGGAGTTAGGGCCATTTTAATAAAATTATTAATTTTTTAATTATTTTTGCCTCGGGTACCGAATTAAGCTTATTTTTGCTCTATCTTCAATATTTAAGGAGTTAGGGCCATTTTAATAAAATTATTAATTTTTTAATTATTTTTGCCTCGGGTACCGAATTAAGCTTATTTTTGCTCTATCTTCAATATTTAAGGAGTTAGGGCCATTTTAATAAAATTATTAAATTTTTAATTATGTTTGCCTCGGGTCCGAATTAAGCTTATTTTTGCTCTATCTGCAATATTTAAGGAGTTAGGGCCATTTTAATAAAATTATTAAATTTTTAATTATGTTTGCCTCGGGTACCGAATTAAGCTTATTTTTGCTCTATCTGCAATATTTAAGGATTTATGGCCATTTTAATAAAATTATTAATTTTTTAATTATTTTTGCCTCGGGTACCGAATTAAGCTTATTTTTGCTCTATCTTCAATATTTAAGGAGTTAGGGCCATTTTAATAAAATTATTAATTTTTTAATTATTTTTGCTCGGGTACCGAATTTAGCTTATTTTTGCTCTATCTGCAATATTTGAGGATTTAGGGCCATTTTAATAAAATTATTAATTTTTTAATTATTTTTGCCTCGGGTACCGAATTAAGCTTATTTTTGCTCTATCTTCAATATTTAAGGAGTTAGGGCCATTTTAATAAAATTATAAATTTTTTAATTATTTTTGCCTCGGGTACCGAATTTTGCTTATTTTTGGTCTATCTTCAATATTTAAGGAGTTAGGGCCATTTTAAGAAAATTATTAATTTTTTAATTATTTTTGCCTCGGGTACCGAATTTAGCTTATTTTTGCTCTATCTTCAATATTTAAGGAGTTAAGGCCATTTTAATAAAATTATTAATTTTTTAATTATTTTTGCCTCGGGTACCGAGTTTAGCTTATTTTTGCTCTATCTTCAATATTTAAGGAGTTAGGGCCATTTTAATAAAATTATTAATTTTTGAATTATTTGTACCTCGGGTACCGAATTTAGCTTATTTTTGCTCTATCTTCGATATTTAAGGAGTTAGGGCCATTTTAATAAAATTATTAATTTTTTAATTATTTTTGCTCGGGTACCGAATTTAGCTTATTTTTGCTCTATCTTCGATATTTAAGGAGTTAGGGCCATTTTAATAAAATTATTAATTTTTTAATTATTTTTGCCTCGGGTACCGAATTTTGCTTATTTTTGCTCTATCTTCAATATTTAAGGAGTTAGGGCCATTTTAATAAAATTATTAATTTTTTAATTATTTTTGCCTCGGGTACCGAATTAAGCTTATTTTTGCTCTATCTTCAATATTTAAGGAGTTAGGGCCATTTTAATAAAATTATTAATTTTTTAATTATTTTTGCCTCGGGTACCGAATTTAGCTTATTTTTGCTCTATCTTCAATATTTAAGGAGTTAGGGCCATTTTAATAAAATTATTAATTTTTAATTATTTTTGCCTCGGGTACCGAATTAAGCTTATTTTTGCTCTATCTGCAATATTTAAGGATTTATGGCCATTTTAATAAAATTATTAATTTTTTAATTATTTTTGCCTCGGGTACCGAATTAAGCTTATTTTTGCTCTATCTTCAATATTTAAGGAGTTAGGGCCATTTTAATAAAATTATTAATTTTTTAATTATTTTTGCCTCGGGTACCGAATTTAGCTTATTTTTGCTCTATCTTCGATATTTAAGGAGTTAGGGCCATTTTAATAAAATTATTAATTTTTTAATTATTTTTGCTCGGGTACCGAATTTAGCTTATTTTTGCTCTATCTTCAATATTTAAGGAGTTAGGGCCATTTTAATAAAATTATTAATTTTTTAATTATTTTTGCCTCGGGTACCGAATTAAGCTTATTTTTGCTCTATCTTCAATATTTAAGGAGTTAGGGCCATTTTAATAAAATTATTAATTTTTTAATTATTTTTGCTCGGGTACCGAATTTAGCTTATTTTTGCTCTATCTTCAATATTTAAGGAGTTAGGGCCATTTTAATAAAATTATTAATTTTTTAATTATTTTTGCCTCGGGTACCGAATTAAGCTTATTTTTGCTCTATCTGCAATATTTAAGGATTTATGGCCATTTTAATAAAATTATTAATTTTTTAATTATTTTTGCCTCGGGTACCGAATTAAGCTTATTTTTGCTCTATCTTCAATATTTAAGGAGTTAGGGCCATTTTAATAAAATTATTAATTTTTTAATTATTTTTGCCTCGGGTACCGAATTAAGCTTATTTTTGCTCTATCTTCAATATTTAAGGAGTTAGGGCCATTTTAATAAAATTATTAATTTTTTAATTATTTTTGCCTCGGGTACCGAATTTAGCTTATTTTTGCTCTATCTTCGATATTTAAGGAGTTAGGGCCATTTTAATAAAATTATTAATTTTTTAATTATTTTTGCCTCGGGTACCGAATTTTGCTTATTTTTGCTCTATCTTCAATATTTAAGGAGTTAGGGCCATTTTAATAAAATTATTAATTTTTTAATTATTTTTGCCTCGGGTACCGAATTAAGCTTATTTTTGCTCTATCTTCAATATGTAAGGAGTTAGGGCCATTTTAATAAAATTATTAATTTTTTAATTATTTTTGCTCGGGTACCGAATTTAGCTTATTTTTGCTCTATCTTCAATATTTAAGGAGTTAGGGCCATTTTAATAAAATTATTAATTTTTTAATTATTTTTGCCTCGGGTACCGAATTAAGCTTATTTTTGCTCTATCTTCAATATTTAAGGAGTTAGGGCCATTTTAATAAATTATTAAATTTTTAATTATGTTTGCCTCGGGTACCGAATTAAGCTTATTTTTGCTCTATCTGCAATATTTAAGGAGTTAGGGCCATTTTAATAAAATTATTAAATTTTTAATTATGTTTGCCTCGGGTACCGAATTAAGCTTATTTTTGCTCTATCTGCAATATTTAAGGATTTATGGCCATTTTAATAAAATTATTAATTTTTTAATTATTTTTGCCTCGGGTACCGAATTAAGCTTATTTTTGCTCTATCTTCAATATTTAAGGAGTTAGGGCCATTTTAATAAAATTATTAATTTTTTAATTATTTTTGCTCGGGTACCGAATTTAGCTTATTTTTGCTCTATCTGCAATATTTGAGGATTTAGGGCCATTTTAATAAAATTATTAATTTTTTAATTATTTTTGCCTCGGGTACCGAATTAAGCTTATTTTTGCTCTATCTTCAATATTTAAGGAGTTAGGGCCATTTTAATAAAATTATAAATTTTTTAATTATTTTTGCCTCGGGTACCGAATTTAGCTTATTTTTGCTCTATCTTCGATATTTAAGGAGTTAGGGAAATTTTAATAAAATTATTAATTTTTTAATTATTTTTGCTCGGGTACCGAATTTAGCTTATTTTTGCTCTATCTTCAATATTTAAGGAGTTAGGGCCATTTTAATAAAATTATTAATTTTTTAATTATTTTTGCCTCGGGTACCGAATTAAGCTTATTTTTGCTCTATCTTCAATATTTAAGGAGTTAGGGCCATTTTAATAAAATTATTAATTTTTTAATTATTTTTGCCTCGGGTACCGAATTTAGCTTATTTTTGCTCTATCTTCGATATTTAAGGAGTTAGGGCCATTTTAATAAAATTATTAATTTTTTAATTATTTTTGCTCGGGTACCGAATTTAGCTTATTTTTGCTCTATCTTCGATATTTAAGGAGTTAGGGCCATTTTAATAAAATTATTAATTTTTTAATTATTTTTGCCTCGGGTACCGAATTTTGCTTATTTTTGCTCTATCTTCAATATTTAAGGAGTTAGGGCCATTTTAATAAAATTATTAATTTTTTAATTATTTTTGCCTCGGGTACCGAATTAAGCTTATTTTTGCTCTATCTTCAATATTTAAGGAGTTAGGGCCATTTTAATAAAATTATTAATTTTTTAATTATTTTTGCTCGGGTACCGAATTTAGCTTATTTTTGCTCTATCTTCAATATTTAAGGAGTTAGGGCCATTTTAATAAAATTATTAATTTTTTAATTATTTTTGCCTCGGGTACCGAATTAAGCTTATTTTTGCTCTATCTGCAATATTTAAGGATTTATGGCCATTTTAATAAAATTATTAATTTTTTAATTATTTTTGCCTCGGGTACCGAATTAAGCTTATTTTTGCTCTATCTTCAATATTTAAGGAGTTAGGGCCATTTTAATAAAATTATTAATTTTTTAATTATTTTTGCCTCGGGTACCGAATTTAGCTTATTTTTGCTCTATCTTCGATATTTAAGGAGTTAGGGCCATTTTAATAAAATTATTAATTTTTTAATTATTTTTGCTCGGGTACCGAATTTAGCTTATTTTTGCTCTATCTTCAATATTTAAGGAGTTAGGGCCATTTTAATAAAATTATTAATTTTTTAATTATTTTTGCCTCGGGTACCGAATTAAGCTTATTTTTGCTCTATCTTCAATATTTAAGGAGTTAGGGCCATTTTAATAAAATTATTAATTTTTTAATTATTTTTGCTCGGGTACCGAATTTAGCTTATTTTTGCTCTATCTTCAATATTTAAGGAGTTAGGGCCATTTTAATAAAATTATTAATTTTTTAATTATTTTTGCCTCGGGTACCGAATTAAGCTTATTTTTGCTCTATCTGCAATATTTAAGGATTTATGGCCATTTTAATAAAATTATTAATTTTTAATTATTTTTGCCTCGGGTACCGAATTAAGCTTATTTTTGCTCTATCTTCAATATTTAAGGAGTTAGGGCCATTTTTAATAAAATTATTAATTTTTTAATTATTTTTGCCTCGGGTACCGAATTTAGCTTATTTTTGCTCTATCTTCGATATTTAAGGAGTTAGGGCCATTTTAATAAAATTATTAATTTTTTAATTATTTTTGCTCGGGTACCGAATTTAGCTTATTTTTGCTCTATCTTCAATATTTAAGGAGTTAGGGCCATTTTAATAAAATTATTAATTTTTTAATTATTTTTGCCTCGGGTACCGAATTAAGCTTATTTTTGCTCTATCTTCAATATTTAAGGAGTTAGGGCCATTTTAATAAAATTATTAATTTTTTAATTATTTTTGCCTCGGGTACCGAATTTAGCTTATTTTTGCTCTATCTTCGATATTTAAGGAGTTAGGGCCATTTTAATAAAATTATTAATTTTTTAATTATTTTTGCCTCGGGTACCGAATTTTGCTTATTTTTGCTCTATCTTCAATATTTAAGGAGTTAGGGCCATTTTAATAAAATTATTAATTTTTTAATTATTTTTGCCTCGGGTACCGAATTAAGCTTATTTTTGCTCTATCTTCAATATGTAAGGAGTTAGGGCCATTTTAATAAAATTATTAATTTTTTAATTATTTTTGCTCGGGTACCGAATTTAGCTTATTTTTGCTCTATCTTCAATATTTAAGGAGTTAGGGCCATTTTAATAAAATTATTAATTTTTTAATTATTTTTGCCTCGGGTACCGAATTAAGCTTATTTTTGCTCTATCTTCAATATTTAAGGAGTTAGGGCCATTTTAATAAAATTATTAAATTTTTAATTATGTTTGCCTCGGGTACCGAATTAAGCTTATTTTTGCTCTATCTGCAATATTTAAGGAGTTAGGGCCATTTTAATAAAATTATTAAATTTTTAATTATGTTTGCCTCGGGTACCGAATTAAGCTTATTTTTGCTCTATCTGCAATATTTAAGGATTTATGGCCATTTTAATAAAATTATTAATTTTTTAATTATTTTTGCCTCGGGTACCGAATTAAGCTTATTTTTGCTCTATCTTCAATATTTAAGGAGTTAGGGCCATTTTAATAAAATTATTAATTTTTTAATTATTTTTGCTCGGGTACCGAATTTAGCTTATTTTTGCTCTATCTGCAATATTTGAGGATTTAGGGCCATTTTAATAAAATTATCAATTTTTTAATTATTTTTGCCTCGGGTACCGAATTAAGCTTATTTTTGCTCTATCTTCAATATTTAAGGAGTTAGGGCCATTTTAATAAAATTATAAATTTTTTAATTATTTTTGCCTCGGGTACCGAATTTTGCTTATTTTTGGTCTATCTTCAATATTTAAGGAGTTAGGGCCATTTTAAGAAAATTATTAATTTTTTAATTATTTTTGCCTCGGGTACCGAATTTAGCTTATTTTTGCTCTATCTTCAATATTTAAGGAGTTAAGGCCATTTTAATAAAATTATTAATTTTTTAATTATTTTTGCCTCGGGTACCGAGTTTAGCTTATTTTTGCTCTATCTTCAATATTTAAGGAGTTAGGGCCATTTTAATAAAATTATTAATTTTTTAATTATTTTTGCTTCGGGTACCGAATTAAGCTTATTTTTGCTCTATCTGCAATATTTAAGGAGTTAGGGCCATTTTAATAAAATTATTAATTTTTTAATTATTTTTGCCTCGGGTACCGAATTTAGCTTATTTTTGCTCTATCTTCAATATTTAAGGAGTTAGGGCCATTTTAATAAAATTATTAATTTTTTAATTATTTTTGCCTCGGGTACCGAATTAAGCTTATTTTTGCTCTATCTTCAATATGTAAGGAGTTAGGGCCATTTTAATAAAATTATTAATTTTTTAATTATTTTTGCTCGGGTACCGAATTAAGCTTATTTTTGCTCTATCTGCAATATTTAAGGATTTATGGCCATTTTAATAAAATTATTAATTTTTTAATTATTTTTGCCTCGGGTACCGAATTAAGCTTATTTTTGCTCTATCTTCAATATGTAAGGAGTTAGGGCCATTTTAATAAATTATTAAATTTTTAATTATTTTTGCCTCGGGTACCGAATTAAGCTTATTTTTGCTCTATCTTCAATATTTAAGGAGTTAGGGCCATTTTAATAAAATTATTAATTTTTTAATTATTTTTGCCTCGGGTACCGAATTAAGCTTATTTTTGCTCTATCTTCCCTTTTTCAATATTTAAGGAGTTAGGGCCATTTTAATAAAATTATAAATTTTTTAATTATTTTTGCCTCGGGTACCGAATTAAGCTTATTTTTGCTCTATCTGCAATATTTAAGGATTTATGGCCATTTTAATAAAATTATTAATTTTTTAATTATTTTTGCCTCGGGTACCGAATTAAGCTTATTTTTGCTCTATCTTCAATATTTAAGGAGTTAGGGCCATTTTAATAAAATTATTAATTTTTTAATTATTTTTGCCTCGGGTACCGAATTTTGCTTATTTTTGCTCTATCTTCAATATTTAAGGAGTTAGGGCCATTTTAATAAAATTATTAATTTTTTAATTATTTTTGCCTCGGGTACCGAATTTAGCTTATTTTTGCTTTATCTTCAATATTTAAGAGTTAGGGCCATTTTAATAAAATTATTAATTTTTTAATTATTTTTGCCTCGGGTACCGAATTTAGCTTATTTTTGCTCTATCTTCAATATTTAAGGAGTTAGGGCCATTTTAATAAAATTATTAATTTTTTAATTATTTTTGCCTCGGGTACCGAGTTTAGCTTATTTTTGCTCTATCTTCAATATTTAAGGAGTTAGGGCCATTTTAAGAAAATTATTAATTTTTTAATTATTTTTGCCTCGGGTACCGAATTTAGCTTATTTTTGCTCTATCTTCAATATTTAAGGAGTTAGGGCCATTTTAATAAAATTATTAATTTTTTAATTATTTTTGCCTCGGGTACCGAGTTTAGCTTATTTTTGCTCTATCTTCAATATGTAAGGAGTTAGGGCCATTTTAATAAAATTATTAAATTTTTAATTATTTTTGCCTCGGGTACCGAATTAAGCTTATTTTTGCTCTATCTGCAATATTTAAGGATTTATGGCCATTTTAATAAAATTATTAATTTTTTAATTATTTTTGCCTCGGGTACCGAATTAAGCTTATTTTTGCTCTATCTTCAATATGTAAGGAGTTAGGGCCATTTTAATAAAATTATTAAATTTTTAATTATTTTTGCCTCGGGTACCGAATTAAGCTTATTTTTGCTCTATCTTCAATATTTAAGGAGTTAGGGCCATTTTAATAAAATTATTAATTTTTTAATTATTTTTGCCTCGGGTACCGAATTAAGCTTATTTTTGCTCTATCTTCAATATTTAAGGAGTTAGGGCCATTTTAATAAAATTATAAATTTTTTAATTATTTTTGCCTCGGGTACCGAATTAAGCTTATTTTTGCTCTATCTGCAATATTTAAGGATTTATGGCCATTTTAATAAAATTATTAATTTTTTAATTATTTTTGCCTCGGGTACCGAATTAAGCTTATTTTTGCTCTATCTTCAATATTTAAGGAGTTAGGGCCATTTTAATAAAATTATTAATTTTTTAATTATTTTTGCTTCGGGTACCGAATTAAGCTTATTTTTGCTCTATCTGCAATATTTAAGGAGTTAGGGCCATTTTAATAAAATTATTAATTTTTTAATTATTTTTGCCTCGGGTACCGAATTTAGCTTATTTTTGCTCTATCTTCAATATTTAAGGAGTTAGGGCCATTTTAATAAAATTATTAATTTTTTAATTATTTTTGCCTCGGGTACCGAATTAAGCTTATTTTTGCTCTATCTTCAATATGTAAGGAGTTAGGGCCATTTTAATAAAATTATTAATTTTTTAATTATTTTTGCTCGGGTACCAAATTTAGCTTATTTTGCTCTATCTTCAATATTTAAGGAGTTAGGGCCATTTTAATAAAATTATTAATTTTTTAATTATTTTTGCCTCGGGTACCGAATTAAGCTTATTTTTGCTCTATCTTCAATATTTAAGGAGTTAGGGCCATTTTAATAAAATTATTAAATTTTTAATTATGTTTGCCTCGGGTACCGAATTAAGCTTATTTTTGCTCTATCTGCAATATTTAAGGAGTTAGGGCCATTTTAATAAAATTATTAATTTTTTATACCCTTCACATAAATGTGTAAGGGTATATATAAGTTTGTGATTCCGTTTGTAACGCATTGAAATATCCATCTAAGACCCCATAAAGTATATATATTCTGGATCAGCATCAATAGCGATTACGATTGAGCGATGTCCGTCTGTCCGTCTGTCCGTCTGTCCGTCTGTCCGTCTGTCCGTCGGTCCGTCTGTCCGTCTGTCCGTCTGTCCGTCTGTCCGTCTGTCCGTCTGTCCGTCTGTCCGTCTGTCCGTCTGTAGTCGTTGAAATACCGTTTCTGAGAAAACGGTTTGAGATAGAAACCTCATTCTTTCGCTAAAACGTGTGAAACCCCGGTAGTGGGTCTGCTATTGAAATTCAGTAAGATAGGTCCGCGGATAGCCGAGATATATTCAAAAAACCGGGTTTTGAGGGATATTTTGTGTAATTTTTGTATTCAGATTTTTGAAACAAATTTTTTTCTTAAAAACTAAACCATATCATTTTTAGTGCTCATTAAATCCTAAAAATGAAGGAATTTTTGAAATCGGCCCATATATATCCGAGATATAGCGTCTCCCGATTTTTAAAGAAATCGGCTTTATAAGCCAAATAAGACAACTTTTGGCACCGAAGATCAATCAAAATGGTATATATAGGCTATTTAGAGGCAAAAGTGGAAAATTTTTCCACATCGGCCCATATACACTCGAGATATAGCGCCTCCCGTTTTCTCAAGAAGTCGGCTCTAAAAGCCAAATAAAACAACTTTTGGTATCAAAAATCGATTAGAATGGAGCATATAAGGTGTTTAAAAGCAAAATTGGAAAATTTTTGAAATCGGTCCATATATATCTGAGATATAGCGACTCCTGATTTTTCAAGAAATCCGCTCTTTAAGCCAAACAAAGCAATTTTTGGCACTAAAAATCAATCAGAATGGTACATATAGACTATTTAGAGGCAAACGTGGAAAATTTTGGACATCGGCCCATATACACTCGAGATATAGCGCCTCAAGTTTTCTCAAGAAGTCGGCTCTAAAAGCCAAACAAAACAACTTTTGGTACCAAAAATCGATCAGAATGGTACATATAAGGTATTTAAAAGCAAAATTTGAAAATGTCTGCAATCGGTCTATATATACCTGAGATATAGCGTCTCCCGATTTTTCAAGAAATCGGCTCTATAAGCTAAATAAAACAACTTTTGGCACCAAAAATCAATCAGAATGATACATATAGGTTAGTCAGAAGCAAAACTGGAAATCTTTTTGTCATCGGCCCATATATGTTCGAGATATAGCGCCTCCCGATATCTCAAGAAGTCGGGCCTGGAAGCTAACCGAAACAGTTTTTTGCACTAAAAATTTGTCGGAATGGTACATACAGGCTGTTTAGGGGCAAAATTAGAAAATTTTTGGACATCGGCCCATATGCACCCAACTTTTGGTACCAAAAATCGATCATAATGGTACATACATACATATGTATATAATATTATATACATATGTATATAATATTTGCGATCATGTATGAATGTATGTATGTATGTATGTATGTATGTATGTATGTATGTATGTATGTATGTATGTATGTATGTATGTATGTATGTATGTATGTATGTATGTATGTATGTATGTATGTATGTATGTATGTATGTATGTATGTATGTATGTATGTATGTATGCATGTATGCATGTATGTATGTATGTATGTAGATATGTTTGTATGTATGTAGGTATGTATGTATCTACATATGTATGTATGCATGCAAGTATGTTAGCATAAACAATTTTTTGCTTTGGTGTAAAAATGTGTATGTATGTACATACATATGTATACACGAGCTTGAAAATGAAAGTGATATAAAGAATTGTTGAAAAAAGGGTACGCAATGAAATTCTTTTAAACAATTGCGTCTTCAAATTCATTCACACAAAAAATCATTTTGGGTTTCCCTACGTACTTACATATGTACATACACACACACATGTGTATGATGATACGCAATAGATCATCAACAACGTGCACAAGAAAAAAATAATTTTGTAAAAGCAAGCAATGTAAATATGTATGTATGTGTATATGTATGTACATATATAATCATTGTTTTATGGAACACACTGAAAATATTCAATAATAAAGAATTTATTTTAGCGTTTTCTATTATAGATACATACATACGTATGCATGTACCCACATACGTATGTATGTAAGTAAATTGAAAAGAAAATCACACTTAATGTCAATGTTTAGCATTATAATTCAAAAATAATGCAATTATATGCAATTTTTTTGTTAAATAAATTTTACTATAAAGTTAACTGATAAATAATTAAGAAATACATTTTGCTTTTCTTTATTTCATTGATATTAAAAAGAATTGGTGTCACCCAGTGGTTGAACTTGAGCATATTAGGAATTATTTAAATAAAAGTTTTGCAGCCTGTGTTAAATCCCGGTAGTGGATCTGATATTGAAATTCAGAAAAAATCGGCGCATATATACCCCAGATATAGCGTCTCCCGATATTTCAAGAAATCGGCTTTAAAAGCCAAATAAAACAACTTTTCGCACCAAAAATCAATCAGAATGTATGTACCATTGTGAAGGGTATTTAAGATTCGGCCCAGCCGAATATAGCACTCTTACTTGTTTTTAATTATTTTTGCCTCGGGTACCGAATTAAGCTTATTTTTGCTCTATCTGCAATATTTGAGGATTTAGGGCCATTTTAATAAAATTATTAATTTTTTAATTATTTTTGCCTCGGGTACCGAATTAAGCTTATTTTTGCTCTATCTTCAATATTTAAGGAGTTAGGGCCATTTTAATAAAATTATTAATTTTTTAATTATTTTTGCCTCGGGTACCGAATTTTGCTTATTTTTGGTCTATCTTCAATATTTAAGGAGTTAGGGCCATTTTAAGAAAATTATTAATTTTTTAATTATTTTTGCCTCGGGTACCGAATTTAGCTTATTTTTGCTCTATCTTCAATATTTAAGGAGTTAGGGCCATTTTAATAAAATTATTAATTTTTGAATTATTTGTACCTCGGGTACCGAATTTAGCTTATTTTTGCTCTATCTTCGATATTTAAGGAGTTAGGGAAATTTTAATAAAATTATTAATTTTTTAATTATTTTTGCCTCGGGTACCGAATTTTGCTTATTTTTGCTCTATCTTCAATATTTAAGGAGTTAGGGCCATTTTAATAAAATTATTAATTTTTTAATTATTTTTGCCTCGGGTACCGAGTTTAGCTTATTTTTGCTCTATCTTCAATATTTAAGGAGTTAGGGCCATTTTAATAAAATTATTAATTTTTGAATTATTTGTACCTCGGGGTACCGAATTTAGCTTATTTTTGCTCTATCTTCGATATTTAAGGAGTTAGGGCCATTTTAATAAAATTATTAATTTTTTAATTATTTTTGCCTCGGGTACCGAATTTTGCTTATTTTTGCTCTATCTTCAATATTTAAGGAGTTAGGGCCATTTTAATAAAATTATTAATTTTTTAATTATTTTTGCCTCGGGTACCGAATTAAGCTTATTTTTGCTCTATCTTCAATATGTAAGGAGTTAGGGCCATTTTAATAAAATTATTAAATTTTTAATTATTTTTGCCTCGGGTACCGAATTAAGCTTATTTTTGCTCTATCTTCAATATTTAAGGAGTTAGGGCCATTTTAATAAAATTATTAATTTTTTAATTATTTTTGCCTCGGGTACCGAATTAAGCTTATTTTTGCTCTATCTTCAATATTTAAGGAGTTAGGGCCATTTTAATAAAATTATAAATTTTTTAATTATTTTTGCCTCGGGTACCGAATTAAGCTTATTTTTGCTCTATCTGCAATATTTAAGGATTTATGGCCATTTTAATAAAATTATTAATTTTTTAATTATTTTTGCCTCGGGTACCGAATTAAGCTTATTTTTGCTCTATCTTCAATATTTAAGGAGTTAGGGCCATTTTAATAAAATTATTAATTTTTTAATTATTTTTGCTTCGGGTACCGAATTAAGCTTATTTTTGCTCTATCTGCAATATTTAAGGAGTTAGGGCCATTTTAATAAAATTATTAATTTTTTAATTATTTTTGCCTCGGGTACCGAATTTAGCTTATTTTTGCTCTATCTTCGATATTTAAGGAGTTAGGGCCATTTTAATAAAATTATTAATTTTTTAATTATTTTTGCCTCGGGTACCGAATTTAGCTTATTTTTGCTCTATCTTCAATATTTTAGGAGTTAGGGCCATTTTAATAAAATTATTAATTTTTTAATTATTTTTGCCTCGGGTACCGAATTAAGCTTATTTTTGCTCTATCTTCAATATGTAAGGAGTTAGGGCCATTTTAATAAAATTATTAATTTTTTAATTATTTTTGCTCGGGTACCAAATTTAGCTTATTTTGCTCTATCTTCAATATTTAAGGAGTTAGGGCCATTTTAATAAAATTATTAATTTTTTAATTATTTTTGCCTCGGGTACCGAATTAAGCTTATTTTTGCTCTATCTTCAATATTTAAGGAGTTAGGGCCATTTTAATAAAATTATTAAATTTTTAATTATGTTTGCCTCGGGTACCGAATTAAGCTTATTTTTGCTCTATCTGCAATATTTAAGGAGTTAGGGCCATTTTAATAAAATTATTAATTTTTTTTTAATTATTTTTGCCTCGGGTACCGAATTAAGCTTATTTTTGCTCTATCTGCAATATTTGAGGATTTAGGGCCATTTTAATAAATTAATATTTTAATTTATTTTGCCTCGGGTACCGAATTAAGCTTATTTTTGCTCTATCTTCAATATTTAAGGAGTTAGGGCCATTTTAATAAAATTATTAATTTTTTAATTATTTTTGCCTCGGGTACCGAATTTTGCTTATTTTTGCTCTATCTTCAATATTTAAGGAGTTAGGGCCATTTAATAAAATTATTAATTTTTTAATTATTTTTGCCTCGGGTACCGAATTAAGCTTATTTTTGCTCTATCTTCAATATGTAAGGAGTTAGGGCCATTTTAATAAAATTATTAATTTTTTAATTATTTTTGCTCGGGTACCGAATTTAGCTTATTTTTGCTCTATCTTCAATATTTAAGGAGTTAGGGCCATTTTAATAAAATTATTAATTTTTTAATTATTTTTGCCTTGCCTCGGGTACCGAATTAAGCTTATTTTTGCTCTATCTTCAATATTTAAGGAGTTAGGGCCATTTTAATAAAATTATTAAATTTTTAATTATGTTTGCCTCGGGTACCGAATTAAGCTTATTTTTGCTCTATCTGCAATATTTAAGGAGTTAGGGCCATTTTAATAAAATTATTAAATTTTTAATTATGTTTGCCTCGGGTACCGAATTAAGCTTATTTTTGCTCTATCTGCAATATTTAAGGATTTATGGCCATTTTAATAAAATTATTAATTTTTTAATTATTTTTGCCTCGGGTACCGAATTAAGCTTATTTTTGCTCTATCTTCAATATTTAAGGAGTTAGGGCCATTTTAATAAAATTATTAATTTTTTAATTATTTTTGCTCGGGTACCGAATTTAGCTTATTTTTGCTCTATCTGCAATATTTGAGGATTTAGGGCCATTTTAATAAAATTATTAATTTTTTAATTATTTTTGCCTCGGGTACCGAATTAAGCTTATTTTTGCTCTATCTTCAATATTTAAGGAGTTAGGGCCATTTTAATAAAATTATTAATTTTTTAATTATTTTTGCCTCGGGTACCGAATTAAGCTTATTTTTGCTCTATCTTCAATATTTAAGGAGTTAGGGCCATTTTAATAAAATTATTAAATTTTTAATTATGTTTGCCTCGGGTACCGAATTAAGCTTATTTTTGCTCTATCTGCAATATTTAAGGAGTTAGGGCCATTTTAATAAAATTATTAAATTTTTAATTATGTTTGCCTCGGGTACCGAATTAAGCTTATTTTTGCTCTATCTGCAATATTTAAGGATTTATGGCCATTTTAATAAAATTATTAATTTTTTAATTATTTTTGCCTCGGGTACCGAATTAAGCTTATTTTTGCTCTATCTTCAATATTTAAGGAGTTAGGGCCATTTTAATAAAATTATTAATTTTTTAATTATTTTTGCCTCGGGTACCGAATTAAGCTTATTTTTGCTCTATCTTCAATATTTAAGGAGTTAGGGCCATTTTAATAAAATTATTAAATTTTTAATTATGTTTGCCTCGGGTACCGAATTAAGCTTATTTTTGCTCTATCTGCAATATTTAAGGAGTTAGGGCCATTTTAATAAAATTATTAAATTTTTAATTATGTTTGCCTCGGGTACCGAATTAAGCTTATTTTTGCTCTATCTGCAATATTTAAGGATTTATGGCCATTTTAATAAAATTATTAATTTTTTAATTATTTTTGCCTCGGGTACCGAATTAAGCTTATTTTTGCTCTATCTTCAATATTTAAGGAGTTAGGGCCATTTTAATAAAATTATAAATTTTTTAATTATTTTTGCCTCGGGTACCGAATTTAGCTTATTTTTGCTCTATCTTCGATATTTAAGGAGTTAGGGAAATTTTAATAAAATTATTAATTTTTTAATTATTTTTGCTCGGGTACCGAATTTAGCTTATTTTTGCTCTATCTTCAATATTTAAGGAGTTAGGGCCATTTTAATAAAATTATTAATTTTTTAATTATTTTTGCCTCGGGTACCGAATTAAGCTTATTTTTGCTCTATCTTCAATATTTAAGGAGTTAGGGCCATTTTAATAAAATTATTAATTTTTTAATTATTTTTGCCTCGGGTACCGAATTTAGCTTATTTTTGCTCTATCTTCGATATTTAAGGAGTTAGGGCCATTTTAATAAAATTATTAATTTTTTAATTATTTTTGCTCGGGTACCGAATTTAGCTTATTTTTGCTCTATCTTCGATATTTAAGGAGTTAGGGCCATTTTAATAAAATTATTAATTTTTTAATTATTTTTGCCTCGGGTACCGAATTTTGCTTATTTTTGCTCTATCTTCAATATTTAAGGAGTTAGGGCCATTTTAATAAAATTATTAATTTTTTAATTATTTTTGCCTCGGGTACCGAATTAAGCTTATTTTTGCTCTATCTTCAATATTTAAGGAGTTAGGGCCATTTTAATAAAATTATTAATTTTTTAATTATTTTTGCTCGGGTACCGAATTTAGCTTATTTTTGCTCTATCTTCAATATTTAAGGAGTTAGGGCCATTTTAATAAAATTATTAATTTTTTAATTATTTTTGCCTCGGGTACCGAATTAAGCTTATTTTTGCTCTATCTGCAATATTTAAGGATTTATGGCCATTTTAATAAAATTATTAATTTTTTAATTATTTTTGCCTCGGGTACCGAATTAAGCTTATTTTTGCTCTATCTTCAATATTTAAGGAGTTAGGGCCATTTTAATAAAATTATTAATTTTTTAATTATTTTTGCCTCGGGTACCGAATTAAGCTTATTTTTGCTCTATCTGCAATATTTAAGGATTTATGGCCATTTTAATAAAATTATTAATTTTTTAATTATTTTTGCCTCGGGTACCGAATTAAGCTTATTTTTGCTCTATCTTCAATATTTAAGGAGTTAGGGCCATTTTAATAAAATTATTAATTTTTTAATTATTTTTGCCTCGGGTACCGAATTTAGCTTATTTTTGCTCTATCTTCGATATTTAAGGAGTTAGGGCCATTTTAATAAAATTATTAATTTTTTAATTATTTTTGCTCGGGTACCGAATTTAGCTTATTTTTGCTCTATCTTCAATATTTAAGGAGTTAGGGCCATTTTAATAAAATTATTAATTTTTTAATTATTTTTGCCTCGGGTACCGAATTAAGCTTATTTTTGCTCTATCTTCAATATTTAAGGAGTTAGGGCCATTTTAATAAAATTATTAATTTTTTAATTATTTTTGCCTCGGGTACCGAATTTAGCTTATTTTTGCTCTATCTTCGATATTTAAGGAGTTAGGGCCATTTTAATAAAATTATTAATTTTTTAATTATTTTTGCCTCGGGTACCGAATTTTGCTTATTTTTGCTCTATCTTCAATATTTAAGGAGTTAGGGCCATTTTAATAAAATTATTAATTTTTTAATTATTTTTGCCTCGGGTACCGAATTAAGCTTATTTTTGCTCTATCTTCAATATGTAAGGAGTTAGGGCCATTTTAATAAAATTATTAATTTTTTAATTATTTTTGCTCGGGTACCGAATTTAGCTTATTTTTGCTCTATCTTCAATATTTAAGGAGTTAGGGCCATTTTAATAAAATTATTAATTTTTTAATTATTTTTGCCTCGGGTACCGAATTAAGCTTATTTTTGCTCTATCTTCAATATTTAAGGAGTTAGGGCCATTTTAATAAAATTATTAAATTTTTAATTATGTTTGCCTCGGGTACCGAATTAAGCTTATTTTTGCTCTATCTGCAATATTTAAGGAGTTAGGGCCATTTTAATAAAATTATTAAATTTTTAATTATGTTTGCCTCGGGTACCGAATTAAGCTTATTTTTGCTCTATCTGCAATATTTAAGGATTTATGGCCATTTTAATAAAATTATTAATTTTTTAATTATTTTTGCCTCGGGTACCGAATTAAGCTTATTTTTGCTCTATCTTCAATATTTAAGGAGTTAGGGCCATTTTAATAAAATTATTAATTTTTTAATTATTTTTGCTCGGGTACCGAATTTAGCTTATTTTTGCTCTATCTGCAATATTTGAGGATTTAGGGCCATTTTAATAAAATTATTAATTTTTTAATTATTTTTGCCTCGGGTACCGAATTAAGCTTATTTTTGCTCTATCTTCAATATTTAAGGAGTTAGGGCCATTTTAATAAAATTATAAATTTTTTAATTATTTTTGCCTCGGGTACCGAATTTTGCTTATTTTTGGTCTATCTTCAATATTTAAGGAGTTAGGGCCATTTTAAGAAAATTATTAATTTTTTAATTATTTTTGCCTCGGGTACCGAATTTAGCTTATTTTTGCTCTATCTTCAATATTTAAGGAGTTAAGGCCATTTTAATAAAATTATTAATTTTTTAATTATTTTTGCCTCGGGTACCGAGTTTAGCTTATTTTTGCTCTATCTTCAATATTTAAGGAGTTAGGGCCATTTTAATAAAATTATTAATTTTTGAATTATTTGTACCTCGGGTACCGAATTTAGCTTATTTTTGCTCTATCTTCGATATTTAAGGAGTTAGGGAAATTTTAATAAAATTATTAATTTTTTAATTATTTTTGCCTCGGGTACCGAATTTTGCTTATTTTTGCTCTATCTTCAATATTTAAGGAGTTAGGGCCATTTTAATAAATTATTAATTTTTTAATTATTTTTGCCTCGGGTACCGAATTTAGCTTATTTTTGCTTTATCTTCAATATTTAAGAGTTAGGGCCATTTTAATAAAATTATTAATTTTTTAATTATTTTTGCCTCGGGTACCGAATTTAGCTTATTTTTGCTCTATCTTCAATATTTAAGGAGTTAGGGCCATTTTAATAAAATTATTAATTTTTTAATTATTTTTGCCTCGGGTACCGAGTTTAGCTTATTTTTGCTCTATCTTCAATATTTAAGGAGTTAGGGCCATTTTAAGAAAATTATTAATTTTTTAATTATTTTTGCCTCGGGTACCGAATTTAGCTTATTTTTGCTCTATCTTCAATATTTAAGGAGTTAGGGCCATTTTAATAAAATTATTAATTTTTTAATTATTTTTGCCTCGGGTACCGAGTTTAGCTTATTTTTGCTCTATCTTCAATATTTAAGGAGTTAGGGCCATTTTAATAAAATTATTAATTTTTGAATTATTTGTACCTCGGGTACCGAATTTAGCTTATTTTTGCTCTATCTTCGATATTTAAGGAGTTAGGGCCATTTTAATAAAATTATTAATTTTTTAATTATTTTTGCCTCGGGTACCGAATTTTGCTTATTTTTGCTCTATCTTCAATATTTAAGGAGTTAGGGCCATTTTAATAAAATTATTAATTTTTTAATTATTTTTGCCTCGGGTACCGAATTAAGCTTATTTTTGCTCTATCTTCAATATGTAAGGAGTTAGGGCCATTTTAATAAAATTATTAAATTTTTAATTATTTTTGCCTCGGGTACCGAATTAAGCTTATTTTTGCTCTATCTTCAATATTTAAGGAGTTAGGGCCATTTTAATAAAATTATTAATTTTTTAATTATTTTTGCCTCGGGTACCGAATTAAGCTTATTTTTGCTCTATCTTCAATATTTAAGGAGTTAGGGCCATTTTAATAAAATTATAAATTTTTTAATTATTTTTGCCTCGGGTACCGAATTAAGCTTATTTTTGCTCTATCTGCAATATTTAAGGATTTATGGCCATTTTAATAAAATTATTAATTTTTTAATTATTTTTGCCTCGGGTACCGAATTAAGCTTATTTTTGCTCTATCTTCAATATTTAAGGAGTTAGGGCCATTTTAATAAAATTATTAATTTTTTAATTATTTTTGCTTCGGGTACCGAATTAAGCTTATTTTTGCTCTATCTGCAATATTTAAGGAGTTAGGGCCATTTTAATAAAATTATTAATTTTTTAATTATTTTTGCCTCGGGTACCGAATTTAGCTTATTTTTGCTCTATCTTCAATATTTAAGGAGTTAGGGCCATTTTAATAAAATTATTAATTTTTTAATTATTTTTGCCTCGGGTACCGAATTAAGCTTATTTTTGCTCTATCTTCAATATGTAAGGAGTTAGGGCCATTTTAATAAAATTATTAATTTTTTAATTATTTTTGCTCGGGTACCAAATTTAGCTTATTTTGCTCTATCTTCAATATTTAAGGAGTTAGGGCCATTTTAATAAAATTATTAATTTTTTAATTATTTTTGCCTCGGGTACCGAATTAAGCTTATTTTTGCTCTATCTTCAATATTTAAGGAGTTAGGGCCATTTTAATAAAATTATTAAATTTTTAATTATGTTTGCCTCGGGTACCGAATTAAGCTTATTTTTGCTCTATCTGCAATATTTAAGGAGTTAGGGCCATTTTAATAAAATTATTAATTTTTTTATACCCTTCACATAAATGTGTAAGGGTATATATAAGTTTGTGATTCCGTTTGTAACGCATTGAAATATCCATCTAAGACCCCATAAAGTATATATATTCTGGATCAGCATCAATAGCGATTACGATTGAGCGATGTCCGTCTGTCCGTCTGTCCGTCTGTCCGTCTGTCCGTCGGTCCGTCTGTCCGTCTGTCCGTCTGTCCGTCTGTCCGTCTGTCCGTCTGTCCGTCTGTCCGTCTGTAGTCGTTGAAATACCGTTTCTGAGAAAACGGTTTGAGATAGAAACCTCATTCTTTCGCTAAAACGTGTGAAACCCCGGTAGTGGGTCTGCTATTGAAATTCAGTAAGATAGGTCCGCGGATAGCCGAGATATATTCAAAAAACCGGGTTTTGAGGGATATTTTGTGTAATTTTTGTATTCAGATTTTTGAAACAAATTTTTTTCTTAAAAACTAAACCATATCATTTTTAGTGCTCATTAAATCCTAAAAATGAAGGAATTTTTGAAATCGGCCCATATATATCCGAGATATAGCGTCTCCCGATTTTTAAAGAAATCGGCTTTATAAGCCAAATAAGACAACTTTTGGCACCGAAGATCAATCAAAATGGTATATATAGGCTATTTAGAGGCAAAAGTGGAAAATTTTTCCACATCGGCCCATATACACTCGAGATATAGCGCCTCCCGTTTTCTCAAGAAGTCGGCTCTAAAAGCCAAATAAAACAACTTTTGGTATCAAAAATCGATTAGAATGGAGCATATAAGGTGTTTAAAAGCAAAATTGGAAAATTTTTGAAATCGGTCCATATATATCTGAGATATAGCGACTCCTGATTTTTCAAGAAATCCGCTCTTTAAGCCAAACAAAGCAATTTTTGGCACTAAAAATCAATCAGAATGGTACATATAGACTATTTAGAGGCAAACGTGGAAAATTTTGGACATCGGCCCATATACACTCGAGATATAGCGCCTCAAGTTTTCTCAAGAAGTCGGCTCTAAAAGCCAAACAAAACAACTTTTGGTACCAAAAATCGATCAGAATGGTACATATAAGGTATTTAAAAGCAAAATTTGAAAATGTCTGCAATCGGTCTATATATACCTGAGATATAGCGTCTCCCGATTTTTCAAGAAATCGGCTCTATAAGCTAAATAAAACAACTTTTGGCACCAAAAATCAATCAGAATGATACATATAGGTTAGTCAGAAGCAAAACTGGAAATCTTTTTGTCATCGGCCCATATATGTTCGAGATATAGCGCCTCCCGATATCTCAAGAAGTCGGGCCTGGAAGCTAACCGAAACAGTTTTTTGCACTAAAAATTTGTCGGAATGGTACATACAGGCTGTTTAGGGGCAAAATTAGAAAATTTTTGGACATCGGCCCATATGCACCCAACTTTTGGTACCAAAAATCGATCATAATGGTACATACATACATATGTATATAATATTATATACATATGTATATAATATTTGCGATCATGTATGAATGTATGTATGTATGTATGTATGTATGTATGTATGTATGTATGTATGTATGTATGTATGTATGTATGTATGTATGTATGTATGTATGTATGTATGTATGTATGTATGTATGTATGTATGTATGTATGTATGTATGTATGTATGTATGCATGTATGCATGTATGTATGTATGTATGTAGATATGTTTGTATGTATGTAGGTATGTATGTATCTACATATGTATGTATGCATGCAAGTATGTTAGCATAAACAATTTTTTTGCTTTGGTGTAAAAATGTGTATGTATGTACATACATATGTATACACGAGCTTGAAAATGAAAGTGATATAAAGAATTGTTGAAAAAAGGGTACGCAATGAAATTCTTTTAAACAATTGCGTCTTCAAATTCATTCACACAAAAAATCATTTTGGGTTTCCCTACGTACTTACATATGTACATACACACACACATGTGTATGATGATACGCAATAGATCATCAACAACGTGCACAAGAAAAAAATAATTTTGTAAAAGCAAGCAATGTAAATATGTATGTATGTGTATATGTATGTACATATATAATCATTGTTTTATGGAACACACTGAAAATATTCAATAATAAAGAATTTATTTTAGCGTTTTCTATTATAGATACATACATACGTATGCATGTACCCACATACGTATGTATGTAAGTAAATTGAAAAGAAAATCACACTTAATGTCAATGTTTAGCATTATAATTCAAAAATAATGCAATTATATGCAATTTTTTGTTAAATAAATTTTACTATAAAGTTAACTGATAAATAATTAAGAAATACATTTTGCTTTTCTTTATTTCATTGATATTAAAAAGAATTGGTGTCACCCAGTGGTTGAACTTGAGCATATTAGGAATTATTTAAATAAAAGTTTTGCAGCCTGTGTTAAATCCCGGTAGTGGATCTGATATTGAAATTCAGAAAAAATCGGCGCATATATACCCCAGATATAGCGTCTCCCGATATTTCAAGAAATCGGCTTTAAAAGCCAAATAAAACAACTTTTCGCACCAAAAATCAATCAGAATGTATGTACCATTGTGAAGGGTATTTAAGATTCGGCCCAGCCGAATATAGCACTCTTACTTGTTTTAATTATTTTTGCCTCGGGTACCGAATTAAGCTTATTTTTGCTCTATCTGCAATATTTGAGGATTTAGGGCCATTTTAATAAAATTATTAATTTTTTAATTATTTTTGCCTCGGGTACCGAATTAAGCTTATTTTTGCTCTATCTTCAATATTTAAGGAGTTAGGGCCATTTTAATAAAATTATTAATTTTTTAATTATTTTTGCCTCGGGTACCGAATTTTGCTTATTTTTGGTCTATCTTCAATATTTAAGGAGTTAGGGCCATTTTAAGAAAATTATTAATTTTTTAATTATTTTTGCCTCGGGTACCGAATTTAGCTTATTTTTGCTCTATCTTCAATATTTAAGGAGTTAGGGCCATTTTAATAAAATTATTAATTTTTGAATTATTTGTACCTCGGGTACCGAATTTAGCTTATTTTTGCTCTATCTTCGATATTTAAGGAGTTAGGGAAATTTTAATAAAATTATTAATTTTTTAATTATTTTTGCCTCGGGTACCGAATTTTGCTTATTTTTGCTCTATCTTCAATATTTAAGGAGTTAGGGCCATTTTAATAAAATTATTAATTTTTTAATTATTTTTGCCTCGGGTACCGAGTTTAGCTTATTTTTGCTCTATCTTCAATATTTAAGGAGTTAGGGCCATTTTAATAAAATTATTAATTTTTGAATTATTTGTACCTCGGGTACCGAATTTAGCTTATTTTTGCTCTATCTTCGATATTTAAGGAGTTAGGGCCATTTTAATAAAATTATTAATTTTTTAATTATTTTTGCCTCGGGTACCGAATTTTGCTTATTTTTGCTCTATCTTCAATATTTAAGGAGTTAGGGCCATTTTAATAAAATTATTAATTTTTTAATTATTTTTGCCTCGGGTACCGAATTAAGCTTATTTTTGCTCTATCTTCAATATGTAAGGAGTTAGGGCCATTTTAATAAAATTATTAAATATTTAATTATTTTTGCCTCGGGTACCGAATTAAGCTTATTTTTGCTCTATCTTCAATATTTAAGGAGTTAGGGCCATTTTAATAAAATTATTAATTTTTTAATTATTTTTGCCTCGGGTACCGAATTAAGCTTATTTTTGCTCTATCTTCAATATTTAAGGAGTTAGGGCCATTTTAATAAAATTATAAATTTTTTAATTATTTTTGCCTCGGGTACCGAATTAAGCTTATTTTTGCTCTATCTGCAATATTTAAGGATTTATGGCCATTTTAATAAAATTATTAATTTTTTAATTATTTTTGCCTCGGGTACCGAATTAAGCTTATTTTTGCTCTATCTTCAATATTTAAGGAGTTAGGGCCATTTTAATAAAATTATTAATTTTTTAATTATTTTTGCTTCGGGTACCGAATTAAGCTTATTTTTGCTCTATCTGCAATATTTAAGGAGTTAGGGCCATTTTAATAAAATTATTAATTTTTTAATTATTTTTGCCTCGGGTACCGAATTTAGCTTATTTTTGCTCTATCTTCGATATTTAAGGAGTTAGGGCCATTTTAATAAAATTATTAATTTTTTAATTATTTTTGCCTCGGGTACCGAATTTAGCTTATTTTTGCTCTATCTTCAATATTTTAGGAGTTAGGGCCATTTTAATAAAATTATTAATTTTTTAATTATTTTTGCCTCGGGTACCGAATTAAGCTTATTTTTGCTCTATCTTCAATATGTAAGGAGTTAGGGCCATTTTAATAAAATTATTAATGTTTTAATTATTTTTGCTCGGGTACCAAATTTAGCTTATTTTGCTCTATCTTCAATATTTAAGGAGTTAGGGCCATTTTAATAAAATTATTAATTTTTTAATTATTTTTGCCTCGGGTACCGAATTAAGCTTATTTTTGCTCTATCTTCAATATTTAAGGAGTTAGGGCCATTTTAATAAAATTATTAAATTTTTAATTATGTTTGCCTCGGGTACCGAATTAAGCTTATTTTTGCTCTATCTGCAATATTTAAGGAGTTAGGGCCATTTTAATAAAATTATTAATTTTTTTTTAATTATTTTTGCCTCGGGTACCGAATTAAGCTTATTTTTGCTCTATCTGCAATATTTGAGGATTTAGGGCCATTTTAATAAAATTATTAATTTTTTAATTATTTTTGCCTCGGGTACCGAATTAAGCTTATTTTTGCTCTATCTTCAATATTTAAGGAGTTAGGGCCATTTTAATAAAATTATTAATTTTTTAATTATTTTTGCCTCGGGTACCGAATTTTGCTTATTTTTGGTCTATCTTCAATATTTAAGGAGTTAGGGCCATTTTAAGAAAATTATTAATTTTTTAATTATTTTTGCCTCGGGTACCGAATTTAGCTTATTTTTGCTCTATCTTCAATATTTAAGGAGTTAGGGCCATTTTAATAAAATTATTAATTTTTTAATTATTTTTGCCTCGGGTACCGAGTTTAGCTTATTTTTGCTCTATCTTCAATATTTAAGGAGTTAGGGCCATTTTAATAAAATTATTAATTTTTGAATTATTTGTACCTCGGGTACCGAATTTAGCTTATTTTTGCTCTATCTTCGATATTTAAGGAGTTAGGGAAATTTTAATAAAATTATTAATTTTTTAATTATTTTTGCCTCGGGTACCGAATTTTGCTTATTTTTGCTCTATCTTCAATATTTAAGGAGTTAGGGCCATTTTAATAAAATTATTAATTTTTTAATTATTTTTGCCTCGGGTACCGAGTTTAGCTTATTTTTGCTCTATCTTCAATATTTAAGGAGTTAGGGCCATTTTAAGAAAATTATTAATTTTTTAATTATTTTTGCCTCGGGTACCGAATTTAGCTTATTTTTGCTCTATCTTCAATATTTAAGGAGTTAGGGCCATTTTAATAAAATTATTAATTTTTTAATTATTTTTGCCTCGGGTACCGAGTTTAGCTTATTTTTGCTCTATCTTCAATATTTAAGGAGTTAGGGTCATTTTAATAAAATTATTAATTTTTGAATTATTTGTACCTCGGGTACCGAATTTAGCTTATTTTTGCTCTATCTTCGATATTTAAGGAGTTAGGGCCATTTTAATAAAATTATTAATTTTTTAATTATTTTTGCCTCGGGTACCGAATTTTGCTTATTTTTGCTCTATCTTCAATATTTAAGGAGTTAGGGCCATTTTAATAAAATTATTAATTTTTGTTGGTAAAAAGTTACACAACTCTAGCAACCCAAATGCATACAACGTTGTAAACTAGAATTTATTAAAGCTGTCATTTTTGACTGATAAGTATCTTTCCTTTTCCTGTTAACTTTCAACATGAACACATCGTTTTTCCATTTATAATAAACTTATCTGAATTATATTCAATTGAATTAAAACAAAGTGTTTTAATTAGAACGTTGTCATCGAGTCCACTGGTTTGTAAAAGAAATCTGCAACAAAGGTTATGGGCCCAGGACCCTGGTAACCAAGATACGTTTTTATCTCTATAGTAAGGCAACAAAATTTTTAGATTGTTTTTTTTAGAAAAGCAATCTGTCGGCATAATTTGGTGTTGCTGGTATTATATAGAAAGGCTCTAAGATGGCAAGTGGTGGAACAACGATTGATAAATTGGACGGTGAGAACTACACAACGTGGTGTATCCAGATGAAAAGCTTATTGATAACACTTGATCTCTGGAGTACTATTATAGAAGAGCCCCCGAACGACAATGCTGCGAAATGGGAAATTAAAGATGCAAAGGCTCTTGCTACAATTACATTAAGCGTAAAATCGAGTGAATTAATCCACATAAAAAATTGCACAACAGCTAAATCCGCATGGGATACTCTAACCTCACTTTATAAGTCAAACACCGCATCAAGAAAAGTAAATTTGTTTAAAAGGCTAATCAAATTCAAGCTAAATGCCAAAGAAAAGTTTGCGGTGCAAATCAATGTATTTTGCTCTATCATTGACGAACTAAAAGAGATTGGTATACAGCTTAACGATGATATGCTGTCACTATTATTGTTATGTAGTTTGCCGGACGAAATGGAAAATTTCGTAGTCGCAATAGAAAGTAGAGATAGTTTACCTCCTTATAATAAACTAGTTGGCAAAATATATGAAGAAGAAATAAGACAAGGTAATAAAAATCGTGAATTAGATGAAACTGCATTTGCGGCGAATACGAAAAACGAGCAGAAAAGAAATAAAAAGTATTTCAACTATAACAGTCACCAGAATAAAAATTATTCTAAATATATTCCACAGCAACATGAAAAGAGATTTGCCGATAATAATGTTAAAAACTTAAAATGTTTTCGTTGTGGAAAAAAAGGCCACATTCGCTCTCAATGCAAAGATAATAAGAGAACAAGCGATGACTTTGCATGCTCTTTAACTGAAAACAAAACCAACTTAACAGATTTATTTATTTTAGACAGTGGAGCTACTTCACATATGTGTAGAATCAAAGAATATTTTGTAGATATAACAGAGTCAAAGCAAAGGATTTTGTTGGCATCTGGTGAAAGTATATATGCAGAAGGCATTGGTGATGTAAAAATAAAAACAGATAGTTGCTCTCTTACGCTAAACAATGTATGGTATGTTCCAAAACTACACTCAAATTTTATTTCAATAAATAAGATACTAAAAGCTGGTCACAATGTTAACTTTGAAGATAATAAAGCGATAATGAAAAGCAAAGAAGGCAAAATTATTTTAACAGCTGAGCTAAAAAATGATATGTTTGTGGCAAAATTGAAAATTAACAAAGTAGTTGAATGTGTAAATTCTATTTGTGATAAAAATATGCTTAATAAATGGCATAGAAGATATGGTCACGTAAATGTTAGTGATCTGGAGAAACTTTCGTCTCAAAATATGGTAAAAGGCTTAAATATCAAAACACTTAAAAATTTTGCATGTGAAACGTGTGCCATTAACAAAATTTCATGCAAGCCGTACAAAAACTATGGAAGTGTGCAGACAAATGATGTGTTAGAGTTGGTACACACTGATTTATGTGGACCAGTTGGTGTTCAATCGCTTGGTGGCTCATCGTATTTTATAACATTCGTGGATGATTTTTCACGCTATGTTTGTACGTATTTCTTGAAAAGAAAAAGTGATGCGTTTGACGCGTTCAAAAATTTTGCTGCGATTGCGGAGAAGCAGACAGGCCGCCAAATAAAAATTGTCAGGAGCGACAATGGAAAAGAATATATTAATTCTAAATTTAAAGAGTTTTTTAATGAAAAAGGAATAATACATCAGACGACAGTAAGTTATTCCCCACAGCAAAATGGTGTATCCGAGAGGATAAATAGAACATTAGTTGAAATGTCACGGTGCTTGTTACAGTCGTCAGGCTTACCACAAAATTTATGGGGAGAAGCGGTAAACACTGCTACGTACTTGCGGAATAGGGCTCCTACAAGAGTTCTAGGAAACATCACACCTTATCAAAAGTGGCATGGAAATAGACCTTCTGTATTTCATTTGAAAATATTTGGATGTGATGCCGTAACGCTGAATAAAAGTATAAAACCAAAAAGCAGTAAATTCTTGCCCAAGGGAATTAAAACAAAGTTCGTTGGATACCAACTTCATACGAAGGGATATCGGCTATATAATCCAACTACTCATCAAATAATAATTTCCAGAGATGTCGTATTTTTTGAGCAGTCTTTTGAAGAAACGAAAAATCAAAGTCGAAGTCAAGAAAGTTTTTATGCTGATGTTTTCAACAAAATCTTAGATAGTCAAGATGATACATCCCAAAAGGAAGAAATTGAAGATGACGAGGACTGTGAAAAACAAAATCAAGATGAAGAGGTGAGTGACATGAGTGCCACAAGTAGTGAAACAGAAGAAGAAAATGAAAGAGAATTAATAGAAGAAGATACCGGTACTATTGTAAATAAAAACAAAAGAAAAAGAGGCAGACCAAAAATAATTAGAGAAGGTCGTCAGGGTAGGCCGCGAAAAGTTTATATCACTGAAAGTGGGCCTGAATTATTAAATTCAATTATTGAAAATCCTATTTCTATTAATAATGCACTCAATTCTGAAAATGCTCACAAGTGGAAAGAAGCTATGCAGAGGGAATTTAATTCATTAATAGAAAATAAAACCTGGAATCTGGTAGAAAAACCGCGAGACAAGAATGTAATCGGTTGTAAATGGGTTTTTGCGTTAAAAAGAAAGCCAGATGGGTCTATTGAAAAATATAAAGCTCGTCTAGTTGCTCTCGGTTGTTCTCAAAGATATAATATAGATTATAAAGAAACTTTTGCACCGGTTGTCAGACATACAACAATAAGACTTTTGCTATCTTTGGCCGCTAATTTTAAGTTATACGTAAACCATATTGACATTGAATCAGCCTACTTAAACGGAAAGTTAGAAGAAGATGTTTACATGGCACAACCAAAATTATTTGAAGACAAAAATTGTCCGCAGAAAGTGTGCAAGTTAAATAAAACATTGTATGGCCTAAAGCAGTCTGGCCGAGAGTGGAATAAAATGGTTAATGATATTTTATTGGAAATTGGTTTTTCAAGATGCAAATACGATACGTGCGTATATGTTAAACGAGAAGAGAAATGCTTAAGCTTTATTGCAATCTACGTAGATGACATGATATTGTCATGTTCTAGCCAAGAAGAAATGAAAAATATAATAAATCGTTTGAACCAGCATGTAAAAGCTGTTGATCGTGGACCTATTGCTTACTATTTTGGAATGGAGATAAATAGGGAGGGTTTAAGAGGAGATTTCACAATACATCAAGAAAAATATACTCAGCAACTGCTTGAAAAATGGGGTATGACTGATTGCAAACCAGCATCTACGCCATGGCCGAGTGGAGTTGTTTTGGAAAAGTGCAAAACCAATTGTGAAAATTTGCAAATAACAACGTATCAGAGCTTAGTTGGAGCGTTAATGTATCTCGCTGTTATATCAAGACCAGATATAATGCACGTAGTATCCAAATTGTCACAGTATAACACGCATCCGCACAAAGAGCATTTTGCTACAGCAAAACACGTCTTACGATACTTGAAAAACAGTTCAGCAGCTAAAATTTCTTTTTCTAATAACTTTAAACAATTCGAATGCTTTACAGATTCAGACTGGGCAGGTGACTCAAATGACCGAAAATCTTATTCGGGTTACGTCGTTTTTATGATGGGAGGTCCTATAGCATGGGAGTCCCGCAAACAATCGCTAGTAGCTTTGAGTACCATGGAAGCTGAATACATCTCTTTATGCCAAGGAGGAAAAGAAGTGGTTTTCATTCGTGGACTTTTAAGCGAATTGGGTTGTGATGAATACATCGTTAATCCAACGCCCATATTCTGCGATAATCAAAGTGCTAATTTTTTGGTGAAAAACCCAACTGTCCAAAGAAAGAGTAAACACATCGACATACGATACCACTACATAAGAGAAAAATATGAGAGTAAAGAAATAGATGTCAACTACATCGTCTCTAATGAAAATGCTGCTGACATTCTTACCAAAATATTGTCAAAGCAAAAACATATATATGGTTGCAATCTTTTAAAAATTATTATGTAATTTAAATTTTTTTTTGAATTTTGTAAAAACTCATTTGGTTTGAGGGGGAGTTTGTTGGTAAAAAGTTACACAACTCTAGCAACCCAAATGCATACAACGTTGTAACTACTAGAATTTATTAAAGCTGTCATTTTTGACTGATAAGTATCTTTCCTTTTCCTGTTAACTTTCAACATGAACACATCGTTTTTCCTTTATAATAAACTTATCTGAATTATATTCAATTGAATTAAAACAAAGTGTTTTAATTAGAACGTTGTCATCGAGTCCACTGGTTTGTAAAAGAAATCTGCAACAATTTTTTAATTATTTTTGCCTCGGGTACCGAATTAAGCTTATTTTTGCTCTATCTTCAATATGTAAGGAGTTAGGGCCATTTTAATAAAATTATTAAATTTTTAATTATTTTTGCCTCGGGTACCGAATTAAGCTTATTTTTGCTCTATCTTCAATATTTAAGGAGTTAGGGCCATTTTAATAAAATTATTAATTTTTTAATTATTTTTGCCTCGGGTACCGAATTAAGCTTATTTTTGCTCTATCTTCAATATTTAAGGAGTTAGGGCCATTTTAATAAAATTATAAATTTTTTAATTATTTTTGCCTCGGGTACCGAATTAAGCTTATTTTTGCTCTATCTGCAATATTTAAGGATTTATGGCCATTTTAATAAAATTATTAATTTTTTAATTATTTTTGCCTCGGGTACCGAATTAAGCTTATTTTTGCTCTATCTTCAATATTTAAGGAGTTAGGGCCATTTTAATAAAATTATTAATTTTTTAATTATTTTTGCTTCGGGTACCGAATTAAGCTTATTTTTGCTCTATCTGCAATATTTAAGGAGTTAGGGCCATTTTAATAAAATTATTAATTTTTTAATTATTTTTGCCTCGGGTACCGAATTTAGCTTATTTTTGCTCTATCTTCGATATTTAAGGAGTTAGGGCCATTTTAATAAAATTATTAATTTTTTAATTATTTTTGCCTCGGGTACCGAATTTAGCTTATTTTTGCTCTATCTTCAATATTTAAGGAGTTAGGGCCATTTTAATAAAATTATTAATTTTTTAATTATTTTTGCCTCGGGTACCGAATTAAGCTTATTTTTGCTCTATCTTCAATATGTAAGGAGTTAGGGCCATTTTAATAAAATTATTAATTTTTTAATTATTTTTGCTCGGGTACCAAATTTAGCTTATTTTTGCTCTATCTTCAATATTTAAGGAGTTAGGGCCATTTTAATAAAATTATTAATTTTTTAATTATTTTTGCCTCGGGTACCGAATTAAGCTTATTTTTGCTCTATCTTCAATATTTAAGGAGTTAGGGCCATTTTAATAAAATTATTAAATTTTTAATTATGTTTGCCTCGGGTACCGAATTAAGCTTATTTTTGCTCTATCTTCAATATTTAAGGAGTTAGGGCCATTTTAATAAAATTATTAATTTTTTAATTATTTTTGCCTCGGGTACCGAATTTTGCTTATTTTTGGTCTATCTTCAATATGTAAGGAGTTAGGGCCATTTTAATAAAATTATTAATTTTTTAATTATTTTTGCCTCGGGTACCGGATTTTGCTTATTTTTGGTCTATCTTCAATATTTAAGGAGTTAGGGCCATTTTAATAAAATTATTAATTTTTTTTTAATTATTTTTGCCTCGGGTACCGAATTAAGCTTATTTTTGCTCTATCTGCAATATTTGAGGATTTAGGGCCATTTTAATAAAATTATTAATTTTTTAATTATTTTTGCCTCGGGTACCGAATTAAGCTTATTTTTGCTCTATCTTCAATATTTAAGGAGTTAGGGCCATTTTAATAAAATTATTAATTTTTTAATTATTTTTGCCTCGGGTACCGAATTTTGCTTATTTTTGGTCTATCTTCAATATTTAAGGAGTTAGGGCCATTTTAAGAAAATTATTAATTTTTTAATTATTTTTGCCTCGGGTACCGAATTTAGCTTATTTTTGCTCTATCTTCAATATTTAAGGAGTTAGGGCCATTTTAATAAAATTATTAATTTTTTAATTATTTTTGCCTCGGGTACCGAGTTTAGCTTATTTTTGCTCTATCTTCAATATTTAAGGAGTTAGGGCCATTTTAATAAAATTATAAATTTTTGAATTATTTGTACCTCGGGTACCGAATTTAGCTTATTTTTGCTCTATCTTCGATATTTAAGGAGTTAGGGAAATTTTAATAAAATTATTAATTTTTTAATTATTTTTGCCTCGGGTACCGAATTTTGCTTATTTTTGCTCTATCTTCAATATTTAAGGAGTTAGGGCCATTTTAATAAAATTATTAATTTTTTAATTATTTTTGCCTCGGGTACCGAATTTAGCTTATTTTTGCTTTATCTTCAATATTTAAGAGTTAGGGCCATTTTAATAAAATTATTAATTTTTTAATTATTTTTGCCTCGGGTACCGAATTTAGCTTATTTTTGCTCTATCTTCAATATTTAAGGAGTTAGGGCCATTTTAATAAAATTATTAATTTTTTAATTATTTTTGCCTCGGGTACCGAGTTTAGCTTATTTTTGCTCTATCTTCAATATTTAAGGAGTTAGGGCCATTTTAAGAAAATTATTAATTTTTTAATTATTTTTGCCTCGGGTACCGAATTTAGCTTATTTTTGCTCTATCTTCAATATTTAAGGAGTTAGGGCCATTTTAATAAAATTATTAATTTTTTAATTATTTTTGCCTCGGGTACCGAGTTTAGCTTATTTTTGCTCTATCTTCAATATTTAAGGAGTTAGGGCCATTTTAATAAAATTATTAATTTTTGAATTATTTGTACCTCGGGTACCGAATTTAGCTTATTTTTGCTCTATCTTCGATATTTAAGGAGTTAGGGCCATTTTAATAAAATTATTAATTTTTTAATTATTTTTGCCTCGGGTACCGAATTTTGCTTATTTTTGCTCTATCTTCAATATTTAAGGAGTTAGGGCCATTTTAATAAAATTATTAATTTTTTAATTATTTTTGCCTCGGGTACCGAATTAAGCTTATTTTTGCTCTATCTTCAATATGTAAGGAGTTAGGGCCATTTTAATAAAATTATTAAATTTTTAATTATTTTTGCCTCGGGTACCGAATTAAGCTTATTTTTGCTCTATCTTCAATATTTAAGGAGTTAGGGCCATTTTAATAAAATTATTAATTTTTTAATTATTTTTGCCTCGGGTACCGAATTAAGCTTATTTTTGCTCTATCTGCAATATTTAAGGATTTATGGCCATTTTAATAAAATTATTAATTTTTTAATTATTTTTGCCTCGGGTACCGAATTAAGCTTATTTTTGCTCTATCTTCAATATTTAAGGAGTTAGGGCCATTTTAATAAAATTATTAATTTTTTAATTATTTTTGCTTCGGGTACCGAATTAAGCTTATTTTTGCTCTATCTGCAATATTTAAGGAGTTAGGGCCATTTTAATAAAATTATTAATTTTTTAATTATTTTTGCCTCGGGTACCGAATTTAGCTTATTTTTGCTCTATCTTCGATATTTAAGGAGTTAGGGCCATTTTAATAAAATTATTAATTTTTTAATTATTTTTGCCTCGGGTACCGAATTTTGCTTATTTTTGCTCTATCTTCAATATTTAAGGAGTTAGGGCCATTTTAATAAAATTATTAATTTTTTAATTATTTTTGCCTCGGGTACCGAATTAAGCTTATTTTTGCTCTATCTTCAATATGTAAGGAGTTAGGGCCATTTTAATAAAATTATTAATTTTTTAATTATTTTTGCTCGGGTACCGAATTTAGCTTATTTTTGCTCTATCTTCAATATTTAAGGAGTTAGGGCCATTTTAATAAAATTATTAATTTTTTAATTATTTTTGCCTCGGGTACCGAATTAAGCTTATTTTTGCTCTATCTTCAATATTTAAGGAGTTAGGGCCATTTTAATAAAATTATTAAATTTTTAATTATTTTTGCCTCGGGTACCGAATTAAGCTTATTTTTGCTCTATCTTCAATATGTAAGGAGTTAGGGCCATTTTAATAAAATTATTAATTTTTTAATTATTTTTGCCTCGGGTACCGAATTTAGCTTATTTTTGCTCTATCTTCGATATTTAAGGAGTTAGGGCCATTTTAATAAAATTATTAATTTTTTAATTATTTTTGCCTCGGGTACCGAATTTTGCTTATTTTTGCTCTATCTTCAATATTTAAGGAGTTAGGGCCATTTTAATAAAATTATTAATTTTTTAATTATTTTTGCCTCGGGTACCGAATTAAGCTTATTTTTGCTCTATCTTCAATATGTAAGGAGTTAGGGCCATTTTAATAAAATTATTAATTTTTTAATTATTTTTGCTCGGGTACCGAATTTAGCTTATTTTTGCTCTATCTTCAATATTTAAGGAGTTAGGGCCATTTTAATAAAATTATTAATTTTTTAATTATTTTTGCCTCGGGTACCGAATTAAGCTTATTTTTGCTCTATCTTCAATATTTAAGGAGTTAGGGCCATTTTAATAAAATTATTAAATTTTTAATTATTTTTGCCTCGGGTACCGAATTAAGCTTATTTTTGCTCTATCTGCAATATTTAAGGAGTTAGGGCCATTTTAATAAAATTATTAATTTTTTTTTAATTATTTTTGCCTCGGGTACCGAATTAAGCTTATTTTTGCTCTATCTGCAATATTTGAGGATTTAGGGCCATTTTAATAAAATTATTAATTTTTTAATTATTTTTGCCTCGGGTACCGAATTAAGCTTATTTTTGCTCTATCTTCAATATTTAAGGAGTTAGGGCCATTTTAATAAAATTATAAATTTTTTAATTATTTTTGCCTCGGGTACCGAATTAAGCTTATTTTTGCTCTATCTGCAATATTTAAGGAGTTAGGGCCATTTTAATAAAATTATTAATTTTTTAATTATTTTTGCCTCGGGTACCGAATTAAGCTTATTTTTGCTCTATCTTCAATATTTAAGGATTTAGGGCCATTTTAATAATATTATTAATTTTTTAATTATTTTTGCCTCGGGTACCGAATTTAGCTTATTTTTGCTCTATCTTCAATATTTAAGGAGTTAAGGCCATTTTAATAAAATTATTAATTTTTTTATTATTTTTGCCTCGGGTACCGAATTTAGCTTATTTTTGCTCTATCTTCAATATTTAAGGAGTTAGGGCCATTTTAATAAAATTATTAATTTTTTTATTATTTTTGCCTCGGGTACCGAATTTAGCTTATTTTTGCTCTATCTTCAATATTTAAGGAGTTAGGGCCATTTTAATAAAATTATTAATTTTTTAATTATTTTTGCCTCGGGTACCGAGTTTAGCTTATTTTTGCTCTATCTTCAATATTTAAGGAGTTAGGGCCATTTTAATAAAATTATTAATTTTTTAATTATTTTTGCCTCGGGTACCGAATTTAGCTTATTTTTGCTCTATCTTCAATATTTAAGGAGTTAGGGCCATTTTAATGAAATTATTAATTTTTTAATTATTTTTGCCTCGGGTACCGAATTTAGCTTATTTTTGGTCTATCTTCAATATTTAAGGAGTTAGGGCCATTTTAATAAAATTATTAATTTTTTAATTATTTTTGCCTCGGGTACCGAATTAAGCTTATTTTTGCTCTATCTTCAATATTTAAGGAGTTAGGGCCATTTTAATAAAATTATTAATTTTTTTATTATTTTTGCCTCGGGTACCGAATTTAGCTTATTTTTGCTCTATCTTCAATATTTAAGGAGTTAGGGCCATTTTAATGAAATTATTAATTTTTTAATTATTTTTGCCTCGGGTACCGAATTTAGCTTATTTTTGGTCTATCTTCAATATTTAAGGAGTTAGGGCCATTTTAATAAAATTATTAATTTTTTAATTATTTTTGCCTCGGGTACCGAATTTAGCTTATTTTTGCTCTATCTTCAATATTTAAGGAGTTAGGGCCATTTTAATAAAATTATTAATTTTTTTTAAATTATTTTTGCCTCGGATACCGAATTTAGCTTATTTTTGCTATATACATATATAAAATTGTAGAGTGACTGACTGACTGGGTCATCATCGCTCAGCCCTAACGGCTAAAGAGTAATCAAATGTGGATCCACTAAGGCGGGATTTTTGGAAATTCACACCGGAAAGGGGTAAAAACGGGTAAAAGAGGGTAAAATCGGTAATTCAATATCTCCGGACGTTGAACAGATAGCACACAAATTCAAAAAGCACCCAAAACTATAGTATAAATAAACGGATAGGTGTCTGGTCCTTTTTTTTTTTTTTGATAATTTGAGTACTAAGGGGTAAAACGGGTAAAAACTGAATATTGGTACTTTTTTTGAATTGTATATATCTATGTAAAGGCTAGAAAGTGGAAAAAATATAAACGGAATTTAATACCAGTTGAAAAATTCTCAACTGTCACTTTTTTTTTTAGTTTTGACATTTAGGGGGTAAAAAGAATAAAAGGGGATAAAAGGGGTAAAAACAGAATTTCGGTATTTTTTGCAATTGTGAAGACGGGTGGGAGCAGGAAAAAAGTAAGAAGGGAGTAAGTGCTTAGTAAAAATAATTGGACAGGTGTCTGGTACTTTTTTGAGATCATGGTTTTTAGGGGAACAAAAGGGGTAAAACTGAATTTTAATTGTAGAGACGGATGAGAGCAGGAAAGAAGTAAAACAACAATTAGACTCCTAGAAATAAAATTACGGATAGATTATGCAATTTTTTGAGTTTTCAAAGAGTATAAAAAGGGGTGAAAAAGTGGGTGATAATTTTACATATAGCTCGCAGCCTAATACAAGTAACAAAATATTATTCAAAAAGGGTCAAAAGCTTACTGAAAATAATTGGACAGGTGTTTGGTACTTTTATGAAATCCTGAGTTTTTCACTTTGATCAGGGGGCAAAAACTGATATAAAAGGATGAAATCTGTAATTCTATATTTCAGTATCTAATGCAAGTAGCACAAAAATTCAGTTCAATACCAGGTAGCTGTGCAAGGCAATAAGTAAACTACTACAGAAAAATAACTCAAGGCAGATTAATGACAGATACAAAGGCAGATGGCTACTGCTTTGATCTGGTAAACTGTCAAAGATTTATTTACAAGCACGATCAAATACACATCACAGCTACACAAATGCGAAGAAATGAAAGACAGAATAGAGAGTAAATCTACTAAAACAAAATGCGTAGTGCTTGTTGGTGTTGCTTTTATTGTAGTAGTGCGGCTACCTGTTATAAATCGTTTTTGAATTGTTTATGTTTTGCTTACGGCGAGATCATTCGTTCTTGAAATTGGTTTCATAGTGTTGAAACGAGAATTTTAGTTTACAAAAATTTTACAAAAGTTAAGGAGTTATATTAAAAAATCCAACTTTTAATACAAATTATAATAAATTATTTTCTCTTCTATTTTTTGAGCTATGAGTAGTTTGTATATATGGATTATTTCTTTAAATAACATCTGCTAACGAAGAAGCGGGTAATATTCTAGTACTTATATAAAAAAGAAAATAAAAAGAACTTGAGAATTTTAAGAATTCCTAGAATGACCTAGACGTAGGCATAACAGCAGCTGTTCGATGCGAACAAAAGGGGAGCCCCACCGTGAAGCAATGCGAGAGCGGTCCCAGGGTGGAATGATTGGCTCAAATAAAAAGGAAGGGTTTTTAGTGGATGCAAGCTCCACATATCAGAACTGTGGCAACAGTTCTGAATGCGGTAGGCATTTTCCCTTCCTTCCAGAAAAAAAGGTATACAAGTTGTAATATAGTTGTACGTATAGTTCATTGAAACAAAATCAATACTCAAAAAATTTGTTTATCGTTTGTGACTAAGCAAATTGGTTATGCATTTATATTAAATTACTTTTTCAGGCTCAAGTCCAACCCTTGGTTTGTCTGTCTGAAAAATTAATTTAATATATATGTATTATAATAGTTCAATTAAATTAAAATTTCAGTAAAATGTTATTAAATATGTTATGGTTTACCGAAAAATCTTTTCAATAATGCTGTGTCTAGACGCACTCTTTAATTGGGATTATCGCAATAAATGCTTCTATTGAACTCGATATTCTGTGCAAAAAGTCAATAGCTTATGGCTCAATCAAAGCAAATTTTTTTCTAATATTGTAAATGCTCACTCATTGCGTTCATTAAATTTTGTCTGTGGAAACGGAATATTAGCTTTTTAATAAATAGAACCTTGACTCAATTAAAAGTGTCTATATGAACAGGGTATTATTGAGATTAACATTCCATGCAAAAAACTAATGATTTATTACTCAATTACTACAAACCCAACACTGTAAAAAGTGGGCATTTACGTGCTTTATACTTTAGGAATACTTTAGGAATCAAAAAGTTACTACGATGCCAGCTGAAGCTGTGATAGTTCCCAAGTTTATTTTTTAAAATTTTCTCTTTTTCCATAAAAGCTCTTCAAAATTTTAATGTGTAGAGTGAAGGCTGCAAGGCTTCGGAAATTTTGGCGATTTTCGGCATTCAATTTGGCGGCTAAGTTATGTGCCAACTCTGACGGTGGCTGCTGTATTTACATTGCAACGTTTTTGGTGATAGTTGTGCTATTAACGATTTTTTCTTATGCGGATGAACATTTTTGTGCGACTTGCTACGCTGTTGTTATTTCCGTATCCGGCCGCACACAATGGCATGTTTTGCTGTGTTAACGGAAACGACGACTTTTATAAAAATCATGGTGGCTATTGTTGTTATTGCTGCTGGTTTTGTATCCTTGGTTTTATAAAAAAAAAAAAAATTAATGGTCGATAAGTAAATGTTGTTTTTGTGGCTGCTATGAAATTATTATAAAAGATTTCCATGACGTATTGTTGAGATTTATTTAATTTTTTGTAATTAAATGTAATACCATAGAAAAATATATGAAAAATAAATATTTGCAACTATGTCTACTTTTTGCACAAAATATTTTATATATGTATTAATCACTTTTAAAGCCTTTTTATACATTCAAGTTTATTTCAAAATTATTTTTTTATTTTTGCAGTGGAGTGAAATTCATAAATAAGTTGGGTAAAATTTTTGTGAATTTAAAATCCATTCTAGTGGAGAAACTACCAAAAACTGAACAGGCATGCATACATACATATGCATACAAATATACTTACACATAGATATACATTTTTTAAATATTCATACCTAATGCACTACGTTTTGACTACGAGTATAACGACATGGTCTGCAACTCTTTGATGGCTCATTGCTGTCATTCATTCATTTTGATATCGTTAGTATGTACCTTCAAAAAGTAATTTGTGGCCTTTTGACCGTCGATAAAATGCATGTTTTGGGTTTTTAATGCTTTATGGCAAATAACCGAAAAGTGTGATGAAAATAGCTATAATATAAAATATTTTCGTAACAGGTTATGAAAAATAGTTTAACAATCAACTGAACTGAAATAAAAAAATACTTACAATGCACAAGCAGCTGTCAGAGTTGTATGCTGCAAAATTCTTGTTTTTGAATTTCAATAAACATTTTTTAACGTTTAAATTTCTGATAAAATTTTTAACATGAGAAGGCAACCTTTGAGGGTGAATTCTTTCTATTGAAGATTAATTCACGCTGTTTCGAACAGATGTGTCAAGACTTTTCTTGCTGCCGTAAAAAGTTTTCTTTGGCTTTATATCTTATATGGGGTTTATTTATGAGTTGTTTATTTAAGTAACAAATTTACAATTGTATTCACATCCTGCTTTTGCAATAATAGTTGAGCGATAGCTGATTAAAGCAGATTGAAATAGAAAAGTTCAAGGCACGTAGGAAGTATAAATATCATGACTATCGCATACAGCTCCTGATGTAGAGTTTAAGCTAAGCAAATGTTTGCTTTAATTTAAGAAACTTCTGAAATGCAGAATTAAATGAAAAACTCTGAATTGAAATGAATTTTTTAGGTTCTTTATGTGCCATTTTTAAAATCTTCTTGTTAAAGTAATAATTAAAAATAACATTTCATTTATATATACGAGCACATCCATAATCCAAATCAACTTGTTTGCTGGCCAAACTTAGTTTTTGTTGCTGTTTTCTGGCAAACATCCTCACATGCAAACACAGCAAACAGGCCAAACGGTTGTTGTGGCAGGCCTACAATCAACAATTTCATAATCAAAGGATCATGCCAAACTTTTAATTGAAATTAAAAACTTTTTTCAAAAACAGTCGAAAATTCGAATTATTGCAATGCATATAATATAAAAATAGAAGCGTTACATCAAAGACGAATAGTGGATATAAGGGGCTTAAAAGCAGCAGAATCAGATACCAATTAGTAGTAGAGCCAAAAGTCTTCACACGGCCTTTCATTGTTGTGGGTAACGGCACCATTGCTATAGATTTTACTCGTTCCTTTGATTTAGTATGTTTCGAATTTTGGTTAAAAGAACTGGAAGAAGCGTGAATTTGATTATTTTGAACTAAATTCTGATTTCATTACAAATTCATGTCAGCAGGACTGGCATTTGTTTACTGCAAACACTGCTTCGCTCAACGGTATAAGTTAACGAATGGTTTAATGACCGGATTTTTTTTCCGAGACTTCTACGTCCGTCCGTCCGTCACCGCGTCAATTCTTCGAAACGGTAATAGCTAGAGAGCTGAAATTCTCACAAAATGTTATTGTACCTTATCGCTACAACAACAAATACTAAAAGCAACAACAAATCAAAAACTACGAGGTATCCCCCCACAATGTAAAGTAACAATTAGCTATGACTCTCAAGCCGTAAGGGGTAGAGAGCTGAAATTTGCACAATGTATGTATTTACAGATGCCCTACAACAAAAAATACCAAAAACAGCAACAGGTCGAAAACTACCAGGTGTCCCCATGCAACGAAAAGTAACAATTGGCTATAAGTCTCGAAAAGTAAAAGATAGCGAGCTGAAATTCGCACAATATATGTAGTTACATACGCCCTACAATAACAAATACTAAAAACAACAACAGGTTGAAAACTACTAGGTGTCCCTGTACAACGTAAAGTAACAATTAGCCGTTACTCTCGAACCGTGAGAGACAGAGGGATGAAATTTGCATAATACATGTATTCACATATGTTCCACAACAACAAATGCTGAAAACAACAACAACTATAAAACTACCAGGTGTCCTTTTACAACGTAAAGTAACAGTTAGCTATAACTATCGATCCGTAAGAGATAGAGAGCCGAAATTCGCACAGTGTATGTATTCGTAGATGCCTTACAACAACAAATGACAACAACAACAACAAGTCGAAAACTACTAGGTGTCCCTATACAACGTCAAGTAACACATACGTACGGAAGCCCTAAGTGTGCGAACCAGCCTTGTACTTGATTGAATTTATTCCTTCATATTTTTAATTGTTACTGTGTAAAGTAATTTCATTGATCTTGTTTTAATTCATTCATGTCCCGTTGTCGCAATGCGACATTATTTCAAGAGAGAAAAACATGTTTTACTATCTCCGAGGCACTAAGAGGGCAGGATAATGCCTCGGAGATAGTAAAACATGTTTTTCTCTCTTTTTCTTTTATATTTTTGTCACAGCGCAAAGTAATTGTAAATTTAATTCATTGGTATTTTTCGTTCATTTCCATTTTGTCGATTAGTAGTAAAAATTTTTATTTCACATTTTTGGTTGTAAAAAGTACATCCAGTGTGACCTGTGCTCCATTCCTTTAAAGACGTTTGCAAAAATTATAAAAAGCTCTACATAGTTAAGAAAAATTACAAGATTATACTAAGGATGCTTAACTAAAAAATTTTCGACCTTAAAAATAACACCTGTTAGAAAGAAATAGTGAAAACATTATATCGTAAAAAAAAATTTAAACTAAAAATTAGCTAAACTCTACATAAAAGGAAGATAAATAAAACATTAATAGTCTAAAATTTTTAAAATTGTTAGAAGTTAAATTAATAAAAACACTAATATTTTAAATTAAATTGAAGATAGCGTTAAAAATTTTATTCAATATTCTAATTTAAAAAATATTAACAAAACGCTAAAAATTAAAAGTGAAAATATTAAATTAAATTCTGCATAGTGGACGAAACTTTAAATATGAATTGGAAAATATTTAAGTTCGAATAAAAATTGTACATAGTGGAGAACTAAATTTAACTTAAACTTTATATTTTAATTTTTTTACTCTAAAACCAAATACGAAAGTTAAAACCATAGCTGTTTAATAAACATTACACTACAACATTGCCAGTGACCTGAATTCAGTGGTGCTAACCGTTTTTTAGGTTAGCTCTTGTTTTTGAGATATACCGTTATCTTAAAAATGGAGGAGGTAGAACAACATATATTCCCTTAACTCAAAAACGGTTTATAACATTGAAAAAAATTCCTCAACAAAATTACCTTTTAATAACTGTAAAAGTGTTTTTAATCAGCTTAGTAGCTTAGAAAATACTTTTTTGCAAAACTTCGAAATATAAAAAGCATACAAAATCTAAAAATAAAGTTATGCCAATTAATTTTCACACACTCATAACAAATTAAGTTTCAAATCAAAAAAGCTATAAATGAATAAAACCGGTGCTCAACTTTGGAAGTTATTCACATGAAATCAAAAATTGCAGTTTCAAATGGCCACCAGACGCGAAGCCCTTAAAACAAAAAAAAAAATTTTATGAAATGAAAATTTTGTTTGATTATCAAAATAAAGCAATTTCAACTGAAGGAAGTAAAAAACAATTTACATGGTGCTGAAAGGTAATTTTGTTGCGGAATTTCGATTTTTATATTTTTTTCAATATTATAAACCGTTTTTGAGTTAATGGAATATATTTTGTTCTACCTCCTTCATTTTTAAGATAATGGTATATCTCAAAAACAAGAGCTAACCTAAAAAAACAGTTACCACCACTGAATTTAGCGCACCCGCTAAATTTGTGCCCCGTCTGTCGGTTTTTTCAACTAGCACAGTGTTATTAATCTTAAAGATTAAAATTGAATTTGTAGAAGGAAAAATATAATGAAAAATCTTAAATAACACTGTGCAAGAGTGGAAATTGTAACTATTTGAATTAATGTCAACTTGAATTAAAATAAATATATTGAGATAAAATCTCTGAAAATTTCTATTGGGGAAACGGTTAAGATAACTTTTATATTCGCTAAGTTAATATATATTGTGACTTTTCATATACCCCCCAATTATGGTTCACAACATTTAAATGTTGTGCTGTAAGATTTACAACACAACTTACAACTCTTTTTGTGATTATGGTTCACAACATCTAGGTGTTGTGTATGTCACAGAGTTGTTTTTCATTTGTAGAGCATCTCTCCGCAAAAATACATGCCTGCATACAAAAAACTACCAAGCCACACTTCCAGAAAGATGCACGCGTATATTGCTTTCATTACACAAACACAAGCGAAAAGCAATAGATTTTGACATTTCATTGTCAAGTTTTACAATCAAAAGACATGGAGATTTTTTTTGGTGTTGTATTTCATATAACACCGCAACTACCGCGTAGAAAAGCATTGGTAAAAATGAAAAGAATGAAAAACGTTTTTCTTAGAAAAATACAAACAAAGCCATATAAATTTATGTAAATGTTGATGTTTAATTTGGTTATAACAATGAAAGGACCAACAAATTGTGCATTGCAGTTTAAATCCATTGCAACTACAAAACACAAAATAAAACCCTTTTGTTATCAAAAAATGGGTAATAATTATGTGTACAGATGCATTTTTATTTATATTTTGTTAATAAATTTTAATAGTTAACGGTTTTTTATATTTTTGCAACATATTTCATATGTAGACTTACACAAATTTTATCATTTTTTCATAATTTAACTTGTAACATCAACAAGACAACACTCAATTAGGTGTTGTAAGATTTTGACAACATCTTATTATGTGTTGTAAGTTTTTGACAACACTTGACTCAATAGTTGTAAGCCATAATCACTTTTCAAAAAATACAACATTAAATGACCAAATGTTGTGAACCATAATCGGGGCCATAGTTTCACTTTACAGAACATAAAAGGGGCTTAAGAATAGTGTAGTCTTACCAAAATTTCAAACATTTGCATTAATATTTGTATTCGCAAATATTAAAAATCGATATTTCCACTATCATTAGTAGATATGTATAAAGAATGTTTTCATTTCTTTGAATTAAGTGCGCTAATTCATAGTTACGATAGTACAACATCTGTAGGGAGTTTTGTATTAAAGTAACTTAAGAACTGAAAAAGTTTCCAATATCTTTAAATTTACTTAATTTTATATAATAATTGTTAACTACTTTATTGGGCTGATTTTACTTCCTAAGATTTGAGAACGACTTTTTCGAGGAGAATGTCTAGCGATCAACATTTCTTAAAAAAGACAAAAAAAGTAAAGTTGAAGACTTATTAGCTGGCGAACATAACACGTCTAACTTAAGTCCACCCACGACGAGCATAAAACTGCTTCGAACATAGTTGATAACTAATTGCGTACGATTTTAAGTAGCAGCGCTTACCCATTCCAACTACCTGTGCCCTTCATTACTGGTTGTCTATATTTAATCTATTGATCTCAAATTTCAGTTTTATCACCGTATTTTTCTATTGATTGGAATAGATTTTACATTTTTTTATTTTATATATTTTTGTGTTTGTTGCTATTGTATTACAGTGATAAAAACATCCTCAAGTTTTGCGCCGGACCCAGCGATTTTTATACATTAATTTAACTTTACAGCTGAACTTTATAATTTACAATTATTAATTACTTTATTGGGCTTAAGTTAAAGAAAGCAGCCAACTGGATGAGGTACTACAGGATATACGGTTTGCATATTCAGATCTGTACTGACAGTAAGGCAGCAATAAATGCACTGGCTGGTGTTTACACGACATCAAAGTTGGTTCATGAATGCCGGATATCTCTAAATGAGATAGCGAGACATTCAAGCCTAGAGCTTCTCTGGGTACCAGGACACAGTGGAGTGTCTGGAAATGTAGTCGCGGATGAACTGGCTAGATCTGGGACCCGACTACCACAGGAGGACACTGACGAGTCTGTCGGTGTTCCACTTAGTAGCTGCAAAAAGTTGATAAAACAACAGCTGCTAGGAATCGCTCAGGACAGATGGTCAAATGTGACCGGCTGTCGAATATCGGGTCTCACATGGCCCGTTTACGATCACAACAAAACCTTAGCTCTGTGGGATTTTCCCCGACAAAGGTTAGGCGCCTTAGTGGCAGTTCTAACCGGACATTGTCATATAGGCGCACATGCGAGAAGACTAAATCTTCCGTATAATGATTTTTGTAGAAGCTGCAAAGACGAAGAAGAGGAGGAGAGTGTTGAGCACTTCCTCTGTAATTGTTCTGCTCTATCCAATCTCAGAGCGATATATATAGGCAGACCGATACTGGACAGTTTGGCGGACATATCGGAATGTGACTTGTTTAGGGTGGAATCTTTCATCCGGTTATCTGGATGGTTCAAAGTTGAACCAAGGGAGGGGGAGTAGGAGTTACCTGCTGCCCTCAGGGTATCACAACGGGACCTGTTAGGACCCAAGTGAGCTGGTCTGTTGTACTGGCGGCCCGAAAACATAACTCAGCTTTGGGCTTAAGTTCAATTTTTGTTCTTCAAAATTGAAAAATACTTTCTTTTGACAAAATTTTAGTGGTCAGCATTTTTAAAGAAGAGAAGAAGAATCAAATTGATAACTTATCATACTATTTTTAAGCGACCCTTAGCCATCTTACTAACTAGCCTCTTCACTACTGGCTGTTTATATTTCATATATTAATAAGCTTCCATTTTTATTTCTGATCTTTTGTGTCGTCAAAATAACACTGTAAATAAAGCAAAATAGCTGCAAGTCCCAGCGACTCCCACGGGATTTTGAATAAAACACACAATCCAAGTAGCAAAGTGTATTTATATTAAAATTAGTACATTAAATTCAAACAATGTAAGAGGATATAATAATTTTTAACAAGTAATTAATAAATTGTGATACATACTTTTTGGTATGGAAATCACTAGAATTCATAAAATTACAAAGTTTATTGAGTTAAAATTACTCGACGCTACGCACAACCAGCTCGTATGATTTCTGATTAAAGAATAAAGATGGCTGCAAAAAGGCGCATGTTCTTGAGCTGACCTTAAATACTTTCGTTATTTGGAAAATTAGTACAATCAGAAAATTATAATTTGGCGATGCCAGACTTATAAAGTAAAATCATTAATTTTGGTGTTAGCGTTAACAAACACTGTGCAACAAATTCAAGTTAGCAAAAGTTGGGTCAGTTCTGAGAATGAAGGGTGAAAATAGAGGCTAGACCCGTATCGCGGTGTTTGTTTATGTTAGTTCGAATTTTTCATTCATCGACCTTCGAACTTTGCTGTCAAATGTCGATTTTCAGCATGTTGTTTATATGGGTTTCTATCTATGACTCGTCGGCTAATTGAAAATTTTTTGAAATATGTAAAAGCCAATTTTTGCTAAAAACCTGTGCAACAAATTATGGAAACATTATAAAAAAGCATGCAATTTTTTTTTCCAACATTTTGATTCATAAACACCACAAACATTTACTAAATCAATTACAGATTTAAAGAATATCAATTAGTCGATGAGCTATATCCAGAAAATCATATAAACAGTATACTAAAAATCGGCATTTGAGTGCAGAGTTCAAAGGTCGATTGAGAAAATAAAAATCGATAATTTAGAATCTATTTTCACCTCACATTCTCAGAACCGATTTAACTTTTGCTAACTTGAATTAGTTCCACAGTGTAATAATAGCTGACATTGCTTTAGTGTTCTTATAACAGAAAATATTTCAATAAATAGTCTTTATTTCATTCCTATGTTACAGGTATCAGTATCAATAAAAGTTGTTACCTGAATACACGGACAATTTTCATTTTCAAATTTCACGGAAATCGTTCCATATAACAGCTGTTTTTTTTATCGGAAAATATATTACTTTTATTAAAAATATTTTAATAATTACCGACAATAAAATTTTACTTAAATAAAGCCGTTTAATGCTTATATTATTAGAATTCCTTGTCATACTAATTTTGTCCACAGTATTATTAGCATATTTTAAAGAAGCTACTTGAGGCAAATATGCCTCTATATGAGTGCCCTGTTTATTTTTTAAGTACAGCAGCAACAACAAACACTTAAAACCATATGATTAATCGATAAAACGTAAATGAACTTTAAATGACCAAAGTTGCTCATTTAAAATGCTATTAAATAAGTGTTGAACAATTAAATAAAATGCACCCTAAATCTAAATGGCATTTCATTATCGAGCCAAAAATCGGCCATTAGTGCATAAAATTGACAATATTACAAACTTTAACAATTTTTTGCAAGTCAAACCAGCTTACGTATGAGTGCTATTGAACAAACAGTTACATATGTGCTGTATTTGTTACGCATACGCATGAGACCTACTTATACCCTAGACAGACGACAGCGTTAATGCGCATTAGTGGCCATTTTGCGCATCTAGTCGTGCATTATCTACATTCGAATGTGAATTTAGCTCTGCCATAAATGCACAAAATCAAACTGCATTTATACTAAATTCAGTTACATAATATGGCAGCACCGTCGAAATCCATCAGCTGTTGATATTTTGTTTACTATGGTGAATAGATAAAACGGAATCACAGACAAAAAGAGGCAAGCTGTTTTAACTGTTACAACAAATTTAAATTTTTGATTGCTAGTGCACGCACAATTTTTGTATTATGGAGCAGTTTCATGAAAAGAAATTTTAACTTTCTTGAAAATAAATGTTCATTTCCTATCAACAGTATACCTGCAAATTTTACATTCTGTGTTTCATCCATTTTGTGTGTAAAAGTAAACTCTAAGTAAATATTTTAAGCGCCAAAACAAAAAATCAATAGCAACCAACAGCTGTTTTTTAAATACAGTTGTTTATTAAATGCAGAAACCGTCGTCTGTCACCGTAAAATTTTAATTCAAATTAGTGAGTTCTTAATGCAAATTAACTCTGCCGTCTGTCTAGGCTATTATTCAAAGACAATAAAAATATATGGGCTTTCAAAAAATTTTTCCTGACACAACCGTCATGTGCTGAGAATTGAAAATCATTAAAATTTTGGACTTGGAGGCACAAAACTAATGTGCAACTCGCAAGCAAAGAATAAAGTGACTTCAAGGTAAACTGCTATATATATGACAAAAGATTGGTGTTAAGCCGCAGAAAAGAAGTGAATAAGGTTAATTTTAATGGGGTTTCCGATAAATTTTTTCATGGAAACTTTCTCAACTGAAATAATGATTTGAGAGCTGCCACAGCTGCCTTTCCCTTAGAAAAAAAAAATACGTGTCACCAGATTTCACACAGACTAGCGTTGAACAAAACACCTGATCTTCCGCACATGAAAATATAAAAGCTGATCCAAGCACGAGACTTACTTCTTATTGTTCTATAGCAGTCAGGCACTATGTAAACTTCAAGCCTCTATCTCTTACGGTTAAACAATTGTTGCTAATTTTCAAACTGAAGGGTGTCCCCGTGCATGAACAACAATTAAATTTGAAATTTTTGCTATTTTTGATATTTGTTGCAGAGGCTTGCAAACTACATGTACTGTGAACATTTCAACTCTCTATCTCTTACATCTCAAAAGTTACAGCTAAGTTTTAAATTAAAGGGTGTTTCCGGGTGTAAAAGAACACTTACATTTTTTCTTTCTTGTTAGTTTTGGTATTTGTTGTTGTATAGACAAAATTTGAAGTCTTTATCTCTTACGGTTCAAAAGTTACAGCTAATTTTTATAGTTTATTGTATGAAAGTCTCTGTTTTACTTTTGCTATTTTTGGTATTTATTGTTTTGTATAGGCCGGGCTTATCTTGTGCAAATATCAAATCTCTCTCTCTCTCTGTTGTGTTTCATAAGTTTTTAAAGTTCTTTGTATAGAGACGTCCTTTAGTTTTAAGTTTTTGTAGTTTTTAGGTGGCTTTGGTTGTAGCTGCTGAGTAGCCACATGTCCTGCAAAAACTTCAGCTCTTTCTGGCTCTTACCGTTAGGGAAAATGGCACCTGTGATGGAGGGACGAACAGACTCACGGACAGCAAGGTCCAAGTAACAGGGTTCCGTTTTCAGTTTACGATTGCGGAACCTTTAAAATGAGGTTCGCTACTTTCAACAAACCAATGATTTACAAATTTTGCGCTTCTCAGCACATGGCTGATAGTTTGTTTCACTTGATATAACAGGTGGGCCAAAAGAAGTCATATGATGGTGTTTGGCTTTCAGAATATCAGTTGTAGCTCGCACAGTGTGTGTCGTTGCTCCGTCCTGTTGAAACCACTTGTCCTCTAGAGGTTCAAGTGCGGCAGAAAAAAACTTGGTTAACATGTCCCTATAGCGCGTTGTCGTTTGATCAGCAGCGTCCTCGAAAAAAATGGTCATAAGATTCCTTCAGCATGAGCAGCGCACCATGTAGTCACTTTGAGCGGGAGTAATTGCGCCTCGTGCATCACTTGTGGATATTTGGTGCCCCAGAAGCGACACTTTTGTTTGGTCACGTGCCCACTGAGGTGGAAATGAGCCTCATCACTCATTATGATGTTGGTCGAAAAATCGTCCACTTCGATATAGACACGATTATTCCGTGTGCTTGGGGAGTGTATTGCTCCCTGATTTATTCATTTCTATACTACAGCTGTCACAAGTTCACAAATGTAAAAACAGATTTGGCATTGGCCGCCATTTGTAAAAACAAGAGCAACTTCCAGTAGGGTGATTTCTTTAGGCCCACCTTATAGTTATAAAAAGATAAACAAATGGTAGAAAACTGAGAACAGTATCATTGCCTAGGAACATACTAGGAATCAATGGTAATTATTTTTTGTTTTCTTCTTGGCGAAACTTAAGCTAACCTAAAGAATTCTTCCACTGCAATGTGCACTGTGGTCGGAAATTTCATTTCATTGGCCGAAAGTCAAAATGTTTACACTCACGAAATATGTTTTTGTTTTTGAAATCTAGTAGTCAAGACTCCAAAACAACCAAAAATTAATTTTGTTGTTGTAATATGCAATTCACCGTTATTCGGTGAGTCATCGAAGCTGAATTTGTTTGCTTCATTTGTAAACAGAATTGCGTTCGGTGTTTTATAGTGCTTACTTCAATTGTTTGTTAAAGCTGAAAACAAAGCGTGTTAAATAAAAGTTTAAATGGAAAACGAAGGTGATGGTAAGTTTATTAATTTTGTAAAAAATAATAATCAAAAATTGGATACTCTAAAAAATAAAATAAGTTTTTCCAAAAGTCATTATTATTTTGGAATTTATTTTATTTTTTAAGTTTGAGTAAGTTTAACACAGTTTGTTTAGGAGTGTTAAGCATAAGATTAAAAACCAAATTACTTTGGAGTGTTTAGTTTTTGAATATTTGTTCGGTTTTTGACGGTTTTTGAGTGTTTGATTGAGCAACCCAAACTGACTTTCTTAAATTCACAGATTATAACAACATAAAATTTCATCACATCGATGGAAATCTAAAGTACGGATTTAGTCCACTGCACTCTTGAATTAGATTTTTTGAGTTCGTACTACATTTAGGATAAAAAAATTAAAACTCACAAAGAAAAGAAAAAAAAATGTATGTAAAAAGTTTTTTTTTTTTTAATTTTATTTCTAAATGTTGATAATTTAAAATAAATTAATTATTTGATAAAAAACACTTAAAATATACTGCAAATTTAAATTCCAGTTAAAAATTCCGTTATTTTAAGTTTTATTAGTATTGGCCAAGAAAAGTGATGTTTCCGACCATAGTGCAGTGTGCAAAATTAGCCCCTTTGCGAGCCTAATGTATCTAAATATATTATATAATTGAATAGACGAAGCTACGAAACTTTACTCTAGATGAACAGTTTGGTGAAGTAAGTATTGCACAATTTATAAACACATTTTTTCTTGATGCATTATTCTATGAAAGCTGATGCCCACAAGCGTCATTATTTGCTACAAAAACATTCTTAAATTTAATCATTTCTTATTTATTTTATCTTCCACAAGGTACTGATACATAAAATGGATGCGAAAATATTGCCGTAAGACTATAAATCATAAATAAATAATGAAAAAAGCATGAAAAATGAAAAGAAAATAAATCGAAAGTATATAAACGAACATGAATACGTGTTGCATGTTTCATGCTGCGAATGAAATTCGTAAAGGATAATTCTGTGTTTATAGAAACACCTGGTAGCATAAGTTATATTATCTCAGTCACTATCGCTTTGTATTGTGAACATAAAATTTTAAAATTAAATTTTACAATTAATTTAAAATCATCATTTATTTAGTTTACTTAAATGATGGAAACTGCATTCAAACAAGTTCAATGCGAGTATTAATTAAAAGTTGAATAAGTTCTAATAAGATCTTGCCTGAACTGCATTTATGTATGTTTTGTTCACGTTTTGTTTTTTTCATTATATGTAAAGTGAAAGCAACGTTAAAAACTAAAATTGTAATTTTTTGTTTAATCAAACAAAGCATTACAGGGGGGCTTTTCTTTGCACAGTATTTGCAGCTTTAACAGCTTCATTATCAATGGTAGGCTTATCAACGATCTGGAAAGCACAAATGCCAACGTAATTGTGTTTACTTATGACCCTACGATGTTGCGTTCGGGTGAAGTTTCGTTGACGGTTCAGTGCTTTTCAGTGCCATTATGGCTTAAAGCTTTTCCTTGTGTCCGTGCAGCAGTATTTATTTATGTAAACTCATGCCCAAATGACAGCCTTATGCAGTTGACAAACAGAGGTATGCATCAGAAGTTTGGTGGTTGTATAAATTTACATTTGGCAGCATTTCTTGGAAAAGCGTTTTGTGTACTATATGGCTACGAGATTGCAATAATTGGTTGCAATGTGTATTATTACCACCCCTAATTTTCTTTTTTAGCAAGTACATATGCAGATGCTTAAAAAGGGTGTTTTTTTTATCGATGTATAGAACTTACGTCCATTTTATCGTGTTTAGCGATGAAGCGCATTTCTGTTTGAATGGCTACGTCAACAAACAAAACTGCCGCATTTGGAGTGAAGCTAATCCTCAAGTGTATGTACGTCGAAACATCGTTACATCCAGAAAAACTGACTGTTTGGTGCGCTTTATGGGCTGGTGGAATCATTGCTCCGTACTTCTTCAAAAACGATGATGGCCAGAACGTTACAGTCAATGGTGATTGGTATAGAGCCATGATTACTAATTTTTTCATTCCTGAATTGAATAACCATGATGTGCAGCAGATGTGGTTTCAACAAGACGACGCAACGTGTCACACAGCTCGTGCCACAATCGATTTATTGAAGGACACGTCGCCTAATTTTACGTTTTGCACCTGTGAGTTGGCCTCCAAGATCTGGTGATTTAACAGCGCTAGACTACTTTCTGTGGGGCTATATAAAGTCATTGGTCTCTGCGGATAAGCCACAAACGCTTGACCCTTTTGAATAAAACATTCACCGTGTTATTGCCGATATACGGCCACAAATGTTGGAAAAAGTCATCGAAAGTTGGACGTCCAGATTGGACTACATCCGAGCCAGCCGTGGCGTTCATATGTCAGAAATCATATTTAAAATGTAATGCCACAAGATTATCTTTCGGATAAATAAAATTCATATCAATCGAATAATCCATCGTTGTTTTATTGCAACTTAAAGTTCTATACATCGAAAAGTTCTATACACCCTAAAAAAAAGTGAACTTGAAAGAGAGTACAGCTAACATAAGCGCGAGCTATAGAGCTGTATTAAGATAACTTACTGCGGTATTATTTTTAAACGCTATTTTGTTCGTGCATCTATGTTTTATGTTAAATGTATGTATGTTTTAAGCAAATATCCCTGTGACAGAAATAAAATGTAACTTGTAAGCTGTTGATGTTATAATTTTCATGTAATTTTAAGTCATGTTTTTGTTGTTTTAAATGAACCTTCCCTTGACAAAGTAGACAAAATATCTATCAAACGTGGGAAAATGTTAATTCAAAGCAGTTTTAACTACATGGAAGAATTTTTGGTCTAAGTAGCTTAACAAAGAAAGAAAATATTATATGTATGAACTTTAGGTGTTGGCCACATAAAAAACCAAAATCAATTTTTAGCTGTCTGTATTTAAAATTTTATCTAATGGCTTTTATATTTCTTAGATTAATTTTTTCTCGTGTAGTTTTATATCTAAGTGTCAAATGCTGTGTTTTATTCAACAATTCCGCGACAGCATGGTGAGTTTTTCGATGCCTATGGCTTGAATTGTAACTGACTTCTTCTTCCATTTTTTACGTCATATCTGTAGCACAATGCTAAGTTCGACTAAAAGTTAAATTGAAAAGACGAAAATATTTTCAAAATGAATATTTAAAATTAATTAAAGGGGAAATATGGGTCAACGAATGGCTTTAACTGTTAAACAGTTTTTCCATTATACCAGTACTTTTCAAGAACCAAAAAATCACGTAGTAAGTTCTGTCATGCCAACATTCAGCAGCCTTTAGGTGACAACGTGAGCGCACACATACAACGTGAACGCAACATACCAAAGTTAAGGAAAAAATTATAATTGCCAGCTTAACATCAAGTGCAAAAAGTAGGGTAAGCAGGGAAGGACAAGTGTTATGCTTCTTTTGACTTTGCAGTAAAAAAGATGGAACAATTTTCCTGTTTTTGTGTTTTTTGGTAAGAAAATGTGTGTTTGTGCACATTTGTATATGAGAGCATGTTTGAACGTTCAGGGACACATTTTTAGTCATAACGGTAGACCATGTTTCTGGTTTGTTGAAACGGCATTTATGTGGCTGAATTGGCGGTTGCTCGCTGAAGTGAAATAAAACTTTATATGAATTTTATACTCTGCTTAAATTTCACGTTCTAATTGACTTTTAAGTGGCATGAGTAAGTTATTTATTTTTCTGCTGTGCTAAAAGGGGTTAACGATATTTGTAAGGAAATCGGAGTTGTATGTGATTTTAGCTGAAGTTGGGATGAGAAACTTTACGTGTAAAAGCATTTAAATTGATTTAAAGATGCGAAAGTAAAGCTTAATGAGACAAAAATAATTCTTCATAGAAAATGTTTTTCTGTTAATTGAAGCACAACTCAGAATAACTTTGCAAGAGCACTGTCATCATAGTTTTTCTTAGAAAATTACACTCAAAATGTTTTTACACCAACTGACCGTAGTTTGTTCTAGAAGTAATAATCAGTGCAATTATTTTTAAATGACAAAACGTTTAAAAAAGAATGAAATTTTAATTTTAACTGATTTGTACAGTTGTTTCAAAAACTAACAACAGATAAATACGGATCTTCGCTGACAGTTAATAATGACAGTAGTGACTTATGTTACACATACATGAAAGAACCAAGCTGTTAATATGTATAGACATATTTATAACTTGGTTTCTACATACATACTCTTTACTTAAATTGATTGTTCTGATTGTTGCGATGGCTGACTGGGTATATGGCAGCTGCTTTCAAGTCAAGATGCTGCATGTTCGAATCTCAGCAGAGGCTTTGCAGTATAAAAATTAAATTAGCGAATTGAAAAAGGAGATAATACAGATAGAAAACTATAATTAAATAAAAAATAAAATGAACACCTGAAAAAAGATAAAAAATGTTTACAAGTTGATTACGCATGAAATATTTGACAGTTGATGTGTGAGTTGCATCCCGTTGAAAGTCTGCACAAGTGTTGATTGAGAGAATCCGTTGCTTTTGAGGGCAATGAAAGCATACTGAATTTAGATGTGTGAGTTGCATCTACTTGACAGCTGGAATAAAGGAAAAATCATTATTTCTACCGATTGGGTTCCGTAGATATTTTAACATTTAGATTCAAATGAAGTGACACGTAAACTTAAATGCAAAATAAGTAGCACTGTTCTTAATTGAAGGTTCATTTATTTTGAAGAGTGTTTTCAGTTAATTTTACTGACAAAGTTTTCTGAGTGTATGTCTGCTGAGCACCAGAAGCGAGCTATCGGTAAGAGATCTGCACTTAATTTTAAATGGAGCTAGCAATGCAAATATAAGTTGTCCAAATTTGACAATTATGACTGGAATAAAAGCAACAAGATAATCTGTTTGGAATCTTCTGACCAATAGCCGACAAAAACGCCCACAAATAAGCTACATGTGTCTAAAATCATTTAAATTGCGCTAGGTCTAGCATCAGGAGTAAAAACGTAACAATATTGTTAAGAATGTACAAAGCATTTGAAAGGTAGCCAACACCACTTGAAAATAAGTTGTCTGTATGGCCATAGGGCCACAAAAGCACTTTAATTTTAAATCTTTCAGTTTTAAAAATTATGTGACTTCTTCTGTTCTAAAAATTACATCCTTTTAAGTAGTGACATTTTTAAAATTTAAAAAATATTTAAAACACAGTTTCTTATGCTTCAAATGACATCTTTATACTGAATGCTAGAAAAAGATACCACTCTAATAGCATATTATATTAATATTATATTTTTTTATTTATACTTTTTTGGAATCGTTTTAATATTATTACTACATAATAGATATTTAATATGATATTAAGTTACTTAGTATAAATTTCTTTTCAAAATAGTATAATTTTTGTTATTAATTAGTTATGCTTGCAATATTTATTAGCATTGGGAGCAATATCTAATAGACCATACATATTGATATTATAACGGGTTATCCATTTCGTAGTTTCAAAAGTATAAGACTAGAATTGGACATCTGCCGAACTAAGTTGTTAAACCAGTCAGTTGAAAGTCTAACATTGACGAAAATGGATCGCTTAACTATTACACAACGCATAAAAATTATAAAAACATATTGCAAAAATGGTGATTCTGCCACAGCCACATATCGTGCTTTGAGAGGAGATTATGGTTTACATAATCGTCCAACTACGCAAACAATTTCCAAAATTGTGAAGAAATTTGAAGAGAGTGGAGCGGTTACAAGTATTGTAAAGCCTGTGCATCATCGTTTCGCTGCTGTAAGTGAAAAATTCTGAACAGTTTGCTTGAAACTTAACTACTTATTCCATAATTCCGATGAACAAAACGAAATGAAATGTTTGCTGTGTTAAAGGTTTGCTTGAACATTTCTGATTCTTATTTGGTTCATGGGAATTAATTATGGAATAAGTAGTTAAGTCTCAAACAAACTGTTAAGAATTTTTCAAGTCTACTTACTACTGATGAGTTGATTAGCACCAACGAAATATCGTCGGCATGGAGACAGCTGAAAAAGACAGTAAACTTTTTGAAAAGGTTCGTTTTTGGACTTGAATAGGTATATAATATAATAACACTAATATTTTTGCCTAACAATACTTATATAAAGATCATAGCTTATATGTACATATTTTATGTTTATTTGTATTGAGGTCTACTTGGTCTGTTTTTAATGCTGTTTGATTTTCGAAGAGGTATCGGCTCACGTAAGACTCTTATTTCTTTGTAGATTCCTTATAATTAACATTATGCGTTTTGTTTTTTTCAAGGTTTGTTAAATTAGAAATTGAAAAAATCATTAACTCATTATTTAACAAAGGGTGATATTTATCCGATAAGTTTGAAAAACGTAATTGATTTTTGTCTACATATTTGATAGAATTATGAATATTAATTAAATAAATAAATCGGCTAATCTGTTTATAAATAGTGGCAGGAAACCATTTTATAAAGACTTTAAAATGATTTCTGTACAATACTTTATCTCCTACTTCAAATAGTTATTCGTTATTTCTTCTTCACTTTTTATCTATTTCCTTATTATTCTGGTCTTTTTTAATTTTGTTGTTCAGATTATTATTTCTTAAGATTTGTGGTTTTCCCAATGAGTTAATCAAAGTTTTAGTTGTATATTTAAAAATAGAACTTGCTGGACTTTTATTTGTGGTCGTGCAAACTGCATTGTTATAGCAAATGAGAATTTTATCTATTTTTGTTTGAACCGGTAGAGGATTTAATTTTCCATCGAAAAGGTATTTTTTCAAGCTAGCCTTAATTGTATGAACACCGCGTTCAGCCAACCCATTACTTTGAGGATGATACGGTGGCGATTTCTTAAAAGTAATATTGAAACCTTTTGTCAAAATTTTCAAAATGGAATGATGAAAACTGTAGTCCATTATCCGTTACGTTTTCCTTTGGATAACCAATTGTTTTTAAAATGGATAATAAACTATTGCACAAATTTACTGAATCAGATTTAATCAAATATTTAACTTTAATAACTTTGCCAAATGAATCAATAAAAATCAAAAATGCCTTTGACTCAAAATAAAATAAGTCCAAATTAACTCTTTCAAATGGTGAATCAGTTAATGGCCATTCACTAATAACTTGTTCTCTGGGTACTCTTTGCGTTGACTGACAAGAAAAACACCTTGAAACGTATTCCTCAATATTTCTATCAATTTTGGGCCACCAAACTGAACTGCGAGCGAGCATATTCAACCATACTATACCATCATGATTTTCAAAATTTCATCATGTAGTGTTTCTGGTATTACTACTCTATCTCTGTAATAAATGCAGTCATTTTCTGTTGACAAGCTCTTACGATGCTTGTACCAGCACTCTAAATGTGGAGGTATTATTAACGGCCAATTGTTTCTTACATAATTTAAAACTTCATTCAAAACAGGATCATTTAACATGTATGCCTTTACCTTTTCTATGCTTATGGGTAAGTCAACTACATTTTCGAGGCTATTTATCGATTCTATATGTGTCTCACTATCTAAGGGTAAGCATGACATTGCGTTAGCTAGAGCATTACGGTTTGAGGGGCGATATCTGAAATCGTGCTTATGTATAAGTTGATAACATTACATCCCATCTCTGTAATCGTGATGCTGTTATGCTTGATGTATCCCTGTTTGGGTTAAAAATCTCATTCAGAGCCTCATTGTCGCTACAAAGAGTAAATTTATGACCATATACGTACTGGCGGAATTTTTTTATTCCAAATACTTACAGCTAGTGCCTCACGATGAATCTGGGGGAAATTCTTTTCACATGGACATAAGGTACTTGATGCCAAACAAAACTGGTTTCTCAACACCATTTACTAAATGAGCTAGTAGAGCTCCTACTCCATAAGGACTGGCATCCGTGGTTAGTTTGGTTGGTTTGTTTGGATCATATAGCTCTAATAAATTATTATTTAAATTAAATTTTTTTGATTTATCAAAACAATTTTGGACGCCTTCTGTCCACATAAATGGGCGGTTGATTTTTTTTTTTTTTTTTTTTGGAAATCATATAACTGTTTCAATTCCGACGACAAATTTGGTATGAAACTGCTATAGTTCAACATGCCTAAATAAGACTGTAGTTCAGAAAAATTTTTCGGTCTTGGAACAATTACAATATATTTTACTTTTTCAGCATTTGGCTTTAATCCATTTTGAGAAATCGTATGTCCTAAATAATTTATTTCATTTTCAAAAAACTCGCAATTGAAAAAACGTTGAAATTATTTAGTTTATTGAAAAGTTTAAATAATCGTTCTTGGGTCGCCTGTGGACTAGAGCCCCCAATAAAAATATCATTCAAATAACACGATGCACTTGGTATTCCTAAAAGAATTTGATTCATGACAGATTGAAATATCGATGGTGCACTGAAGACACCAAAGGGTAAACTAGAATATTGGTACAACCCTTTATGTGTATTTATAGTAACATACTCTCTAGAAGATTCAGATAATTTTAATAGTTGGTAAGCTTCTGATAAGTCTATAACGCAAAAATATTTAGAATTTGCTAAATTAGCAAATATGTCGTCCATTCGAGGTAAAGATTAATGCTCTGTTTCTATAAACCTATTTATGGTCACTTTACAGTCTATGCAAATTCTAATTTCGTTTCCCGGCTTTGAAGCGATATCTATCGGAAATGCAAATCTACAAAGTTTTATAGGCACTAATTTTCAATTGTTTACTAATCGATCTAACTCTTTTTCTACTTTTGGTCTTAATTTAAACGGGACGTCATATGCCTTTTTAAAAATTGGCACCGCGTCCGGTTTTATCGCACGATTAAAGCCAAAATCATATGGACCGTAGGCCATGAAGAAGCTATTTATTTATTTTTATTAATATGCAAATAAGTGAAGTGAATTTCATTTTTAACATCATTTTCTTAGTATCGTTTAATATAAAAAAACAGGTTCCTTTATTAAAAACCATTGTTTGAAAGGCCATGTTTTGGAAAAAGTCTGAAATGGTTGAACTGTGTTATAGGAAAAACACATGTTGCTAGAAATTTTATATTTCATTTCATTTATTGTCTGATTTGGCAATAACATAAATAAAATTTAAATCCCTTACAAACAATTGTTACAACACAAGTTTATGTTTCTTTTTTTCTTGTTCCTCAAATTTGACATTTCCCCACTTACAAAGAAAACAAAACCTGAAGCAATTGTAACAACATGTGAGAAAACTTTTTGTGTTTTAACTTGATTATTTAGTGGCAAAGTCGTGAGCAAACCTTTTGACACTCAATGTTACACAAACATCATTTGTAAATTTAAGAAAAGAAAAAAAGTTTTTTTCCAGCACAAATATTTGCATCCCATAAGGACTAGAGAGAGTTTTGCACTCACCTGAATGTTAAGTATTGATACTCTTTCTCAGAGTCAGACATTTACTTGCAGTAATTTACTGTGGGAGAGAAAATTTTAATCGAATTAATTTTTTACATAATTTAAACAAAGCTGATTAAAGGATTCAAGTCCAATTAATTTCCAGTTCTCTTCAAAAGATAATGGGTTCCATTATTGACTCTGCTCTGTGACTGCAGAAAGCATTCTTTGAGGAAAAAAAAATTTGAAATTATTCATTCCGTTGCTGTGGTATCCTTACGCAGTTGCGGTATCATCTCTACAGTTGCGGTGTTACCATATTATTGTTTCCGCAATGTAGATATTGTTGCATACGCCCTAAATTTATGACGAAAGACTAACGGAACTAACAAAATTGTAAGGAAAGGTATATTTTTATTTTAGAAAAGTGGTTTAAGTTAATTTGGTTTTTGTTTATAAATTTTTACAGGAATAAAAGTAAAAATACAAAACCAAAGTACAAATCGCAGCAAGGGTCCGTCAGTTGAAATTGGTTTATTTTGACAAGCAAACAAAATGTTTCTCCCATACTGCTTTCATTTAATAAGACATTTTTTTTTAATTTTTGAGGCTTCGGCTGGTGACCGGTTGAAATTGCAATTTTTGATTTTTTGTGAATAAATACCAAAGTTGTGCACTGATTTTAGTCATTTATGGCTTTTATGTTCAAACCTTTATTTGTTATGAATGCATGAAAAGTTCTTTAGCATAACTTTATTTTTAGATTTTTCATGCTGTTTTAAAAACAAAAGATTTCGAACTTTTGCAAGAAATTTAATATTTTTCATTGAAAAAAATTTACATTTTCTAAATTACTAAGCCAACTAAAGAAAATATTGTTGTCGAATTTCGGTTTTTATATTTTTTTCATTATTTTAAACCGTTTTTGAGTTAAGGGTATGTATGTTGTCCTACCTCCTCCATTTTTAAGATAACGGTATATCTTATATATTTATTTTCTCGAGCTACAGGCCTTTTATTAAAATTATTTAATTATTTTTGTCGATATCTGGCTCTCCTTCGGATAGCTTCTTCCGAAGCAAATTAATCTTATTCTACAAGAGACTTTTAATAAGACACGATTCTGTTCGGAGTAATAAAAATGAGTTACAAAATTAGAAAAATTTTGTGCAAGAATGATCCGAATTTATTTTGTTACGTGTGCGGGAAATATACCCTCCGAAAAAAAAACGCAACTATTTCTCAATTTTACTACAAAATATATATAAACATTACTTTAAGACAAAACTTAAATGTATTGATAAATATTGGACCCCTAGTTCGATTTGCAATAATTGGAAATCGATTTTCAGAAGGTGGTCTTCTTCTCCCACTCAGTAAGTATCTATAGATAAAACTATAAGTGTCTGTTTGTGTATATTCTTTCTCCTACTTTAACATTTTTGACGACTTACAGAACACACAGGATAATTCTGCAACCTATGATGTGGAGAGAAACATTGAATCATGGATCTGATTGTTACTTTTGCTTAAGTACCACCAACAGTGGATTGGGAAAATATATGCGAGCGTCCTACCTCATCATTTGAGCCGATGCGTTTACATTTTTCGTTTTATATATAGTGATGTAGTTTCATTACCACCTCAACCTTCATCGCCCTGGATGCGTAGGACGATCGATGTTTTAAAACCGAGGATTTTCAGTCAACTAGAGCTAAGTGATCTCATCATGGACCTAGATTTAACAAAGGAGCAATCTGAGGTACTGGCGTCTCGCCAGTACCTACAACTACTCAACTCGTCCGTAGATTCGAAGATCTACTGATCTGAAGTTTGTTAAGAGAAGTAAAAGTGCTGCAAGACGATTGAATTGTTTTCTGTATTAAATGTTTGTTTGGATATTTGTGATTCTCATTGCGTTCACGGTTATATTTGAATATGTATGTGATAAGATTTTAAGTATGCATTTAAGTTGTTACAAGTCCACTGACGAGATATTCGATAGAACGAAATATCGGAGCCATATAAATGTCTGAAAAATACACAAAGAAATCCATATCGTTTATTTGACTTAAGACAGTAGAATAATAATTGTAAAAAGCAATATCGATGTGTATTCATGTTTTTTATTCCGATAATCAGCTGATAATTTTTGTTATATAGCAAAACCATTTTAGCTGACAATTTTTTTCCACCAACATTGTCATATAATGTCATTGCGAAATAATTATCTTATAACAGATGGAGAAACCATTTTAGTAACGAAAACTCATTTCATTTTCATTTTCATGCAGTTGTCAGAGCATTATTAGCTCAAATAATAATATCATATCAGACGACCGTCTAAACAGAGCTTAAGTGCCATTGCAATCGTTTTTTTACTCTGCATTCAAGAATTTCATAAATTGTGAAAAGGAAACAAAAATATGCTGCAAATACGACTGAAACACATTTCGTACAGTTGTTTCTTTTATTTTTGTATTGTTATGAATGCCTTCATGAATGTTGATTTCTGTTTTCTTGGCAATGTCGCAGTAACTATTCCTGGAATCCAGCTGGCATACTTTTTGCCAAGTTTGTTGTAAATTTTGCCTTTTGTTGGATAGTGTGTTTAGCTTGAGGTTGTTTGGATTTAATTAATTAGCGGTCGTGTTGATGCTGTTGATATTGTTCCTTCAGCTTTTTCATTATTTTTATTTTCTTATACTTGACAAATGATTTCGTTGTTGAATCTTTGTCAAGCTGCTTATTTTCTGAATTTTTCCTTTTCTGAATTTCGCCTGTTTTTACTGTTTATTAAAGTTTATAGTTTGTTGTTTTGCTAATATTGTTGTTGTCGTGCTAGTTTGTCTTTTGGTTATAACGGTTGTATTTACAACAAATGTTTAGGTGTGCTGTTGTCATAATTCATTAGAACACAGCGGCTGGTGTACAGTGGGGCTTGCAAATTTTCTAAAATATTTCATTTTTTGTGAAGCTGCTTGAACTCTCACAAATATGTGCGCGCGTTGACAAAATGTTTTAGTATCAGAAAATTCATATCGATTTGAATTGTATTTCAGAGCAAAAAAATTAACTTGCCTCAATGATTGCCGCAAATCCGGTTCCTTACAAGCGAGGTTCTGTTGCAAAGCAACATCATCCGGAGCCACAGTTAATTGAACAGAATTAATTTAATGTCAGTTCCTGCAATGATGAACTAATCTGATGTGGGATCCCACCCCCGCTTTTTGGTCCATAGCGCAATACCTTACTGAAAGGGTTGAGCTGTATTACAGCTTTTCATGCTGAAGAGGACTCATCATTGCTCGAGGTGCTGTTCGAGTGAATCAAGGCCTTAACCCGATGGTTCTGTAGAAGCAAAGTTCAGTACGGCCACATCATCCAAATATAATAGCGGAAATCACCCTTGGTTGCACATCTGCAATTTTAGCTCATATAGCATGCTTTTTTGCTACAAAGCGTGAGTGTCTTCTTCAAGTTTTTACCAAAATAATTATAACAGCTGATCTTAGAGTAACGGAAAATATAAATATTGTTGTTTTGTAAAGTGAGGAGGAAGCTTAGAAAAGAAACTGCAAAAATTTCGTTATTCACATTTTTTTATTTCTGCATCTGTCCATCTTTTGTTGTTGACTTTTTGTTTAATTACCATAACTCTATTTTTAATTTCGTCCGTGTTCATTTTCCTGCCTGTTTATTTTTTATTTATTTATAAAATTTAATAAAGTGAGTTTGCCGCATGAAATAAGCTAAGCCGCCTTCAATAAAATTTGCACGTCAAGCAACCGGCTGATTTTTGTTTGTTTATTTTATAATATTTAATAAAAATTATATAATATTCACTTTTTGACAATAATTGAAACTGTTGTAAGTTTTGTTTCCATGCATAGATAACATATAAAAATCTCATATTTTCTGTGTAGGAATAGCTTTAATGTGAATCGGAATGTTTATTTTCATGCAAAATAAGACATCAATAAAAAGTCTTCAATATTTTTTTCAAATTCATACCTTTACTTAATTGTGAATAAAAGCGAAACGCGTCCATCGGTTGTTATGCTTTATGTCTGATTTTGTTCATAGGTTATGCGACTTTTCGCGAAAGTAATAGGAATTGACACTTTTATACCGTTTTGGATTTTTTATGAATTAAAAATGAAAAAAAAATTAAATTTTTTAGGCCAAAAATATTTTTTTTCTTCATACATTTATTTATAACTGCGAAACTTTTGCTTATGTAGCAAAACGTTGCATAAACAGCTTAAAGGCATTGTAGTTCTTATTTTTTTTTTTAATTTATTTCAGCTTATTCGGACTAGTGGTTCTCGAGACAAACAAACAAAATGACAAACAAAAGAGCATAAAACGTGACAAACTCCCCTACACGATACTTACTAACTGCAAATTAATTTTTAACTTATTATTTGAGGTACCAAGACCAAACGAATGAGTCCCGAAATTATGTGTTGTACAGTGTAATAAATTTAAATTTGGATCTTAAAGCAAATAAATAAGTTAATTTTTGAACGCTAGATATATGTATGTACATATATATATATATATACATATATATACAATTATAATCGTTGTAGTGAAAAGTTAAAAATAGTGCAGTATTATATTTAGGTTTCCACTGTTCTGTTGATGGTCACGTTGCTGTAGTTTCCTTATGACTATTCTGTTAATTCTGTATGTCCTTGCTGAAGGACTGTGGGGTGAGCAAATAATATATAGTTTTCTTAAAATGATTGTAACTGACAACTTGGAAAATTTATGTTGTTGCTGTCTTTGTTGTTTTATTATGAAGAGTTTCATTTTAATTATGTTTAACTTTAATTAGTTGTAGTGTTGTTTGCTATTTCTTATTCATAGTTTTCTTTTGCTCCAGTCATTACTACTTAATTTCATAATTTACTTTAATATTATACCAAAAACGTGGTTCCTTTGTTTCTCATTTGGTAGTTTGAGATCTTAAAAAGAGTTTTTCTCTTGAAACTAAAACACAATTTGAAAGCTTTTTGTTTGTATTTATTTATAAACAACCATCACTTTTTTCGGCAGAAATCGAATTTACAAACATCGGAGCGTTGGTCGAGATGGTTAATCAATATAACAGTTAAAATTACACTCAACCATTTATTTTAAACCACGGGGTGTAATGATTTGATTTCATTAATAATGATTTGATTTCGCACAAGTTCCCTTAGCATTATTGTGGAGTTTAAAGTTGATCACAACTTGACTATTTCCCTGTGTCCTTGGAGAATTGGAAATGGAAGCCCATAAATTCCGATTTCACTAGGGGAATCCTGGGACTAGTTACAACAATTGCAAACAATAAAACAACCGGTTGATATACAAAATATTAACAAAAACCACTGAGAATCGAGTGAAATGTCACATGAAATTTAATTTTTTATAGTTACAACAAGTACATGATTAGAAAAAATTCAACAGTTTTCTGTGAAGGAAAATATCCTAATTAATTAAAATAATAAACGAGTATAAGATCATAAAAGGCATAAACAAATAATTAATATGAATTAAGTGTGTGAATGAAATATCAAACTTTAAGAACTGTGTTATTCGAGTAGTTCAAGCGGTGTACGTTTGACTATTGCTGTCTACATTTAATTTAAGGCTCAACTTTTAATTTTACTAATGCTTGTTTTCTGTTGGTTGGATTTATAACCTGTGGTAGTACGTTACTGCTTAAGGGCAGTTCAGACTATCACACTGTGTACCAATAGTTGTAAAAAAATCAAGTAATACTATGAAAAGTGATAGTGTCAATGCAAGGGTACATAGAAAATAGCTTCATTGAGTCGATAGTTTTGCCGCCTACAGTGAGCCGTTGGCGACAATGTTATTCTTCATTACAAAATGGATCGAACTTTTTATTTTAGTAATAGTATAGAATTACATTTCGTCTATGACATGTCTGACAGTTAATGGGACTTTTTTCACAGATATTTTCGTGCTCTTAAACATAACGAATACGTTAGCTACTGAATGGTTCTAGCGGCGGCGCGACTTCCGCCTACATAAAGTGGCTCATATGCCGTCGATGGAGTCTTTACAGTTTTTATTTTATTTTTCAAAACTTTTTAGTAGATCGGGGTTGTTTTTTATAAAAGCACATACAAAATGAATTCGCTCAGTAACTTTGAAGTTACGAAGTGTGCGGCACATATCTAACAGCCGAGAATAGGCGAAATATACTGTTAGCGGTACAAAGAACATCGGCATTAAGAATAGAGTCAGCATATCGAACGGTCTCGCAAGAAGATGTTTTTATAATCAGTAGCACAATTCCCATTGACTTATTGATCGAAGAGAGAGAGAGTTAAAATCTGGGCAACACAAAAGCAGGGAAATGAAATTGATAAACAAGATCTGCGCATGGAAACTCTGAGGAAAGTGCAAGAGAAATGGAGCAACTCTGCAAAAGGAAGGTGGACTGCAAAACTAATACCAAACGCAAATGAATGGTATAATAGAAAAGAGGGAGAAATAAATTATTATATAACTCAAATGCTGTCGGGGGCACGGAAATACCTTTTTAATATTGGAACAGTGGAAAAGAGGAGCTGCATATATAGGGACAGAGATATTGATGATGCAGAACACACTTTCAAATGCAAACGATGGGAAATGCAGAGAACACAACTAGAGTCAGATCTGGTAACAATAACTGCTGAAAATATAGTAGGTAAGTAAAATGTTACGTGGAAAGGAAGTATGGGAAAAACAGGCGATATATGCCGAATATATACTTAAGGCGAAGAAGACTGATCTAGATAAGGAGATACTAGGATTTGCCTTAACGCAGACAATAGACGACAGTGCGTATGCAATACTGAGTCTCTATATGAAGTAATGCTGACGTGGTACCGGATAGAGAAGAACTCAGAAGGAGGTAGGTTTTTAGTGGAATCACCACATACCGGATGTGCTCCATCTGATGATCCGAAGGGAATTTCTTACCTCACAAAAAAAAAATTATTATTATTAATTACGTAAGCATGTGGTCCTTTTGCTTGTTTGATTATATGAAAGCGCACACGTTTCGTGTACACATACATATGTACAATGTATAAACATATATGCATATGAAGTGGTGTTCTGCTTCCTCTTTGACGTTGTTTAGTTTGGCCGCAATGTCTTAATTACCAAAAGCCAGACATAAACATCTGCTCAAAATAAAAAAACAAACCTGAATTTCGTTAAAACTATTTTTGGTTCTGCAAACTACAGGACGTACAGGCTTTGCAGATATGAATACCTTATAAAAAAAATGTTCAATAAGGCTTTAATACGCATGCCTGAGAAATAGAGGTAAACCTGTTAGACAAAAATTATGTAGCGCAAAACTTGTATTGTGGCATGCAATAATTTTTTTTTATTTTGAGTTTTTTATACATTAGTCTAATCTATACATACATACGTATGTATATGAACATGCCATATATGGGGTACGAACGTTGAACTTACAACCAGCAATTTTCCCGGATTGTTATGAAATGAATATCGTATTATCCTTTTTAATACGCACATATTATCGCAAATAAAACGAAATGCTCAATATACTGAAATAACTTATTTTATATATGAAGATACATATGTATTTAAGTACTATGTGGTAGACAGTATGAAAAAAAAAAATTACAAAATTTGCCTGCTTAGATCTCATATTACCTTTCTTCTTATATCTGCTTACTGCAACATGAAAAAAAAACTAGAACAAATAAGAGTGCTATATTCGGCTAGGCTGAAGCCTAAAGGCCGTGTCAGATAAAACTTTTGCTTCGCGTTGCGTTACATACACGCTTTGACATTTAAGATAAATGTACATGTTTATATGGCACTTGTCACATAAATTTTATTTGACGCAAAGCAAAGCAAAAAGTTGGGCATCTTTCATCTTTTTGCACGCTTTGACAATTAGCTGCTTTCATTTTCTTTTAGTTTTTCTTGGCGTCAACAGAAATCAAAAAAAAAAAATTCCAAATAAATAAATAAATTTTATAAATTTAAGGCCATATTCATAATAATTATTGTAAGTTTATTAAGCTCTTGTTTGACGTATTTCTACGGAATATTTGTCAAATAAACGTGTAATAAACATTCAATAGTTTTTATGAATATGGGTGTTAATGAATAAATTCATTTGAAAAATATAGTAAACAAAACTACAAATAAGTACATACATAAAATATTTTATATATTCAATATTTTATTGATAAACAAACAATGCGTGGGTCTTGTCAAAGTTTTTATTGTGACTTACACTTTTTTTACGCTTTTCTTTCAAAGTTATAAACGTCACGCAAAGCAACAAAGTTTTATCTGACACGGCCTTAAGTACTAGAGGTGCATGCGTGAGTGTTTTTTGGCTCACATCACGCACGCTCACAGTCAGAACTATTTTCTTCACGCACTAAAATTTTTTTTGGGCTTGACGTCACGCTCACGTTCAAAAATTTTTCAATCACGCATTTTCACTCACGAACCTTTGCTAATCACGCAATCTCACACATGAAAAACGCAAAAAATTCTCAGTATCAATCACGTTTGTATTGAAACGAAATATAAACGTAAAAAAATTTTAATTATACACATACATAATAAATACATCTATGATCGAAAGCGATAACAGCCTGATGCTAGGAACACAACTGGGACGAAGGACGAATTTTTCGCCGCAAATATTCGCTGTCAAAAATAAAACAAATTGAAAATGGTCGCAATCACAGCGTCGGTCGAAATTCGTTGTACGCGGCGAGCTTGAAATAGATTTATTTATATTTCTTACGCCGGCGAACGACGAACAAATCAGTACCATGTGGCCATTTTGATTTTTGTTGCAAGTGTTTTAGTAAAGTAAAGTAAAAAAAAGTAAAGTAAAGTTAAAGTAAAAACAGTTAATTTTTACTTTAATAGTTTTTATTTTTAGTGCTAAGCTTTGACTGTTTGCATTCAAAATAAAAAGCCAACATATTAGATTATAAAACATGTTTGTTGTGTTTAATTTTTTGTTTTTGGTTGCTAAATTTTTTAGCAACCAATTTTTTAATATGGTCACCCCATCAGCTGTTCAACTATAATAAGATAAAATTGAAAAACTGAGAAAATGGACACAAGTGAAATTATAATTGAACTTCATGAATGTTTGTATAATGTTGGATCATGTTCATTATTTTAATTATTTTTACAAAATTTTAAATTCTTTGATTCATTTATTTATTTTTATCTTTGAACAAACAATAAACAAGTTTATCAATTATAATTGATGTTTTTGTTTTTCGTGGTTTCGTGCTTCATACGATGAATTTACACAGCGAATTTTAACCGGCGTGTTTAATCGTGTTGGGCGAAATTCGTAGTTCGTGCCAGTTGTGTTCCTAGCATAAGTCTTAAAACTTAGTTTTTAGAATGCCTTGTTTTCAATGTAGAACGATTTCTTTGAAAAAATCTAAATGGGCAATTAAGAAGAATTTTTTGATGAATTGAAAATATATATTGAAGATTGAATACAAGATTTAATAAAGGCATGTCTTCTAGGACACTATGGCACTTATTGCGCCAGTAAGTATAGGACTTTTATTAAGCATTATTATCAATTCTGTTTTGTTTTTGTTTTCTTTTTAACAAACTTTGTTGGAGACATGAAGATTTCACATAAATATACCTTGTTTTTTTGTGTGAAATTCAGGTGTGAAAGTTAGTAGAACATTGTAGTATACTTGACTTGATTTTGCATTAAGTCGACTTATATTGCTATCGCTTATGAGCACAGGCAGTTACGTAAACAACTGACGATTACACGGCCTTGCATTCTTTTTACCCTTCTAGTAACAGTGCTACACAACCTGCTGGAGTGCTTACGAATTTCAAAATGTTGCAGCTGGCACTAATTTTTAATTTTATGTATTAAGCAATTTAATTTTCAATACGACTGTTTTCGAAGTATTTTGTTTTGCAATGTAATACTTATCATGAAGAACTGGAGAGTTACAATGAGAAATCTTTTCATGTACATCATATGTACTTATAAAAGTTTGCTCTTCTAAACGAATCGGTGTTTACATTTTGCAATCCATGCTTCTTCATCTTAATGTCAAGCAACTTATGCTTCACTTTTATTCGCAAACAAAGAAATTGCAGTGGTTTTGAAAAAAAATATTCATAGGTATAACTAATATGTTAATTTTTGGTTGTGCTCTAAATGCATGTTCTTACATTTTATTCCTTTCATAAAATGCGAACCACCTTCGGACCAAAGAGCGCACCAAACAGTGACCTTTTCTGGATGTAATGGTATCTTTGCAGTTACTTAAGGATTCTCAGAAATCCAAATAACACAATTTTGTTTATTAACATACCCAGCGAGTGAGAAATGTGTTCCTTCGCTGAGGAAAATTTTGTTCGAAACATCGCCTGTTGTCCACCCATCTACGACGTTGTGAATGGTCAGCTCGCTTCAGTTGTTGTGTGAGCTGGTCTTTATATGGATGTAGGTGTAGATCTAAATCCAAAATACGCCATGGTGTGCCGTAAGACAGTCCTAATTCCTGAAAACGACGAGGAATCGACACATTCGGGTCCTTGGCAACACTTTCACTTACAGCAGTGATATTTTCAGCGGAACGAGCAAAACGATGATGCACAGGCCTTACAATATTTGTAACCGCTCCAGTCTCTTCAAATTTTTTCACAATTTTTCCAATCGGTTGCGTAGTTTGACGATTATGTGAACCATAATCTCCTCTTAAAGCACGATATGTGGCTGTGGCAGAATCATAATTTTTGTAGTATATTTTCAAAATATTTATGCGTTGTGAAATAGTTAAGCGGTCCATTTTCGTCCATGTCAGACTTCCAATGGCGAAGAATCAAATTGGTTTAACCACTTAGTTTAACAGATGTTGAATTCCAGTCCTATACTTTTGAAACCACGAAATGGATAACCCGTTAGATAGATCAGTATACATGTGCGTACATTGATACAGTTGTTAATTATTTGTTAAATATACGTGTGTATGTGAATATTTTTATGATATGTCAAGTTTTTTTAAATTTTTAACTTTGAAATAACAACTTTAGGTTGTCCCGTGCATTAAGAGTGGTGCAAAAAAAGGAAATCATGCAGCCTCGTATGCTGTCAAGAACAGCACAAACACAAATTGTTGAAATTAAAATGGAGAGAAGGAAAACAGATTTATTTTAAAATTTATATTTTTTACCTCATGCACTAAAGTTGATACATTGATTTTATATACACATAGTATATTTTTTCAATTTTTGTTTTCAACCTGCCAAGCTGTTAAAAGATATCAAAATAGAAAGTCACATACAGGCATATGTTGTTCAAGATTGCAAACATATAAAAATATTCAGCAAAAGTAGGGAATGTCATGGCGAGAACAAAATAAATAAAATACTAAGCCGAGTTGATTAAACTTTACAACCAGTTTATAGAACACGACAAAGTTTGCTAGCGACGAGCCAATTCATGGGCGAATACGTAATGAAATGAGTTTATGACGCACGACTTGTTAGTATCGTGCAACTTATGTTAATTCGCGCACATGTCAAATATTTGTGATATTGTATTGTTGCCAACATGTTAAATTCTGCTGTTGGTTACCATTTTTTATACAAAAACCTTACTTTCAATTAAAATCGGCAACCCTTTGATTGAAATAGCTAACATACATACATACATACATACATATGTACATAAATAGGAAACCAAAAAAGTTCTTAAAAAATGTTTAATTTGTTATAAATATAAAATAAAGTGTTTAGAGTAACACTTAAAAGAAACAATCCAAGCAGTTTTTTTTTCAAATTCATTCGTATGTTTATTATTATTCATGCGTATATATGTATGTGCATTCATACATATCATGTGCGTACCTACATACATACATATGTACACATGTAATTATTCTGTTTTTTCTTTGCCCAACTTTGACACATTTGGTGAGAAAAATCGTCTCCCATAAACCAAAATGAATTGCCAGCTACCACGTCTTTCGACAAAACTCGCGGTTAGTCGTGTCCTATAAAGTTTTTGTCGACGAGTCGTTTCCTATAAAATTGCTGTTAGATTTTACTAAAGGTGTGCAGTTGACGTGAAAATGTGGTGTCACGTCATGCATTTGTGTACATAATTTTTTTTGGTCAACTCAACATTTTCCTAATGATGTTTTTGTTTGGACATAAATCTAAATTAAAGAACTTTCTTAACACAACGTTCCCTAAAATGAGAGCAATAATGAATTGCTCTCAATAATGCACAAATAAATTGAGCCAAGGACGAGACTGATTCGCACAGCAAGGGTTCCTTACCACGCTGCAAGTTCTAGACAAAGGGTAACCCTGGTGTACTTTTTATTGTTTTTAATAGTTGTTGCCTTAGATGTCAGACAACTAAATACACCGTGTAATCTTAAAACCACTATCTCATACGGTTTAAGCGTTATAGCTAATTTTCAAACTAAAGGGTGCCACCATGTATGATCACCAATTTAGTTTTAACTTTTTGCTCTATTTGGTACTTGTTGTTGTAGAGGCCTGCGAACTACATATGCTATGAGAATTTTAAATCTCTATTTTCTACGGTTCAAAATCGAAAATCAATTTTAAAATAAAGGGTGCCCTCGTACAAACGGCGACATTTAATTTTCGCGTTTTGCTATCTTTCGTATTTGTTGTTGTGTAGGCCTGGTGACTGTATATACTGTGCAAATTTCAAGTATATATCTCTTACGATTCAAAAGTTACAGCTAATTTCAGTTTATTGTATGGGAGCACCCCTTAGTTCTGAAACTGTTATTTTTTTTTTATTAATTGTTGTAGACTCTATGTAACCACATATCCTGTGAAAATTTCAGCTCTATGGGTCTAAAGTTATAGCTAATTTTTACAGTTTTTTTGTATGAGAGCACCCTTTAGTTCAATTTTTTTGTTGTTTTGGATATTTCTTGCTATAGAGCACATATCCTGCAAAAATTTCAGTTTTCTTACAACTATGGTTCAAAAGTTATAGCTAATTTGATCTAATTTTCACAGTTTCTTGTATGTGGACTCCCTTCAGTTCCTAACTTTTTGTTGTTTTTAGTATTTTTTATTGTAGCGGACAAGTAATAACATGTACTGTACCAAATGCAGCTCTCTCTGGCTCTTAGCGTTTGGGTGAATGGGGCCTGTGATGGACAGACGGAGACGAACGGTCGTAGAATTCTCAGTAATAGGGTTCCTCTTTTACTCTATGAGTATGGTACCTTAAAAAGCATAAAAGTTCGGGAACACCAAAAACTACATTTCTATCCCAAAAAATAGCATATGGTATTAATATATTTTGTTGCTGTAATGAATATTGGAACCTATATATTGGGAATACACTAGAGCCCCGACTTGCGTCGTTAATGGGGACCGGAGAAACGCGAAGCAAATCGAATCACTTTTTTCTATATAAATGCACTGAAATTTAATTTGTTCGGGAAAATATTTAAAACAAAGCAAAAAATTTTGTATTTTTGATAAAAAGTACTAGTATGAGTACGTTTCTATTTATTTAATTTACTTCAACAAATGTTTATGTATATTATAAAGAAATAACAAAACCATAAATTAAAAAAAAAAAATACAAAAAAACAAAAATTAAATTCATTTACATACATACATATGTATACTATTTACTTTGACTCATGTTTTACGTCCTTAAGGCATATTCTGGTGAATCACACTCTAAATTGTTACCATAACCAGACAGCTGCTCTTAGCACCAAAAGAAAAGGGGATTCCCCTTTTTCACGCAATCTGAAAATTTCTTAACGTACAGGTGACGATCGTTGTTGCCAGAAGTTTTAAAAACTAATGAATTCAAGATGCTAAATACATACTACACTACAAATGCTAAAAATGGTAATCCACAATGATGCAGTAAAAAATGTAACCGACCGTGCTTAGCGACGCAAATCGAAATCAAAACGATGCAAATCGAATCGACGCAGATCGGGGTCAAAACGACGCAACTCAAACCGACGCAACTTGAAATCGCAACGACGCAAATCGAAACGACGCAAATCGGAACGACGCTTTAGTTTGATTTTACTTCCACAGAACTGAGAAATGTTAAGTACAGTCAGTAATGAAGAGTTCTGGCTAAGCGCTGCTGCTCAAAAACGGTATGCACATAGTTATGATCTGGGTTCGAAGCAATTTTTATGCTGATGAGCGTCGTGGTGGAAATGAGGTAGCCATGCTTTGCTGCTACTTCACCGTCGCAATTGTCAATCGTCGACGACATTTCGTTGGTTTGAAACTTAACTACTTATTCCATAATTCATATGAACAAAAAGAGAATCAGAATTGTTCAAACCTCTAACAAAGCAAACATTTTTTTTCGTTTTGCAACTCTTTTACTTCTTTTTGCAATCTTCTATACAACGAGTTACCATCGGTTACTACGATTTGTATTTTTGAGAGTATCAAAAAGTAAAAGCTTTTTGAATATTCAAATATAAACTTAATCATTTATTTGCTTTAAGGGCCAATTGAATTCAATACCAAAAATGAACCTTTTCAAAAATATTTACTGTCTTTTTCAGCTGTCTATATGCCGACGACATTTCTTATATTGTTATTGTTATTGTTTTTCTTATATTGTTAATTCAAATTCAATTTTTTTCTCAAATGCTTTTTTCTTAAATGCCTTTGGTATCTTCTTTGTCTTATTTAATTAATATATGTAAATCACAAAAATAACATAGAAAGAACTTGAGGCTGATAAACTTAATACATAAATAATTATATAAGAAACGGTTCGAATTATGAAAAGTAAATTAACAAAATATTTTTTCTCTAACAGGACAGAATGGACGTTCGACAAAGAAAAAAAGTAGATTTGACAAAATTTTAAATTGTATTTTTCGTATGCAATTTTTAAATTGAAACTTTTCAACGGCTCACCCAATATTTCACACTACTGAGCAGTTATCACTCCTAAAATTTTATTAAATCTAGTAAAAGAAACCGTTTTGTGACGATCAAGAAGAGAACAGGAAAAACTCTGAATACAAGGAGACGGTGTTGTTTTTCAGTTTAATATTTTTTAGATCCCTTAAAATCATTAATTTAAAACAATAAGTTCTAAATTTAGGTATTATAACAAAAAGTATTAAGAAATTATTACCACGATTAATACCACGGAATTATATACATTGGGGTGGATCGATTTAGCAACCGATGTTATGCCGTCGATTTTTCGATGTCTGGTCATACTTTTGACTCCTCTACGGGCACACTGATTAGAATTAAGGGCCCATATTTGGGAGCTTCGAAAAAGAAAAAATTTTCTGAGATGACCAGAGGAGTCCGACGTATGATTAACCCCCAATAACTTTTTTTCTTCAATATTTTGCTCCTTACAAAATAAGAAAAAATTTAAAAGGGAACACTGATAACTCGTTTGGGAATTTTTTTTCCTCATGCTGAAAAATCGATGGCATTATATCCTATTATACATTAACCTTTTCATATCGGACGGATAGGTGCATGTCCGAAACGTGGTCAGATTTTTGATTTGTTTTCTTTTATACATTAGTTTTGTCTTTCCCTTATTTGTGTCCACTGTATGTCAATTTGACTACATTTCCCCACTTGTGCACCCTTATAAGTAAAATTAACTTCATACCTACTAAACGTAGAATATTTTGCCACAAAAACAGCCTGCTCTTGTTATAAAGTTTTATGCATAAAAATTACGCCATAAATTTTAAACAAAGCAACAAAAATAATTAAATAACTTGACACTTTTATTGAAGTGTCTGTTGCAGATGCAATTAACAACCATTATTAAATATTAAAACTATTGTTTTTATTACAACCATAATTTGTGAACGAAGCAAACAACAATTATAAGTAATTACTTTGGGCAATCATAACGCATATGAATATGAATGTTTATTTTTACATGTAAATTTATGAGTAAATGATATGTTGTATAATGTTAAATGTTTTGAGTAAAATTTTTGCTATGTGATATTACGATATGAGAGAAATTGGTCCTAAATTGAAATAAATACGTAACTCAACCAAAGATCACATGAAGACAATTAGCCAACAATAAATAACAAGTCAGAAAGACAACCATGAATTTATTCGGTTTTTTCAACTTACCTGTAACTGAAGGTGGAACATCCAATAGATCGGGAGGAAATTGCGGAAACGAAAACAAGTATTCATTGTTGCAAATTTGTGTGAAATTTTAAATGTTATGGTTATTTTATCAAACTTTAAAGCATCGACCAGCAAACTATTAAGAATAACAATAGCTTATAATAGTTAATTTACTTTTTGGGCAAAGTTCGGTAAAATGAGAGTAAACTAAAATTTCTCTCAATAAGAGACAAAAATGCACAAAAGTACGGAAACGAATAAAAACAAATATTTTACCACAAAAGAAAACGTCAGGGTTCTGACAGCTCAATCTATAAAAAAAATAATAATTATGTATTTTATTTACTTTGTGTAAAAAGAAACACCAAATATGTATGCATAAAACTTTTTACGAACACAACACAACTCATAAATTCCCTGAAGGAAACTTAGAGTCAAGTGGCTCCAAGTCGCTACATTTTTCGCCTATATTGGTGACTTTTTTGTTATCAAATTGTCAACAGGATGTCTTAAGTTTTTTGTTTTATGAACACTGTTGTGATTGTTAAAATTTGTAAGCCCACCAAAATCGTGAAATAACAGTTTTTATTTGAAAAGAAACCATTGAGTTGACAATATTGTTAATGAGTAGACAGATTTTATTTCTTGATTTTTTAATTGAGTTTCTCTACTGACATTTCTATCAGAGTAGCGACAATGTCTATGGGGGCATTAGAACCACCTAGTCACTAGTTCCCTCGTCAGTAGTTGATTTGCAATGACAAGTACATGTTGAATGTCAATAGAAAAAATCATTGTATGTCACTAGTACTGGTTACCATGCCAATAGTAAATCATTAGAGGTTTTCTACTGACATTTTCTTCAGGGTTTATATACCTAAAACAATTCGTAAATATAAATACATATAAATACATATGTATAACAATCAAACAATTTTTTTTAGAGAAAAAACAATTTGTTAGAGACCGCTTTAAAATATTTTTTCACACTAAATTCCAATTTTTCTTTTGGTTTCCGCAAAACATTTATTTCTTACATATGTATATGTTATTGTTTATTCTTTGAAACAGCTGACAGCTGAACTAGTTGTCCAAAGTAGCCGATAGTAGAAGTAGGTGCTGTTTCGTACATGAAGAAGAATCATAATGTTCTCTCACAAATACTCTCATTTGGCCAATTTTAATCTACGGGAACACTTTTCGTGCAAATTGGGATTCCAAGGAAGAGTAAACAAACAAAACTAGTGTTCCGGGTTTTCTTTGGATCAAGATTGACGACTCTTTAATATTTTGTTTTATATTTCCTTCAATATTTTGATTCTCCGATGTGTGTGTTTTTCAAAAAAAAAAAAACTTTTTTTATATTAATATTACTAAATAATTCACATGCTTTCTGCCGAACCCTACAATTCGGTAAAAATGACGAAAAATCTTTATTTTTTGTTCTATTGCTTGTCCATCCTTTTTGGATTTATGGCTACAATTTTTATATAACAGAAATAGATTTCACATCGGTAAAGATACTTCAAATCAAACTTAACTGTATTTGCACCGGCCACGTTAAAGTCGCTGCTCTGAATGTGAAAAATCTAAAATCTACAACCGTTTCCATAAACCCTTTCATAATTCAATAAAATTTATATCTAATTTCTGTAATTGCAGCATAAAACAATAAACTTTCAGCAATCAATTGCACATATTGATGTTGTATTTTTATGGTCAATTAGTGATGACAAATTATTCTGCCTAATTGAATTAAAATCCATGTGACTGTAATACGCTTGTTTTTGGATTAGTGAAACAATTAAATAAATTAAATTCTGCTGCTCTGTATTGTGGTGCATTTGAAATTATAGCTGTATTTAATTTACCAGCACTTTACATTCATTAGACGGTGGTCTACTTAAGAGATTAAGTTACGCACATTTATTGCGAAATGTCGTTTAGATTACATGAAATGGATATCAATATTTGAGGTGGGCGTTTTCACAGCCAGAGCAGTGTTTGCTCACTCTAAAAAGTTTGTTAGTAATGCTTAGCATTTTGCGTTGAGACTTGCCAAAAATTCAAATAATAGATGAAAAAAAATGCAATAAAAAATTGACTGTTAATTCCGTTTTCTGAAAAGGAAACATTTTTTTTAATATATACTTAATATTAAATATATTAAACTACACTGCAATTCTTTTTATTTTATTAGTTCTTACCTAGATCACGTTCAATACATGAATGATAATTAAATTTCTTAATACTAACTAAATAAAGAAAAGTAAAATCGTATAGCTAGAAGGACAACCGGTTGTTTCGAGTTCGCAATACCTCACGTCAGGATCCATATGAATAATAATAATAATAATAATACTCTTCATTCGATTTTTTATAACTGTAAATACGGATTAAATTCTGTAGTCGGCTGTTTTGCCACCAGTATACGGCCGTCATTGTTGTTGTCTTTCTTCGTTAGTCAATGGCTCAAAATTTTGATAGTGATAGTCATATAAAACGTATGTATACTTTCTTCCCAATATATAAAGTAGTTTTGTACGCGTAGAAAGATTTGGTTGAGGTAGCCGTATTAGAAGGGAAACATACTATTGATGAAATATATGATTACAGATTAATAATATTACCTGCTAAATAAAATGTGCGCATTGTTAGTAACTCCACTTCAAGTGATTATGTTGTTTTGGCCACTAACCACGTTATTGCTATACTAAATCATAATCTTGTCATGTTCGACCACACTATTGTCATTTTCACCCATATCTTTGCCGCATCCAACAAAACTTTTGTCATTTTCTACAGCACTATTGCCTCATCCAAATATCTACTGTTAATTCTAACCATACTTTTGTAATTTCCAACCATACTACTGTCAAAACCAACTGTATTATTTTTATATTGCAGTTTGCACAAGACAATATTTTCTAAATTTAATTAAATAAAGTTCCTCACGACAATGATGCTATTGAATTTGACAGCAATATGACTACCCTGCACCCTTTTTTATACCCTTTACCAAAATATAGATTTGCTATAAAACACCTGTTTTCGGGCACCGATTGTAAAGCCACCAGACAACTTATTGTTCTAAATTTTACTTCAGTCGTTTAACAAATGTCCGTTCTGCTTGGTGATTGAAAATAAGCCAAATCGGGTACTATAGGGTAAGGCAGTTTTAATTGGTCAATTATCTTTTGAACTAGCTTTCGTGTCTACACATACACCCTCATAATTTGAAACACTTTTTTGCTTTATTTATTTACCATTATGATTTTAAGCCCTTGTACTACAGCTGTGTACACACGACCCGAAACAGAGAATAAAAATGAATGCCAAAAATTAACCAATGAAAAAATAGTGAATGGCAGCTCAAAACAAAATCGCAGAGTACGGGCAGCTATTTTCCCTTCTTACTCTCCTCTTCGAAGGTTTCAGCAAGCTTAAGAATTGCCCAAATAAAATTGCCTAGTGTGATCTAGATCTTAAGCTTACATATTCTTTCATTTCAATTCTTCACACATACACACACACACACACACATGCCAATTCAGTTGAACGAGTTGAAACGAGTTGTCCGCTTTCACGTCTCGCCAAATAACTCAAGATTTTTGAAAACATTAAACGATTATAGAAAACTCAGCTGGTGTAAATAGCTAAAATTCTCGACAAACCTGCATAAGGTTGGGAGAGATATTGTTCACTTCAAAAAGAACCCGACAAGAAATGGCTGATGGAAACTAAAACATTAACTACTTAATTGGTGGTACATGCAAAACAATTTCATAACTTTCAGCGTTGCCATTACAATGGTTTTTATAATATTTTGATTTTCCCGTACTAATTTGGTAATTTCATTTGGAACTACGTTTATGCATTGGTTAATTTGTCCTTTATTCTTTGAAAAAAAAAATGGTGCTACAGAAGTTTTATAACTTAGTTTTCTATTGTCAAAACTGTTACTGGCTACTGTTTTTCTTTTAATTTTATCTAAATGTATCTCTAAAAACTCTAAAATAATGGAATTAAAATTTTCGAAAAACTATTTTTTTTTATTTAATAATAAAGACATTAATACCATTGTACGTAATTTTGTGGGCATTTTAAAAGAAGATTTCGAATGATCTCTCTGCTGAGGTGGTAACGCTGGCTTAGAAAAGAAATCACACGTACACGAATGCTTACATATTTTTTTTTAATTTTGGCCTTAAGAAAATGATAGAAACTATGACGTATGAGCCCATCAGCAGTGTCGGTCATATGATGCATCATATGACCGACACTGTTCTTGTTGGGAAGCGTACCGTGTGCTTACTTCTCAATTACAAATAGAAAGCACAAGTAAGGAATGGTTAACTATGCGTTATTTTCAGCCATGTTTTTTAATTTTGAAAATCCTTCCCTAATTTTCGCACTATTGAACCAGTTGTATTCTTAGCAGTCGCCTTACGTTATTAAAATCCAGTTTTAAGTCCTTTGCGGACTATTCTAATGTTTGGCTAATTTTTGCGCTTGGGCACCAGCTGTGATCTTTCAAGCACTCTGAACTTTTTCACTAAGTAGTCTGTTCTTGCATTTCGAATATTTCTTAACAGTTGTTGGGGGTGTTGCACCAGTTGTGTTATAAATCTGTTTGAAGTCTGTGGAGTTTTTCACCTGTTGCAAATTTTACACCACTCGCGTTTTTCTTGGCAACCATTCAAGGTTTTTAACGGATTACATTTTATTTGACCTTTTTGCATGAATTTCCAAAAAGTTGAAATATTTTCTTTTTTTTTCAAACTTATACATATATTTTTAATTTTTGTCTGATTTTTATGTTCTTCTGTTTTTATTACATTCACAATGTATTAATAGTGAAAGAAATAGTAGAAGAAAGTGCATAATATATACCATATCAATCTTTCTTTCTTGGTGACTGAAAGTTTTATAGAAACAAAATTTGTTTTTTGGTCTAAGCACAGTAGTAAAATTGTGCAGTTTAACGAGTCCAAAGTTCATAGTAGTAGAAGTACTGATGATACGACAGCGCAACAGCCGATTGTCCACCTATTCTTAACATTCAACTTTTCTTTACTCAATTAAAATTAATAAAAGAAGTGATTACGCAGGGGTTGAACTTGAGCTAATTAGGAATCATGTAAATAAAACTATATTTAACCATTTCTGTATTAAGTTTATCAGGCTGAAGTTCTTTCCATATTATCCTTGTGATTGATATTAATTAAATTAGACAAAGAAGATATCAAAGAGAAACCGGGTGAGAAACTCTCACCCGGTAAATATGCAATGATAAATATAAAAAAATAAAATAGAAATGGTGCGTTTGATATAATTAAAATTTAGACAGAAAAATATACAACAACTTGAGTGGCTGAGTGGCATGGTTGTCGCTTTAGAAACATGAGCCCCTGAGTTCAAAGACGGGTGCTGACGAGAAAGTGTGGCGGCTTCGAAACAACTAGTTGTCCATCCTGCTAAATTTCTTTGATGTCTTCTTTGTCTAATTTAATTAATATCAATCACAAGGCTAATATAGAAAGAACTTGAGCCTGATAAACTTAATACAGAAATAATTATATAAGAAAAAGTTCGAATTATTTTTATTATTATTCATTATTGTTTTCAATTAAATATGTCATGATTTTTGAAACTTTTCCTTATACATCCGTGATCTGTTCAACCCCTACAGAACCTTTTCCGTTTGTCGTATCATTTTCCTCATCCTTTTTTTGGATTTCATCTTTTGTTATTTCGCGGTCTTTATAATATTTGATAGTCTTCTTTCTCTTCATAACTAATTTTTCTACATTGTCCTCGTGTCCTGCATTTTCTTGTGTTGCAAACTCAAAACTGGCCGCCGCTACACTGTTGGCCTTCATCCAGGGTTCATTTAAAATTTTTGCAAAACATGCTTTTACTTCATCGTGGGTGTCGATTAGCAGACAAGATATCTCATATAAAAATATTCCAGTTCTTCTGGCCGCTTTGATTTCGTGAACAAGAAGTCTTGGTCCTCCGTATGCCTCCAGAGTAACAAGAGCATTTTCTAAAACTTTCTCTGCCTTTTCAAGTCGTTCACCTTCCAAAACTACGGTGGAAACGTAAGCCTTAATCCACATACAAAAATATTAAAATTAGGTTTAAAATTATTTAAATATATTTGCGCTTTTACCGGCCATTTGAGGTCTTCAACAGTGTATTCAACTCTGTAATTTGCCATGTCCCAGTATTGCAACAAAAGTAAATATTTTTTAAAACCTTTACTTGTGTAATCACACAGTATAAAATGCAACTGATTTGACAAAACGTACTAACACATTGTTTTCTGTAAAGTACTGATATGAAGAAATAATGATTCTTATTTTTAACACATTTTTTTGTGGTTAAAAATTAAATGGAAAAAAAATAGAAAAAAATTTTAATTATATAAAAGTTTGTGAGATTGAAAGAAAGTGCGTGTATATACGAACATGAAGTCATAAACATATTTTGGAACTTCATTCATCATCCAATGAATTTTATTTGATCAAAGAAAAGTTATTTTAAAATTAAAATATTAAAAAATGTGCTGCTTTTTAACTTCAGAATTGTGTAATTTTCTGTAGCACTGCATTATTTGAAAATCAAATAAGTATGCAATTTTTAGGACTCAGCTTTAGAAAGCAACAAAGTAAAACTTTTTATTTTTGTAAACATCATAAATGAACGCTTGTCATCGTCAGCCTGTGGTTAAACATTAACTCATATTTTATTTAAATCAACAACAGCAAAACTGACTTCAAAAATATAAATATTTTGCAACCACTGGTAGGGAAAACTACATTTTTTACTGGGGCCAACGCTCTCAGACTTTCATATCAACTTTCTAATAGGTGAGAGTCATTTAAAACAAGTTTTGGAGTTGTTTCAAAACGATTCAGAGGCAGGTGTTTTTACAAAATTGACCGAAAATTTATTAAAACTTTGTAAAACAAAAGCACATAGTGTGTAATGGACATATTTGAAAGGGACGAACACATGAGTATGCGAAGAGGAAAAGTAGAAATAGAAGTATTGCATGAAGTCAAACTCAGTTGGTTGCAGATATTGATAATCTGCCGTATGTAGGTGGCAGTAATCAGACAATAGATGTCTATTGTCTGATGTAGAAAAAATTGGCAATGAGTTCAAAGCATGTACGGGGTTTTATGACTTTTTAGGCATCTAAGCATATTGTTATGGGAACAAGGCCCAGCTCTCGATTTTCACCAGATCTTAAACACCAAATACAAAACAACAGATCTTGTTCCTTTCACTTCTGTATTTGAATGTGAAAATTCTTAAATAAATTACAAAATTAGTACAGTAAATTAAAAATTTCAATAATTTTCTTAGTGTGAAAACAAGCGCATTAAATTCAGGTGTCTTGAATTTACTTTAACACAAGTTGCTTATAACTTTTGTATTTTGATAAATTATGCTCACTGTTGAGCGCCAGAAATGCATATAATAAAATCTTAAACCGTATCGAAATAATGTGCGCCTTTTTTTTCTAGAAAAATCTTTTCTCCTGTTTTCCAATAATTAGTTAATACAAGTAATTGGTACATAAGTAATTGTTATAATTGGTACATAAGTAATTGTTATAACACTATGACTTTATAACTGTGACGGCGTCCACACGGTAAATAGCACAGTACAACATTTTTCAGGTGATTGATTCGGGACTCAATTCTGATAATTGTTTATGAAAGTAGCCCTAAATAGACGAACTTCGGCATCATTCGTTTGGTCTTGGTACCTCAAATAATAATTTAAAAATTAATTTGAAGGTAGTACATAAGTAATTGTTATAATTGGTACATAAGTAATTGTTATAACACTATGACTTTATAACTGTGACGGCGTCCACACGGTAAATAGCACAGTACAACATTTTTCAGGTGATTGATTCGGGACTCAATTCTGATAATTGTTTATGAAAGTAGCCCTAAATAGACGAACTTCGGCATCATTCGTTTGGTCTTGGTACCTCAAATAATAATTTAAAAATTAATTTGAAGGTAGTAAGTATCGTGTAGGGGAGTTTGTCACGTTTTATGGTCTTTTGTTTGTCATAACTTGAGAACCACTAGTCCGAATAAGCTGAAATAAATTTAAAAAAATAAGAACTACAATTCCTTTAATCTGTTCATACAACGTTTCGCTACATAAGCAAAAGTTTCGTTGTTATAAATAAATGTATGAAGAAAAAAATATATTTTGCCTAAAAATTGGATTTTTTAATTCATAAAAATCCAAAACTGTAAAAAAGTGTCAAGTCCTATTACTTTCAAGTAAAGTCGCATAACCTATGAACAAAATGAGATATAAATCATAAAAATCTATGGACGCGTTTCGCTTTTATTCACAATTAAGTGAAGGTATGAATTTTAAAAATTTGCTCGAGATATGCACAAAATTCGTTGGAAAAAACATTGATGACTTTCTCTTTTGATTTTTTTTGATTCTCTTGTTTGATTTTTATGATTGCAGTAGCAAAGTAATAAGCGTTAATAAATGTGAGTGGACAATTAAGAGGAAAAGAGGAAAGCTAGCTACCTGCATGATTTGTTTACAGAAATTGCACCCACGCTTATGAGTGCTTATATTTTGGAACGTTTCGTAATGTAAGCCCATTCATAAGTACTTGCCAGTAAAATATTGTGAATCATACCGTTTGCACGACTCGTCTATGTGCTTCGATTTGACTTTTGCTTTCAATAAGCAAACATACATCTTTCCATTAATCAGATGCAGCTGCTCTAAAAACTGGGAATGCTTTTTGTTTCATTCCATCCGCAGGTTTAAGCATGCTTTTGAACATTCCATAAATTTTAATTTAGAAGATATCCTTCTTGCCATAATAAACCTTTTCACAATTTTTTCCCATTGTTTTTAACTTTTTTATTATTTTATTGATTTCTAAAATTAACTTTTATTTTTATGTATTATTATGTATTCTTTGTTTACAATATATGATTTTGACAGATAGTGCAGATAAACTTGCGATATAAATTACACTGTGCTAGTTGAAAAAACCGACAAACGGGGCACCCAGTGACTAAACCTAATTCGGGTACGCTGAATTCAGTGGTGCTATCCGTTTTTCTAGGTTAGCTCGCGTTTTCGAGATTTACCGTTATTTTAAAAATGGAGGAGGTTGCACTACATGTATTGAACTAACTAAAAAAATTTTTCATTTATTGAACTTTAGTAAAAAATCGAAATTCCGCAATAAAAAAAACTTTAATTTGATATATAATTCATTAAAAAATTTCAGCTTTTAGAAAAAAAAAATTTTTTTTTTAAAAAAAAAAATTTTTTTTTTGCAAATTCTTGAAATTTTGTGATCTTTAAAACTGCATAAAAAATTGAAAAATTAAGCCATGCCAACAAATTTTCCCGTGTATATAAAAAATTATGTTTGAAACAAAACGAGCATTAAGTGACCAAAATCTGTGGGCAACTTTTGATTTTATTCACAAAAGATGAAAAATTGAAGTTTCAACCTGTTACCAGACGAAGCCTCAAAAATTGAAAAAAATATTTTCTTGTTAATTAAAGTACATTTCTACATGTTCATATAAAAAGTTTTTTGTAATTATCTAACATTAAGATGTGTTAAAAAAGTGTTATGAAACCCTTTTGCATAATTTGTACTATTATGCAAAATTATGCAAAAAGGTTTCATAACACTTTTTTAACACATCTTAATAAAATAAAATTTCAAGAATTTGCAAAAAAAAATTTTTTGTTAAAAAAAAAAAATTTTTTTCTAAAAGCTGAAATTTTTTTTAATGAATTATATATAAGATTAAAGGTTTTTTTATTGCGGAATTTCGGTTTTTTACTAAAGTTCAATAAACGAAAAATTTTTTTAGTTAGTTCAATACATGTAGTGCAACCTCCTCCATTTTTAAAATAACGGTAAATCTCGAAAACGCGAGCTAACCTAGAAAAACGGATAGCACCACTGAATTCAGCGTACCCGAATTAGGTTTAGTCACTGGGTGCCCCGTTTGTCGGCAAAAAAAAGTTCCAAATTCTAGCACAGTGTTAGAGAAGACAGGAATTTTTTGTGCTTCGTATGTAGCTTCAATATGAAGCTACTTCATTCGCTCTCAAAATTTTCTATGACGAAGCACGTTGTTTCGCTCCTGATTAGGCTGTTAAGCATAAATAGAGAGCGAAACGCATATCGTAGAAACATGCTATTAGCTTTTTCCAAACCATAGAAAGTTGCATCAAAATCAATCTCTTACAGGCCAATTACACTACTACCACTATTGTCAAAGCTTTTAGAAAAGCTCTTTTTTGAACACATCGAGCCTATTCTTATCGACAACTCCTGCCCGAATACCTATTTGGACTCTGACTCTCCTATTCAGCAAATACATCGAGAAGAAAATAAAATAGCGACTGATATTGACAAAAAAAGTGTCTGTTGCAACACAGAACAATGTTGCCAAAGAGTTTGATAGTGTATGGCGCAAAGGTCTCCTGCACATACTAAAAATTCAATTATCGAAAGATTTCTAGCTAATACTACAAAGCTATATACAAAATCTATTTTTTTATAACTCAAAAATGAATAATCAGCAATATGCCTTATGAGAGCTGGGGTACCTCAAGGCAGCGTGCTAGATCCAATACTTTATTTTCTGTTTACATCTGACATTCCAACTCCTATATCAAATAACAATATGATAGCAACCTTTGCTGATGCCTTGCTATCATCTATATTATATCTTCTGACATAAAATTCTGCCGTACCTTCTGATACTTCTACTTATATTTTTCTTTTCATGATGAAAGATCATAATTTTTCTATTCGTGTTGTACCATGTATTTTGTTTAAGTTTACATACTGTTTTTAAAAATTTTGTTTTGTTTAAGGTGTGAAACTCCATTTTAAATCGTAAGTATTCTTTCAATCACTCATAAAAAAAGAAATAAAATTTAGTTCTCTCATGTTTTATCAGATTTTTGCACTCTGATTCCACTCTGTTGGTTGCACTTGGCAAATTCTACCCGCAAACTCAGTTGCAAATTAAAACTGAGAAAGATTTAATTAAATCAAATATTTGTTGGTACTCACTCTATATATACATACATCCTTTATTTCAATTTATTTCATTTCAACAGGATGACTATTCACTCATTAACGAGACATGTTTAATTGGTAATTTTATAGCGGAAAAACAACATCGTTAAATGAAAATACAGCTTCTATTTATAAGAAACATTAGTTTTGCACAAAATTGCAAGTGTATTTAGTTACATCATTTAATTGCTGAATAAAGGACTGAACCAACGTCCAAAAATTAAATGAAATTGACTTGTGACAAGATTACGATATTAAATTGAAATAAAAAATTTCAAGCACAACAATTTGTGCACATGTTCATACGTATGTACATATGTACACATTTTGTTGTCCATCGATAGTAGAGGTAAAATAAACCAACGTTCGACCAACCGCAATTTTAAACTGGTCTTATTCATGCATGAATATGCTTCTCAACTAATTCAAATTAATACACATTGATTATGTGCTAGTTAGAAATTCAAATGCTAAAAATTGCATTAGTGTTTTGTTTGAATTTGACGAGCACGTACAATAGTAACAGCAGCAGCAATTTGTAACATCATCATCAACAATAAATTTTATGACGACAACAAAATCTCAGCCAATAAGCCACAGGCAAAAGTTGCCGGGTGTAGTTGCCAGACTGAAGGAAGTGCTTTAATTATCGTCAGGTTAACGATTTAAACATAATGTTACAAATCTTAGCTAATGGTGTATTTGTAATTAATCAATTACCTTAGTTAATCAAATAAGAGTGTTTGATTGATAATTTTTTTTGAAGTAACTTTCGACCACTTTTTGAAACATATTGGGCGGTATCTCAGCCATAACTTGACGAATGTTGGTTTTTAAGTGATCAAGAGTTACAAGTTTATCTGCATAAACTTGGTCTTTCGCGTAGCCTCACAAAAAAAAGTCTAATAGTGTCAAATCGCATGATCTTGGTGGTCAGTTGACATCGCCACAACGAGAAATTACGCGGCCATGTGGCAACGCCTTGTTGAAATCACATATTCTCTAAGTCGTATTCTTCAATAGCAGGCAAAAAAAAAATGTTGGTTATCATATGACCATAACGCTCCGAATTGACGGTGACAGGCGTTCCATCGTCGTCCAATCATACCTTCGGAACACAGACCGCACCCAACAGTGACTTTTTACGAATGTAATGGCCTCTTTTCAGTTGCTTGAGAATTCTCAGAACCCCAAATTCAACAATTTTTTTATTAACATACCCAGCTCTCAAGAAAATTTTTTTCGAAAAAATCGCCGTCCACCGCCTGTTGTTCAAGCACCCATTTTACGTATGGGTATTGGTATGGCTGAGCTACCGCCCAATAAGTGTAAAAAAGTGGTCGAAAATTACCTCAAAAGAATCAATGCTTGCAACACTTCGCGTGATGGTCATTTAAATGATGTAGTATTTCACACATAATGTCAACGTTCAAACTTTATAATGAACAAGAAATATCACGGAAAAGAATATTGTATACGTGTTTAATTTACGTTTACTTTTGAAACTGCAAAATTTTCATCTAAGTATACTTTTATTTTTTATCTTTCGCTTTATTTCAATTTGTACTTTTGTGTTAATTGTACCTCTTTAACGTTCTGAGACTGAATTTTTACGTTATTTTGTTTCCTGTTATTTTTAGATATTTTTTTTGATATTATTGATAAGTGTAAAGAAAATGTGTTTTACGTGCATATTTCTGAATTTGATGTGCATAAAACTCGATTTTAGATGCATAAAAGCCTTGTGCCTACGCATGTATTATGACTGATTAATTTTTATGTTCAAAGAGATCCGAACGTAGCTTTATTAAATTTATACAAATCAAATTTTAGTGATAATTTAATTTATTTTTATTAATAACTAAAATTTATGTAATCAAATTTCCGTTATTTTATTTTAAGCTCTGCTCCATGATTTTGTGGAGAAAGCCAGAAATAGATGAGTTCGTTTAACCAATACCGGGCTCGCATTATCTGTGTCACTTTTAAACGAAAATCTTGCATAAGCGGAACCGATTTCTTGCAATTTTTAATTTTTTCTTAACCGAATTCGACTACAATAAGTTATTTGGTATTCTGAATTGATTCTTACCAATATAATATTATAAATTTAACATTAAATGCTTAATAGCTTTTGAAGTTAAAACCTAAAACTCATTTCTTGAATTTTTACACCCATATTCATAAAAACTATTGAAGGTTTATTACACGTTTATTTGACAAATATTATTATTATGAATATGGCCTTTAATGTTTATTAATTATTTTCACAAATTGACTTTGAGTTCGAATTGAGATAGATGTTTGAAACTACTTAAAGTACATAATATTTTCAAAGAAGACAAGAAAAATTATTTGCAAGGTTTCTCGACTGGAGATCAACTAGCTACTTTGTACCTTTGCACGTAGATGCTCATCAGCAGTTAAATCAGCTTCGAGCTCTAGTTATGGTAAACACACACTGTTTTTTGTAGCGATGCACTAACTAGGCGAATATAACTAGGTGGTTGCAAGCGAAAATCCACACATGTTGTTAGTGTAAAATCTTCTTGCTATGCCAATTTATGAGTTTGCCATGATAGCTCTGCTCACTCATTCTTACAGTAGGGAAGATGGTTTGTAAACAATTTTTGACATAACAAGATGGAATAAATTTAGTCAAGTACGAGGCTGGCTCGCACACTCGCAGGGTTCCGTACATAATGTATGTATGGAATGGTATTCACAATACATATATTGTAAAAATTTCATTTCTCTGTTTTTACAGCTACTTTATGTTGTATGGGGACACCTAGTAATTTTCGACTTGTTGTTGTTGTTGTAATTTGCTGTTGCAAGGCATCTGGGAATACATACATTGTGCGATTTTCGGCTCTCTGTCTCTTCCGGTTCGAGAGTTATAGCTGTTACTCTACGTTGTAAAGGGACACCTGGTGGTTTTACAGTTGTTGTTTTTAGCAAGTGTTGTTGTGGAGCATATGTGAATACACATATTGTGCAAATTTCATCCCTCTGTTTCTCACGGTTCGAGAGTAACAGCTAGTTGTTACTTTACGTTGTATAGGGACACCTGGTAGTTTTCGACATGTTGTTGTTTTTAGCATTTGTTGTTGTAGCGCATATGTAAATACATATATTGTACGAATTTCAGCTCTCTGTATTTTACAGTTAAGCAGCTACGGCTAATTGTTACTTTAGGTTGTATAGGGACACCTGGGAGTTTTCAGCTTGTTGTTGTCTTTAGTATTTGTTGTTGTAGAGCATCTATAAATACATACACTGTGCAAATTTAAGCTTTATGTCTTTTACAGTTCGAGAGTTATAGCTAATTGTAACTTTTCGTTGTATGGGAACACCTGGTAGTTTTCGAGTTGTTGTTGTTTTTAGTATTTTTTGTTGTAGCGGCAAGGTACAACAGAGACCTGAAATTCGCAAAATATATGTATTTGCATATACCCTACAAAAACAAATGCTAAAAACAACAACAACTGTAAAACTACCAGGTGTCTCTTTACAACGTAAAGTAACAGCTGTAACTGTCGAACCGTAAGAGATAGAGACCCGAAATTCGCACAGTGTATGTATTCCCAGATGCCTTACAACAGCAAATGACAACAACAACAACAACAACAAGTCGAAAATTACTAGGTAATAATTAGTAACGAAAATTAGTAACGAAAAGTTAAGTAATATAATTAATATAATTAATAATATATTTTTTTTTTTAAATTTTGGGCTGTATAATAAATTCGTTTCTGAACAGCGTGGAGGGAGGGCTTGGAATGATGGTAACTACCCCCATAATGTCAATCATATAATTTATTTATTTATTTTTGTTATTTTTTCCTTTGCTACTTAAAGCAAAATGTTGATGCTGTTCTTATTCAATATATTAAGGTTTAGGAATGTGGAAGTTTTTGGAACACTATAAGCCCACACTCCGGCGAGCACAGTATGAACTAATAGGTAGCCCCGTTCCAAAAAGAAATTGAACTTTAAGAATCGTTACGAACTCTTTCCCTGACTAAACTTGTTTTTATAGTTCTTTACATATTTTTTAAAGCTAAAAATATATTATTTTAGGTCCAAAAAGAGACCTTATGAACTTTTTTTTATTTATTTTTCAGCCGTCTATATTCCGCCGACATTTCGTAGACGCTAATCAACTCGTCAGCTGAATATAGACGGCTGAAAAAGAGAGAACCCAATAATAAATTCTATTTTTAGATCTAAAATAGTAAATATCAATTGGCTCTGAAAGCAAATAAATAAGTTAATTTTTGAATGTTCGACTTCTAATTAATATTTTTATCTTATTTTAGGTTGTTAATAATTTAATTGTGCAACCCGAAAAAGAAAAAAAAACATCGCTACTTTCCTTTTTCACTTTACCAGAGAATATTGTTTTTTTTTTGCAACAGGTAGCAGCAAGCAGTATGTCATTTTCAAAGTTTAAACAATGTTTTACCGCAAAATAAATGAACACTTCCTTTTAACAAGCATACAAACTGCATGAAGTTGCTGCGTCAAAGTGCACAATTATATTTCAGACTTTATTTAGCGGATGCGAAAGAGAATGCTTATGATAAGTGGCATATCTCATACGTATGTTAACAGTTGCAGACACAGATGCCACAGAAATTTCACTTCTATGAACTGTTCGTGTGTGGGAGCGTGGCAACAAATTTCCATGGAAACATTTGTCTTATAAGTGCGCTTATAAGACAAATGTGTTCTGTGCATTTGCTTATTCGTTGAAACACTACGGACGTTTACAACTTTATACATATAATTTTGTACTATTTTGAATTGTTTCATTAAATATTAGCATACATATTCCAAAGTTGTAAAACAAACAACTGTCGTTAATTTTAGAAAAACTTTTAGGACATGAAAGAGATTTTCTGTTTGGGCTTTGTGTATTTTGCAGGACAATTATAAAAAATCAATTGAGGCAGGTACGAGACAGAATCGTATAGCAATAATTCAGTACTACAGTGCTAGTTCTTGACTTGAAGGGTAACCCTGATGTTCAATTTAGTTTTAAACTTTTACATGCTTATTAGGAATTCCATCGGAGGCTCCGACGGAATTTCGTCGTAAAAATGCTATCATGAATTCCGATGTAGCTACGAAATTTTCGAAATTCGGGAGATTGGTATTATGAATTCCTAATGAAACGTACATTTAGCGTTTTTTGTACGGACTCTTCTTACGAAAAGTAGTTGAACATAAGAACAAACTGAAAATAAGTTTTTAAAGTGAATAAAAATAATTTTTAAGTAGTTATAAAATCGTATTTCTTTAATAATTAATTGGTATATTTTACAATACTTATTGATTTTGTCATGATTTGAAACAAAAAAAGTAACACAAACTAACTGCTGATTCTATGTGTTGAAAAAATCGCTTCATATACACCATTGCAACATCTGATAGATTGCTTGGAAAATAATTAACCATATAAACAAACAAAAAAGAGAAAAACCATCTTTTATGTTTATAGTTAAATGTGTGTACGAAAATGTGGTACGAAAAAGCCATTGCAGCAACCATATCTTTTCCAACACCATGTTGATAGTAAAATTTGTTCAACCGGAAGTTTTAAATAAAACTAAACGGAAAATTGGAAAAAACATATGTACATATTTTAATGATTGGTGATTTGTTTTAATAACTTACGCCTTGTAAATCAAATCAAGGGAATTCTAACCTTCCCTCAAGACTTTGCGCTCTATTCGTTAAAGGCCGTACGATCGTACGATCTGTTAAAAATGTCCAAAAAGTGTGATAGTCTGGACTAAAAGTGTATGTGTGTGAAAGACTTTTTGACAAGTCTGTCCGATTTGTTAATCTTTTGAAAATTTTCAAAAACCCTCTTTTGCTATGCGATCAGAGTTGCCTTTTTTAAGTTGTTTACAAAAGTATAATAGTGTGGCCGTGTTGATGCGACTTTTTAAAGTAGGACAGAATTCTATCAGATTTAGCTATCAATTTTCAGTGAATGAATCGCACGATTGAGTAGGATAGTGAATCACGGCCTTAACAGATTTTGTTCCTCTTCGATCACTGAAACGGCTGCAGCAATCAAATTCATTCTACTTGGCATTTATTTTTTTAAAAATATTTTTAACAATCCTTAGAATGTAAACAAAACACATCTGTTTTTCATTTAAAAAGTTGGATGTACGAATTCGAACTTAGTTCAAGAGGATGGCAAGACTAACTTCGAATCCGTCGGAATTCATAATACCTTTTTGTACGAATTCGTGACGGAGATTTTCCATTACGAGTGTTGTTCACTCGGAATTCATAGTAAGGCTGTTAATTGTTTTTAATAGTTGTTGTTGCAGACGTCAGACTACATGCACCGTGTATATCTTTACCCACTAATTCATAAAAATTATTTTAGGCTTATTTGACATATTTGTATGGAAAATCTGTCAAATAAGAGTTTAATAAACCTAAAATACTTATTATGAATAAGACCCTACGTCTCTATCTCATACGGTTTAAACGTTATATATGATTTTCATACAAAAGGATGTCGCCGTGTTTAATACCAATTAAATTTTAGCTTTTTACAACTTTTGGTATATTTTGTATGAAAGGCCTACGAACTGCATATACTGTGAAAATTTTAAGTCTCTATGTTTTACGGTTAAAATACAAAAATTATTTTTAAGTTAAAGGTTGCCCCCGTACAAGGCGCGACATTTAAATTTTCACTTATCGCTATCTTTGGTATTTGATGTTGTGTAGGCCTGTTTACTGCTGACAGTACTGTGCAAATTTCAAATGTCTCGCTATTACGGTTCAAAAGTTATGACTAATTTAAATTTCTTGTATGGGAGCACCTTTTATTTCTCTTCCCTTTTATGTTTTCGGTATTTTTTGTTGTAAAACGTATGTAAGCACATATTCTATGCAAATTCCATGCCTCTCCCTTTTACGATTGAAAAGTTACAGCTATTATTTGCTAGTTTTCACAGTTTCTTGTATGGGGACCCCCTTAAGTTTCTAGCTTTTTGTTGGTCATAGTATTTGCTGTTATAGCGAATGGGTAACCATATGCTCTGTGAAAATTTGAGCTCTCTATCTATGTGGTTCAAGAGATGCAACTAAATGTTACTTTTCGTTACATAGGGACACCCGGTAGTTTTCGACTTGTTGTTGTCTTTAGCATTTGTTATTGTGGAGAATCTGTAAAAATAAGAGTTGTATTTTATTTTGAGCTTTGGTTGTAAATGCTACTCTGAAAGTATTGAGTAACTTCTTTTGAGTATTGAATATGTAAAAGAAAATTAAAAATACTATGTACTCGGTATCTAAGTACTCAGTGCTTCACTCGAACTAATGACCAGGTAGGCGAAAGTACTCGGTAGAGATTAGCAGAGGCGATGACTCTTTACAAGTATATCCCATTGCAATACAGATTATGTTGCAAGGCAGCAACATAATTGGTATTTGTGTCATTTGCAGCAATTTTTCGATACTAATCACAACTCAGTTCGTTAAAAGTCTAATGGCTCGTATTCAAATATCTTTGAAAACGTTGTGCAATAAAACTAATGCTTGTATGGAATCTGTGTCTCCTAGAGGTGATCGAATTCAGGCACTACGACGATTGTGAGCGTGATTCATGAAACAATCATAGGTGGCGAATTCTTATTGGTTCACATAAAACAATCCTTCTCGGTGAAGCTAAGCCCTCCCTCCACTTATTTATACCTGCAAAATAGAAAAATATTTTATGAAAATATATTTGGCTTGATGTATTTATTTCTGCGTAAAATGTTGATACATAAGGATTTCATAGCATTAATCATGTCACATCTTAGTATCATATGCAAGAAACATTCATAAAGGACACTTTAATGTCTTGCATAGAAATAAGTTTTGCTGTTGGCAGTTTATTTCATGAATTCGTATAAAAGTACAAAACTATACACCCAAAATAAAATTCAAATACAAAATAAAATAAAACTGTAGTTGTAGGTAAAGCGACAGTTGCTATCACGCATATGCAATGCTTGTTGCTGCCTATTAAAAACGTATCGTTGCTTCTGTCGTATCGGAAACTTACAGAAATTTGCATTAGACCCACATGATTTCGAGTAAACAAACGTTGAAGGGTACGTTTTTTAGTCACTCAGATTTAAGTGCTGCATTTATTCCAGGACCAATTTACCACAGTAGACTACAGACAACAAAATTTCAAAAATAGAATAAACACATTTAGATAATAATAAGTATTTTGACGATGACAGGCAACGTGACAGCAAATAATGTAATATCAATGCAACACTTGTAAGTAGCACAGCAGTATGGCATTTGCAAGTTGTAAACATGCAAGTATCGCCATTTGCAAAACTTAACTCAAAATATTTTTTGAAAGCATGAAGTAGTTGCAAAAATGCGTTTGCTGTAACAGAAATATTTGTTTATTGCCAAAGTTGACTTGTAAACAGTTTTCTTTTTTGAACTTATACAGAGTCGGAATGAACACAACAGAGCGCTAATGTGCGCTAAATTATTAGCTTGAAATGGCGTTTTAATAGCGCTAAACAGTTTCAAGGAAAACAACTGAATGCAAAACAGCATAGACTTGCAAAAAGTTTGCAAACTGCAAAAATTAAATTCAAAATTTAAACTCAAACGATTTACTGGCTACAAAAAATTTTTCAAAAAAAAAAAACGACAGTTGAATGTCGTTTTGCACTTCGGAAGCTGAATTCAGAAACTATTTTAAGTCCATTTTTTCCAATCTGCAAGTTTTTTGTGACCATCCTCACTTTCTAATTCTGTTGCTTGCTGTGCAAGGTTTTTATAAGTTTAAGGCATTGGCTTCAAATCGATGTCTACCTTTAGCAAATTTTTGCATTTTGAATATTTTGCAAACTCTTGCATTATTGCAATAGTGTTTTCTTTTTTGTAAGAGCTTAAACCTTGTTTATACATGCACTTCTAATTGAGATAATATTCAATTATTGACATAATATGTGTTGCGTTCATACATACAAATATTGCGCTAACTCAATTAGTATTTGACAGCTGGAAAAAAGTTGTTGTTTTTGTTTTGGTAGTGAGAAAGAAAAAGTGAAAAATATTTTCAAATAAGAAAAATGGAAGAAAAACTGCCTTTTATTAAAAAGATTTTAGTGTTGTACAATAAGAATATGGAACTTGTACAAGTAGTGCGTTCATGTTATGACTCCAAAGCGGCAATAATAAAAAGAAAAAGAAAAAGAAAAGAAAAAAAAAAATAAAAAGAAAAGAAAGCGGCAATAATAAAAGAAATTTGGAAATGCTGCAATGTTTTTATTTTTATTGTATTTATTTTTATTTTTAATACATTTATATTAAATTACTTTTTAGGCTCAAGTTCAACCCTTGGGTTTTCACTACTTTTTAATCAATATCAATTAAGTAAAGATAAGTAAAAATTTATTTGCTAGGTGGACAACCGGCTGTTTCTGGGTAGCAAACACCCTTCATCAGCACCCTATGAACTTTGGACGTGTCAAATTTCACAATTTTGGCACAGCCGCTTTAACCACTCGGCAACCAAAGCTCACGCAATTCTACTTTCTGTTTGTATACTTAATTAACATTAACCAAAGCAATGATATTTTTGCAGTCTTGGACGATATTTGTCGTCTCAGAAGACTGTTGCTCTCTGTTTATATGAAAGCTTTTTAATACATGTTCTGTTATGCATCATTGAGATCTAGATGCTCTTTTATTGATACAATTTGAACATGTTCGCCATGCCCTGCGTTATTAACATTTTGCTGTAAATTTTAATTTTGTTATTGAACTTCTGTGTTGTAATACATTTATATTAAATTACTTTTTAGGCTCAAGTTCAACCCTTGGGTTTTCACTACTTTTTAATCAATATCAATTAAGTAAAGATAAGTAAAAATTTATTTGCTAGGTGGACAACCGGCTGTTTCTGGGTAGCAAACACCCTTCATCAGCACCCTATGAACTTTGGACGTGTCAAATTTCACAATTTTGGCACAGCCGCTTTAACCACTCGGCAACCAAAGCTCACGCAATTCTACTTTCTGTTTGTATACTTAATTAACATTAACCAAAGCAATGATATTTTTGCAGTCTTGGACGATATTTGTCGTCTCAGAAGACTGTTGCTCTCTGTTTATATGAAAGCTTTTTAATACATGTTCTGTTATGCATCATTGAGATCTAGATGCTCTTTTATTGATACAATTTGAACATGTTCGCCATGCCCTGCGTTATTAACATTTTGCTGTAAATTTTAATTTTGTTATTGAACTTCTGTGTTGTAATACATTTATATTAAATTACTTTTTAGGCTCAAGTTCAACCCTTGGGTTTTCACTACTTTTTAATCAATATCAATTAAGTAAAGATAAGTAAAAATTTATTTGCTAGGTGGACAACCGGCTGTTTCTGGGTAGCAAACACCCTTCATCAGCACCCTATGAACTTTGGACGTGTCAAATTTCACAATTTTGGCACAGCCGCTTTAACCACTCGGCAACCAAAGCTCACGCAATTCTACTTTCTGTTTGTATACTTAATTAACATTAACCAAAGCAATGATATTTTTGCAGTCTTGGACGATATTTGTCGTCTCAGAAGACTGTTGCTCTCTGTTTATATGAAAGCTTTTTAATACATGTTCTGTTATGCATCATTGAGATCTAGATGCTCTTTTATTGATACAATTTGAACATGTTCGCCATGCCCTGCGTTATTAACATTTTGCTGTAAATTTTAATTTTGTTATTGAACTTCTGTGTTGTAATACATTTATATTAAATTACTTTTTAGGCTCAAGTTCAACCCTTGGGTTTTCACTACTTTTTAATCAATATCAATTAAGTAAAGATAAGTAAAAATTTATTTGCTAGGTGGACAACCGGCTGTTTCTGGGTAGCAAACACCCTTCATCAGCACCCTATGAACTTTGGACGTGTCAAATTTCACAATTTTGGCACAGCCGCTTTAACCACTCGGCAACCAAAGCTCACGCAATTCTACTTTCTGTTTGTATACTTAATTAACATTAACCAAAGCAATGATATTTTTGCAGTCTTGGACGATATTTGTCGTCTCAGAAGACTGTTGCTCTCTGTTTATATGAAAGCTTTTTAATACATGTTCTGTTATGCATCATTGAGATCTAGATGCTCTTTTATTGATACAATTTGAACATGTTCGCCATGCCCTGCGTTATTAACATTTTGCTGTAAATTTTAATTTTGTTATTGAACTTCTGTGTTGTAATACATTTATATTAAATTACTTTTTAGGCTCAAGTTCAACCCTTGGGTTTTCACTACTTTTTAATCAATATCAATTAAGTAAAGATAAGTAAAAATTTATTTGCTAGGTGGACAACCGGCTGTTTCTGGGTAGCAAACACCCTTCATCAGCACCCTATGAACTTTGGACGTGTCAAATTTCACAATTTTGGCACAGCCGCTTTAACCACTCGGCAACCAAAGCTCACGCAATTCTACTTTCTGTTTGTATACTTAATTAACATTAACCAAAGCAATGATATTTTTGCAGTCTTGGACGATATTTGTCGTCTCAGAAGACTGTTGCTCTCTGTTTATATGAAAGCTTTTTAATACATGTTCTGTTATGCATCATTGAGATCTAGATGCTCTTTTATTGATACAATTTGAACATGTTCGCCATGCCCTGCGTTATTAACATTTTGCTGTAAATTTTAATTTTGTTATTGAACTTCTGTGTTGTAATACATTTATATTAAATTACTTTTTAGGCTCAAAAAATTCAGAAACAAAATTAAAATTTACAGCAAAATGTTAATAACGCAGGGCATGGCGAACATGTTCAAATTGTATCAATAAAAGAGCATCTAGATCTCAATGATGCATAACAGAACATGTATTAAAAAGCTTTCATATAAACAGAGAGCAACAGTCTTCTGAGACGACAAATATCGTCCAAGACTGCAAAAATATCATTGCTTTGGTTAATGTTAATTAAGTATACAAACAGAAAGTAGAATTGCGTGAGCTTTGGTTGCCGAGTGGTTAAAGCGGCTGTGCCAAAATTGTGAAATTTGACACGTCCAAAGTTCATAGGGTGCTGATGAAGGGTGTTTGCTACCCAGAAACAGCCGGTTGTCCACCTAGCAAATAAATTTTTACTTATCTTTACTTAATTGATATTGATTAAAAAGTAGTGAAAACCCAAGGGTTGAACTTGAGCCTAAAAAGTAATTTAATATAAATGTATTACAACACAGAAGTTCAATAACAAAATTAAAATTTACAGCAAAATGTTAATAACGCAGGGCATGGCGAACATGTTCAAATTGTATCAATAAAAGAGCATCTAGATCTCAATGATGCATAACAGAACATGTATTAAAAAGCTTTCATATAAACAGAGAGCAACAGTCTTCTGAGACGACAAATATCGTCCAAGACTGCAAAAATATCATTGCTTTGGTTAATGTTAATTAAGTATACAAACAGAAAGTAGAATTGCGTGAGCTTTGGTTGCCGAGTGGTTAAAGCGGCTGTGCCAAAATTGTGAAATTTGACACGTCCAAAGTTCATAGGGTGCTGATGAAGGGTGTTTGCTACCCAGAAACAGCCGGTTGTCCACCTAGCAAATAAATTTTTACTTATCTTTACTTAATTGATATTGATTAAAAAGTAGTGAAAACCCAAGGGTTGAACTTGAGCCTAAAAAGTAATTTAATATAAATGTATTACAACACAGAAGTTCAATAACAAAATTAAAATTTACAGCAAAATGTTAATAACGCAGGGCATGGCGAACATGTTCAAATTGTATCAATAAAAGAGCATCTAGATCTCAATGATGCATAACAGAACATGTATTAAAAAGCTTTCATATAAACAGAGAGCAACAGTCTTCTGAGACGACAAATATCGTCCAAGACTGCAAAAATATCATTGCTTTGGTTAATGTTAATTAAGTATACAAACAGAAAGTAGAATTGCGTGAGCTTTGGTTGCCGAGTGGTTAAAGCGGCTGTGCCAAAATTGTGAAATTTGACACGTCCAAAGTTCATAGGGTGCTGATGAAGGGTGTTTGCTACCCAGAAACAGCCGGTTGTCCACCTAGCAAATAAATTTTTACTTATCTTTACTTAATTGATATTGATTAAAAAGTAGTGAAAACCCAAGGGTTGAACTTGAGCCTAAAAAGTAATTTAATATAAATGTATTACAACACAGAAGTTCAATAACAAAATTAAAATTTACAGCAAAATGTTAATAACGCAGGGCATGGCGAACATGTTCAAATTGTATCAATAAAAGAGCATCTAGATCTCAATGATGCATAACAGAACATGTATTAAAAAGCTTTCATATAAACAGAGAGCAACAGTCTTCTGAGACGACAAATATCGTCCAAGACTGCAAAAATATCATTGCTTTGGTTAATGTTAATTAAGTATACAAACAGAAAGTAGAATTGCGTGAGCTTTGGTTGCCGAGTGGTTAAAGCGGCTGTGCCAAAATTGTGAAATTTGACACGTCCAAAGTTCATAGGGTGCTGATGAAGGGTGTTTGCTACCCAGAAACAGCCGGTTGTCCACCTAGCAAATAAATTTTTACTTATCTTTACTTAATTGATATTGATTAAAAAGTAGTGAAAACCCAAGGGTTGAACTTGAGCCTAAAAAGTAATTTAATATAAATGTATTACAACACAGAAGTTCAATAACAAAATTAAAATTTACAGCAAAATGTTAATAACGCAGGGCATGGCGAACATGTTCAAATTGTATCAATAAAAGAGCATCTAGATCTCAATGATGCATAACAGAACATGTATTAAAAAGCTTTCATATAAACAGAGAGCAACAGTCTTCTGAGACGACAAATATCGTCCAAGACTGCAAAAATATCATTGCTTTGGTTAATGTTAATTAAGTATACAAACAGAAAGTAGAATTGCGTGAGCTTTGGTTGCCGAGTGGTTAAAGCGGCTGTGCCAAAATTGTGAAATTTGACACGTCCAAAGTTCATAGGGTGCTGATGAAGGGTGTTTGCTACCCAGAAACAGCCGGTTGTCCACCTAGCAAATAAATTTTTACTTATCTTTACTTAATTGATATTGATTAAAAAGTAGTGAAAACCCAAGGGTTGAACTTGAGCCTAAAAAGTAATTTAATATAAATGTATTACAACACAGAAGTTCAATAACAAAATTAAAATTTACAGCAAAATGTTAATAACGCAGGGCATGGCGAACATGTTCAAATTGTATCAATAAAAGAGCATCTAGATCTCAATGATGCATAACAGAACATGTATTAAAAAGCTTTCATATAAACAGAGAGCAACAGTCTTCTGAGACGACAAATATCGTCCAAGACTGCAAAAATATCATTGCTTTGGTTAATGTTAATTAAGTATACAAACAGAAAGTAGAATTGCGTGAGCTTTGGTTGCCGAGTGGTTAAAGCGGCTGTGCCAAAATTGTGAAATTTGACACGTCCAAAGTTCATAGGGTGCTGATGAAGGGTGTTTGCTACCCAGAAACAGCCGGTTGTCCACCTAGCAAATAAATTTTTACTTATCTTTACTTAATTGATATTGATTAAAAAGTAGTGAAAACCCAAGGGTTGAACTTGAGCCTAAAAAGTAATTTAATATAAATGTATTACAACACAGAAGTTCAATAACAAAATTAAAATTTACAGCAAAATGTTAATAACGCAGGGCATGGCGAACATGTTCAAATTGTATCAATAAAAGAGCATCTAGATCTCAATGATGCATAACAGAACATGTATTAAAAAGCTTTCATATAAACAGAGAGCAACAGTCTTCTGAGACGACAAATATCGTCCAAGACTGCAAAAATATCATTGCTTTGGTTAATGTTAATTAAGTATACAAACAGAAAGTAGAATTGCGTGAGCTTTGGTTGCCGAGTGGTTAAAGCGGCTGTGCCAAAATTGTGAAATTTGACACGTCCAAAGTTCATAGGGTGCTGATGAAGGGTGTTTGCTACCCAGAAACAGCCGGTTGTCCACCTAGCAAATAAATTTTTACTTATCTTTACTTAATTGATATTGATTAAAAAGTAGTGAAAACCCAAGGGTTGAACTTGAGCCTAAAAAGTAATTTAATATAAATGTATTACAACACAGAAGTTCAATAACAAAATTAAAATTTACAGCAAAATATTTTTATTTTTTATTATTTTGTTTTGTTTGCTTTTGTTGACATTTATCTCGTCATTCACCTCGCATTGTATACTTACACATCTTTTACAGTGTTGTGTTTCATCTTTTTCTCAATATTCAAAGCAATTTTGAATTTATTAAGCAATAACTTTATTGACTTTTTGTATGGAATATTGAGCTCAATAATGGACTTTATTGCGATTATCTCAATAAAGGCGCATGTATGAACATGGTATTAGTGTCTTAGAAAAACTGTTTGAGTTTATTTTGTGCAAGTTGATAATTTTGGCGCTGTTGCATCCAATAATATACATTGCGACTCCTTAGAATGCTTACATTCAATATTGGCCGTTAGCAAATTTTGTGTTCTTTTCATCAAGCATTTTTTGGAACTAACCAATTTACTTCTACAAAACAAAAAAAAAGTAATAGTAGCATCTTTAAAACATTTGCCTCTGAAACATTTAAGATATTTCAAGTCAACGGCACTTGCAGTCGTATTTTCGTGTAGCCTGCTGTGTTAAATGTGTTTAATGCTTTAAATTCTACAAGTTCTATAAAACACTTTAGTGGCGCCATAATTAGTAAACGTTGCTGATCTTTTTTTGAGTGTAAGATTTTTTTCCAATTTGAATTTTTTTCAAATGTCATAAAATAATCATGGGAATTATGTTAAAATAATACCATTGTCATGCAAAATTTTATTGTCAGCTTACTTCAGTGCTAATATATTTTTTCTTTTATTTTCTTCTCTTGAAATGTATGAATTGTTTTCCGCTTTTCATACTAGTCGTATGTGTTAAGTTTTTGCACAAAACTCCAAAGTAAAATAAGTAGAAGAAATATTTCCGAGAAAAACTTGATCGAGCAAATCTTTTGTGATAGTTTGTAATGCTTGTTACAAACAGAACAATTGGAACAAAGTCCCAGACACTGGCATAATATACATAAATGTATTTGAGGTTTGCTAAAAGCAAAACATATCAACTAACGCAACAAATTTCTTTTTGGTAATAAAACTGTAACAGTTCAAATGAAATATTTTGAATAGATGGTTAAATTTGTAAAAAAAAACCATAAAAAATATGGCAGATGTTGACAATTTTATATCATGATAAATTATTTTTTGTTTGCATTCGTGAGTTTACTCTGCAAAATATTGTGTTTAATTAATATTAGACATACATACATACGTATGTGTATATGTGCATTTGTTTGTCTTATGTTCTAGTTAAAAATGTAAACATTTATCACAAACAACTTGTGTTTCACCTTATCTAACGAAAAATAAAAAATTGCATAAATAAATAAAAGTCATACATGAACTGACTGAGATGTGACGTTTCACATCATGATATAATAATCTGCGTTCTGGTGCTCACAACCCTGATATTATTATTTATATATTAATAGTATTAATTATAAAATTAAGTCAGGTACAAAAATTTACCTTACAAATATTTTCTGTCTTTTTCAACCGTTTATATGCTGCTCATCAGTATCTAGACTGCTTAAAAGAATGTTTGAAACTTAACTACTTGTAAATTTTTACATTTATGTTTTGACACCTCTTATTAGATTTTAAGCTGAGATAAAATCTGAAAAGGGCATTTTAAGTTAAACTATGTTTAAGCAAGCAACAAAGTTGATCTACTTCAGAAAAACTGCCAATATAACTTTCTTTGTTTTATGGTTGTTTTCCAGAATTGCTGACTTAAACATCTTTTAAACTGAAAAAACAGTTTATATACTACTGGTTTTTGGGCATAAGGCATTTTGTTTGGGAATGGGTGGCTTAAAAAAACGCTTGGCTCGCTAGTGGTCTGCACAAATTCGTAGCGGATCTAATCTTACAAAAAAAAGGGGTAGTAAAATGGTTGATAATCACGTCCTACTGTCAGAGTTAACAAGAGTACTATTGCTATTATGAAAAAAGGCTTCAAATCACCAAAAAAAAAAAATGTATCCATATAGTTGGATAGTGTATGATGCAAACTGTTTATTATTGAAATAGAGCAAAAAATTTGAAACGAACTAGTTTCAAAATCTGGGATCTCAGAAATTAATTTGATTGTAAATACAGGACCGAAGTGCAAAAAATAAGATTTAATTTATGTTTTGCTGTAAATTTTAATTTTGTTATTGAACTTCTGTGTTGTAATACATTTATATTAAATTACTTTTTAGGCTCAAGTTCAACCCTTGGGTTTTCACTACTTTTTAATCAATATCAATTAAGTAAAGATAAGTAAAAATTTATTTGCTAGGTGGACAACCGGCTGTTTCTGGGTAGCAAACACCCTTCATCAGCACCCTATGAACTTTGGACGTGTCAAATTTCACAATTTTGGCACAGCCGCTTTAACCACTCGGCAACCAAAGCTCACGCAATTCTACTTTCTGTTTGTATACTTAATTAACATTAACCAAAGCAATGATATTTTTGCAGTCTTGGACGATATTTGTCGTCTCAGAAGACTGTTGCTCTCTGTTTATATGAAAGCTTTTTAATACATGTTCTGTTATGCATCATTGAGATCTAGATGCTCTTTTATTGATACAATTTGAACATGTTCGCCATGCCCTGCGTTATTAACATTTTGCTGTAAATTTTATTTTAATTTAGCTCATATTTACAGTTAATACAATAGTAAAATTCCCGAAAAAAGTTAAGTTTTTGTTAATCCTCTAACAAAATTCTTCATGCCCTTGGTTTTTTAGAGTTTCGTATTCATAGAGTGAACACGGAACCCTAGTACTGACACTCCTACGTCTGCTCGTCTGTCACAGGCCTCATTTACCTAAGCCGTATTAGCTGTAGAGCTAGAATTTTTACAGGGTATGTGGTTAATAGAGTTTACAACAACCAAAACCAAAGAGAAGCAGTTTATATTTTAAACTATTTGAAACACAAATTATTTAGCGGTGGTGTACTAATGTTTGACGATTGGACGAGCACCGTTCCTTCTAAATCAGTTTGGTTTTCTATGGCTGCATTTAACACTCAAATTCCTTATTTGGTCGCATTTTCATGGTTCCGTATTCATAGAGCGAAAAGAGAAATCTATTAGTGAGACTTCTCTCTGAGTCCTTTCTCTCGCTCATCCGTCTGGCACTGCGCCATTCTATGAAATAATAAGAACTAGAGAACTAAAGTTTTTATAGGAAACGAAAAACAACAAAATGTTGGAAACTAAAGGAGGTTCCCACGCAAGAAACTGTAGACATAGTAACTTGAAATTTCTACATAATATGCAGTTACATAAACAGAATAAAAAAACTAAAAAGAAAATATGAAAATTATTTACTTTTTTTTTGCATTTTGGCTGCATTATATTAATACCCTCAACACTTTTTTAAATTTTATTGTTGAATATGACAACATTATAATTGGACTTGACAATGGCTTCAAAATTTTATTGATGATTAAATTTGACAATAGATATGGGTGAATATTCTAATATATATTCCATCAAGAGGTTTTTTTTGATACCACAGTTGAAAGGCTGGTGTTTATGAATGGAAACAAAAACGTTTTTGATTAAAAGTATTTTGTATTTTAAATACATATTTTTGTTACAGTGTATTTTGTATTTCAAATACTTGCTTTTAGAATGCAGTATTTTGTATTTTAAATACAGGGAGAAAAAGTATTTGTATTTTGTATTTTAAATACATCAGAGCATGTATTTTGCCCAGCACTGCAAGCAAATGTACAGGTACCTGAGGTCCTATGTCTAAGCATGTGGAATGAAGATAAACATTCATGCTTAAAGCTTAAGCAATAAGAACCGAATTTAATATTACTAATTACCTTAAGTACAGTGCACAACAATATGCTTTTTAAATTAAGCCGTAAGGCATTGATAATATGCAGTTCACATATGCCTTTTTAATTGAAACAATATTCAGTTAATTGGCAATATCGTTTTGGTGTTCATACATACTTAATATTGCTACGACAATTAGCATTTGGCAGGTGAAAAAGTTATTGTTTACATTTGGTTATTTTGTAAAGGGTGTTTTTTCGATGTATAGAACTCTAAGTTGACATTACTGTTCCAGATGGCTACCGATTTAACAGGTGTCAAGTGATCTATTCTTAGTTTGGTTTGGCAATATGTACATCATGAATAAACTCAGGCGTGAACAAGGCTTGCAAATAGTGCAATTTTATTTCGAAAACAATGGTTCTGTGCGGAATACGTATCGCGCTCAATTTTGTTTAGCAATGAAGCGCACTTCTGGTTGAATGGCTACTTCAACAAACACAACTGCCGCATTTGGAGTGAAGCTAATCCTCAAGTGCATGTCGAAACACCGTTACATCCACAAAAACTGACTGTTTGGTGAGCTTTATGGGCTGGTGGAATCATTGGTCCGTACTTCTTCAAAAATGATGATGGCCAGAAAGTTACAGTCTATGGTGATCGATATAGAGCCATGATTACTAACTTTTTCATTCCTGAATTGAATAACCATGATGTCCAGGAGATGTGATTTCAACAAGACTGCGCAACATGCTTGTGCCACAAACGCTTGACCATTTGGAAGACAACATTCGCTGTATTATTGCCGATATACGGCCAGAAATGTTGGAAAAAGTCATCGAAAATTGGAAGTCCAGATTGGACTACATCCGCGACAGCCGTGGCGGTCATATGCCAGAAGTCATACATATTTAAAATGTAATGCCACAAGATTATCTTTCGGATAAGTAAAATTCATGCCAATCAAATAATCCATCGTTGTTTTATTGCAACTTAAAGTTGTATACATCGAAAAAAAACACCCCTTATCATAAAAAATTAAAAAAAAAATTTTGTTTTTTTTTTATTTATTTTGTTGACATTTGATTAGTAAAATTTTCACAAGGAGTGTTCAATATGTACTGTTATTGTACTGTTAATACAAATTGTACTGTTAATACAAATCTAACAGTGTTGCATTATAAATTTTACTCATTATTGAAACAATTATCTCTTAATTGCCAATAAGCTAATTGTAATTTTTATATGAAAATTTTGTCTCAATAATGGCTTTAATTGTTATAATTTGAATATTGCTGCATGTATGAACAGGATATAAAACAAGATTTATGTTCTAATTTTTCACTCCATTGAGTTCATTTGTGTTTGCCATAAAATCTTTGAGATACTACCAAACACTTTGCTTCTTAATTGTTTTTACAATTTTCCTACACCCCCAAAAGCATATTAAATAATAAAAAAAAAGTTTTTATCTCGTTTTCTTAGCAGAGCCTTAAATTTTGTTTGATTTTATGTTTCACCATTTCAGCCATTTTTGCCTTTTTCAATACAAATAAAACGAAATTGTCACAGCCTTACGAGTTCTCTTAATTTTTTCATTCTATTCATTCGCCTTCCAACCGTTGTTGTCTTGCAATTATTTATTTGCTCTTAGCTCAACATATTGTTCGAATTTAAAATATATAATTGAATTGTAGTAATTAAAAACAAGTGGCGCAAAGGAAATAAACAATTCTTAATTTCTTTGTTTGTAGACAGTTTTTATTATTTTGGGTGCCTTAATTGATTAAAGTTTTTATTAGTTTTGTAAGGAACTTTGAAAATAAACTTTGGGCAATGAAATAACAAATAATCAAATTTTAAAGTAAATACATAAGAACAATAAAGAAGTCGTTTTAATAAGCAGTGCTTAGCGAATGGAAATGCACAATAGGGTATTTTGGAAAAAAAATTATATACAAGCTTCAATTTATATAATTTTAAGCAGGCTCAACTACAACTCTTGGGTTACTATCTACTTTTTTAAATACCAATTAGGTAAACAATGAACTTCATTGGCTCTCTTGGATGATGTATGATTTTAAATATTTTTATAATTTTATTTTTTTATTGTAGTTTTCCATGGGAGACACCTCGAAAACATGGAAAAGGGTCTGTGTTAAAAAAAATATTCCGAAAACAATTTTTGGGGGTTATTCACACCTTCCTCTAATATGTAATCTGTTGCAGGAACTCGTATTTGGGAATCTCGAATATGAAAAATTGACTCCATCGCACTACCATAACCCAGGGTATTCGCCAAGGAGTCAAATGTATGACTAACGATCAATTATTTTTCTGTCCAATATTTCGAACACATCAGCCCCGTACCACGTCTCCTCAGGGGGACTAATATACAAATATACAGAAAGAAAAAAAATTAAAATTGGACTCCTCGGGAATAATGATTTTAATATGTCGATGGCACAATATCGACGAATTTTTGTCCATACAAATCGACCAAGTCTATTGTGTATGTATTCCTAAGTGTTCCAATTACAAATTATTTTTGCTTAAGATAATAATACAATATAAACACTTGCATGTTGCCAGCGGTGTTTTATTTAACATTTTACTTACATTATACTATGCTGCAATACATAAATAAACGTTTATTAAATATACGATTTTTTTGTTAGACCTTGTTGGTTAACAATGCATTTAATTATAGTAGCTACAGTTGGTTTGGTATAAAAATGTTTGTATTCCAAATCAATGTAGTCCAGCAGAGTCAAACAAACCCAAAACCTTGAAGTCGGGTGTGTTGATATGCAGATATCTGCCATTAAATTGTGAGATCCCGGTCACGAAAAGAAAGTGAAAAATACCAACAATGCAATTAAAGCATTTTTGTTCAGAAGAAGAAGAAGATTTGTTGGAGACAATCATTTATTGTTCCGTTCAGCGGTCAAGTAAAATTAGGGTTAATTTATCTGTGTCCGAGAATATTCCAAATTTATCCTTATACAAAACGCTGCTGTAATCAATTTATTTAAATTTAGTTGTTTTCATGACTTCTATGTGTTTTATGCGCAAATCGTTTGTTTTAAATTATAAAATAAATAATTATTTTTAGGATGCATCACTTGTAAAGTCCTAAAAAAGCAAAAAATATAATGTAAATAAAGGTTTAACACTCGTTTAAGTTTAAATATCTGTAAATGTAAAACTATTTAATTTTAACTACCTCTAAATGAATTTCTTTTATTTAATTGCAAGTGCTTTGATACTACTGCAAGTAATTGATACTTTTTTTTAGCACAAAATGCTCATAGAGAAAAAATGTGAAGTAAGCAAAAAGTACACTGCTTAATTATAAGTGTAGTTTTTTATGGAAAACATTTTTAGTATTTTAATTGTTTGAGCCTTAAGGTCACTTGTTTTTTTATGCTGAATCTGTACTAATTTTTGGAAATTTTAATTGCAAATAGCTTAGTTGTTGCCCATTAATTTCATACCCTTAAAATGAAAGGGGGTTTCATATTATATATTATTAGTTAGATAATTACCTCTAGTTTTTTTATTATTTATTTTTTTTAGAAATTGAAAGCTTTTTAAAACAGTTTTTGCAAAAATACAGAAAAAACGTCCTTCAACAAAAGTTTTTGAGAAATAACATTTTTTGAAATGCCTATAAAATTTTCATTTATTTATATTTTTTTACAAAATTTTACAATAAAATAGGAATTCATTAAAGAAATAAAAATGTTTACCAAAATGTAGAGAAAAGACAATACCAATCCCGAAATTCCCAAAAAACTTTCAAAAATTCCCAAAAATGGGATTTTTTAGTATTTTTGCTGTCATTCCAGCAAATATCCTGGGGGGACAAATTCCATTTGCATAAAACTAAAAAATACCTATAACTATGAAAAACAAGTAAAAATATTTAGGTTAGAGGCGTGCGATTTGAGAAATTTTGGGCTAAAGTCGATTTTGTCTAAAAAAATGGGTTAATTTCAGGATGCTACCCTTAGGCAACAGGACATAATTTTCAAAATTTTTTTCTTTAAATATTTTTTAAACAACAAACTTAAAAAAAAATATAAACAACATATACTTTACTTTGGAAAGTTCTTCCAGAAATAAAAAACAATAAACTTACTTTTTGCCCTAAAAATATGCTAAAAACTGACTTTTTTTGAATTTTTAAATTGTGTTGAATACAACTTTTTCTTTATAAAAGATTTTTTGCTCAAATTTTTTTTATAGTATTGAAAAAATTACTGGCAAGCTAATAAAATTTATTTTTAAAACATTGGTTAGGAGTTGAGCTCAAAAATGTGAAAATACTGGACCAGGGTTGGTAAAAACATGAAAATTTACGTGTTTTGTTCCAATTCTGGTTTAGCTTATAAGGCCTAATATCTTTCATAATTAAAACAAAGTTTTAATTATTGTTGTACCCGACGTTTCGTCGATTTTTTGTCGACTTTTTCAAGGGTTTTAATCTATTTATTGAAACATTTTGTTAGTTATTTTTAAATTTTGGTATAAAATTTAGTTGCTTACATTTTGTGGAGTCAGAGATTAACTAAAACATTGAAAAATACAACATTGAAAAATTAAACATTACAAAATTATAAAATACAATAAACATTCTGATGTCGGACTTGTATACTCTTAACTAATATCACAGTTTAATTGATAGCAACAATTGTAGCAACAATTTACTTTTTAAAACTTTAATATCTCGAAAACCTTAAGAGATAATATATACGTGTTGCAACAGTTTTTGTAGGCCTTGATTAAAAGAATTTAAAAATAAAAAAATAAAAAAATAGGCCAGGTGGCCTACTTTGGGGGCACGTGGCCACGCCCACTTAAAAGCTATATAGTCCAATCTCAAAACTTAAGCTTGAATACACCTCTTTTATGCCAGTCTGAAATTTCATTGCAATCAAGCCACCCGTTTAGAAACGGCAGGATTATTTCCAATTTTTTTTGCAAAATCCCCCACTGTGTGTCGTGACTTGCTCGCAACATCTACTATTTCATTAGAGAGATAATATTAACTGTTCTCATACGGCATCATAATGCAATAATATCTAAAGTAAAATCTCTGTACATTTTAGAGCACATTCAATACAATTAAAATTAGCACTTTTAATTAGCTGAGTTTGGAATTTAGTGTCTCATGTACGCCCACATACATACATACTTATATGGTATCTGTACATATTTATACAACTTGACACGTTTATAGCAATTATAGTTCCATTAACAGATTTAATAAAAAAAAACTATTTGTGTTTGAATTAATAACCTGAAATTATCGCGTTTAACAAATAATTTAAACATCATTATATCCAATTAAAAGGTGGCAGGATTTTTTGTTGGCTTCTCTTTTCGATTTCCATTGTAGTTTATTTTCATTGCCACACACTTTTTTGTCCCACCATTCAGAAAATTGATTGAAATCAATATTTGTGTAAATATTCATAAGTATAATAAACATGTCCATTGTATACGAGGCATATAACTAATTTTAATGAAAAATTTGGCATGCCACTAAGTTGTGGCCATTATTGTAAAAGACATGAATATCAATTACTTTTTTTGGGTGATTGCTATTCTAAAAAAATTGAATTTGTTTAAAAGTTTTGTTAAAAAATTCCTATGATTTAAGTGGTTGTACGAAATAAATTGAAATTTTTTATTATGTGATAATTTTCTTGCATAATTTGATGTACACCATGTGGAAGATACATATTTTATTCATCTGAATTTCCTGAATAACCGATGCTTTTTCGCAGAGTTGGTATCTCTAGAAAAAGAAAAAAACCTGTGAAAAAACAAACAAACTAAAATGATAGAAAGAGCAAAACAAGCAGAAGCGAAAAAAAGTCCATGCAAATAGGAACGAAAAATATTTTAGTCAGGCAGGTGAAATAAGAGACAGGTTTTAAACAATATATAAGAGCTTACACCACAATTTGATTATTTTGTTCACAGAATACAGAAATAAGAATACAGAAATAAGATTCACAGAATACAGAAATAAGATTTAGAACTTATCAACATATTTCTGGGAGTAGAATTACTATTCATTTAAGAACTTAAGCAAAGAATAAAACTGTCAATTATTTCGTTTACCGTAATAACACCTGATACATATACTGGGGTGTGTTCTAGGTTTCGACTCGGATTGATTTAGCCAAATTTTTTGAATCCCCATAATTCATAAATTGATGTTCTCAATTCAGCATGTTCTAACATATTCGAAGTTTCTGTTCGAAAAAAAAAAAAAATTAAATGTGAAATACATAAGCAACAGAATTTTATCAGCTGTTGAAAAAATTTTAAATTATTTTAATTAGAAAATATTAACACTCTTATTCATAAAAATTATAACAGGTTTATAATGCTGTTATTTGACAAATTTGTATGGAACACTTGCCAAATAAGAGTTTTGTAAGACAAAAATATTTATTATGAATAAGGCCCTAAGTGAAAAACGAAGTTTTTCTAAAACTTCCTGGAGCTACTCTAATTGAAAAAATACTAAAGTAATCCACTTTAGAGTGAATTTGGATTCTCGAGCACATCCGACTGTTACCAAATGCATTGTATCTAGAAAAAGCAAAAGAGCTCAGCGAACAATTTTTTAAAACGGCGCTACGAAAAAGTGTATTCAAAAGAATGTGTTTTAGTTGAGATGATATGATGAGAAGCGTTGCATCTTCGATATATCTGGGAGGTTACTATGTAACTCGATCCGATACTTAAATATTATGGATACGGATTTTTCTTACCAACTAACTAGAATTCATACATACATTTGCTACCTTCGGATTGCCATATCGGGTTATCGGATACTGCTACTCTACTTTCGGATGTGCATCACTATGTACTTCGAAATGAAAAGTCAAGGTTCTCGAAAGTTGGCATTTATACTTGTTTGATTTTTAGCTAACGGATAATATATAAAAAAAAAAAAAAATAAATAAAGGTATCGATATTTGCGCTGAAAATGTAAGTATTTATTAAAATTATATGTATTAATAGATAAACATTAATACAGTCTTTTTCGAAAATATTAATAGCAAGCAAAGGCAATTTGAAATTATGCTAAACTTCATGACAGAGCATCCGCAGTTAGGTAAGGGCTATATAAAAGCTCCACACGCCAAACAAGTCACCAACAATTTATGGACACGATTGGAAGAAGATCTGAATGCGCCTAATTTGATTGATGGTGTTACAGCAGTCGATCTCAGTGTTGTTGGCAGCTGCGCCCTAATGATCTCCAACACATAATTAAAGGCTTCCTTGTTATGCCGGAAATTTCGCACAAACCTACAAATAAAATATTTAGTTTCATACAACATATTTACTAAATTGTTACTTACATTACATCCGTCAACTGCATAAAGCCTTCACCAATGCGTAGGTTCCAATCACTCGTCTTCATTTTCTATCCAAAGGGCAACCGAATCCATTTTTGTAATGGACATATACTTTTGTTTACTTTTTTGTAATTTTATTTTCATTGTTTTGAAATTCGAAATTATATCAATTAGTGGCAGCATTTTTCACTCGATCCCAAACAGTTAAGTGGTAAGAATTTAAATTCGGATCGAATACAACTTTCTAGCTCACTTCATACTTTCGAGTCGAGTTACATAGTAACCCCTCTGTCGACAGGTTTCAGTCTTGATAACACTACACAACTAATGGAAAAAATATTTCTGGCCATGGGTGACCACTATTTTTATTTTTTTTGATGTGTTATGTGTATCTAAGCACAAAAATCATAAAAATTTCAGATTCTATGGATCAGTTTTTTTTAGAATTTTTTTTTTAGAATATAAGGTTTTCGTAAAGGTTGATCCAGACCTCTACTAATAACTTAAAGACGGAGGGTCCGATTTTTAAAAAAAAAATTATAAATTGTGACAGCTTTAAGACGGCTGAAAAAAGACAGAAACATTAAGGTCTATTTTTAGAGCTAAAGTAATAAATTTCATTTGGCTCTTATACCGAATAAATAATAAAGTTAATTTTGGAAAATATGAAAATGTTTTACTTTTACATAATTAATAGTAACATAGGGAATCATTTAGAACTTGAACTTAGCCTGGTTAAGAGTTGAACAAATATATTTTTAGTACAGGCCAAGTTCAATCCCTACATGACTCCTTTTGTCAATATAAATTAAAGAAATACGTAGATATTAAACTGTCGATTGTATCCTTTTTTAACAGTTTTACTCCTTTGGGATTTTAATTTCCATAAATCCCGTCTTAGTGGATCTACAGATTAGGAATACAACAATTCAAGCCACTAGTTGTAGCACGTTACTCTTTTATATATAGATAATAAATTATTGTTGAAATCAATAATGAGTTATATATAATTAAAAAATTCATTAGCATTCTATTTGAAAAAAGAAAAACCCGAATCAACTCAACCGTAGACAATTTTCTGCCTTTGAAAGGCACTACAGGTGGGCCCTGCTCAAAAAGGGCAAACAAAACATCCAACAAACAAATCATGACAAAACAATTGGCGGTATGCCAACAATAGAAGCACAAAAACCAAAAAAAAAAAATTAAACAACGGATGTCTGCTTTAAAATGCTCAACAATGGGCACTAAAGTACAAAAAGGATAAAGAGATGAGAAGGAATGGAATGAGGTTTTAAAAAAAAATGCCTTTTTTTAATTTACATATTCGCAGTTCACAGACAAAATATAAAAGATAATAAAACGATGAACAATACCGTATATATGTATGTGTGTATGTGCGAAGTGGTAGATGGATGGTTGGTTACCCTGCTGCTTCATTATACGCAAGCAGACTAAGACTAAAGGACTAAGTTTTGACAACACCACCGTTGTTGGGTGTGATTTCTCCTTACACCGAAATATAAAGGTCCAGAATTATGAGTTCATTTAGTCTGGAGTGATTTAGTTATCCAGCTCAAGACTTAATTTTATATAGCTATCTAGAAATTTGTTCTTCCTGACCTCATAAGATGGAGGAAGTTTTACTTTTTTCACCGGTCATTGCAGCTACAACGATATTCGTTAAAAGACAACCCACACCAAAGTGCGTTCATATCTAGCAGCCAATGTCTAGTAGCAACTACCAGAAGCCTTGATGTCTTCCTTCTTCTTCCAGCTTTATACCAAAAGCTTCTTCCCTAGCATGATTTTCAACATTCTGTGAATGAATTTTTTTCATTAGTAACGAGCTAAAGAAGCAGTTCATGCTATTAATGAAGAATGTTTCATTGATTTGAAATTATTTTCTGACACAGAAAAAACACATGTCCAAAAACAAAAACTTTTTCTGTTTTTATTTTTCTTGTTTCCGCTTCTCCAGTTTTCATTTCCCTTATTTTACCGCTTAGTTTATTTTTCCTTCTCCCCGCCGCCTTTTTATAAATTCCATCATCAATTGTTTTGTTTGCCGCCACTGCCACTGCAAAAAATTTTGCAAAAAATTTGCAGAATAGCAAGCTATTTCTTTTCTTTGAAGTCTAGTACTAAATCAATCGTTTACTTTATGACAAAATGAATAAAAATTAAATTTTAAAAAATTAAAAATATTTTTTTCTAAATTAATAGGTTGAGAATTATATGCATACATTTATTATAATACTCTTAATTAGGCCAAGTTAGACCCCCACATGATTCCTTTTTTTTATCTTGGACCAGTACTCAGCCGACGATCCCTATTTACGCATGCGCATCGTACCGGAACTAGCAAAATAGGTTTCGGGGAGGATTGGAATTTTTCCTCCTTTTGCCATTGGAATTTTTCATATTCCCATTGACTATAATTCCTTCCAGACATGCAGAGATATACTGTAAAATTTTCAAGCAAATCGGTTTAGCCGTTTAGCTGTCCATAAGGACCAAACAAACACACATTCACTTTTATGTATAAGATTTTATATATTTACTTACATTTTAAACAAAAATTATACTTTGCCGGTTAAATAAACCATAAGTATAAACTGATTGTTAAAATGTTGATAACGGACGATAAAAGTATCAGCTGTTTTTGGTAGACAGCGAATATGCGAATATGAATATGAATGAGTGAATAGCAAATTCGATAAAACATATTTATATTTATTTTACCGCTACGATTAACGTAATAGAAGGCACAGAATCCAGTTGTTGATTACGCATTACACTTAGCGAGAAATGTCCTAAAAATCATTTTTTGTTTTGTTTAAAAGTGTCTGAGGCACAATCTAGTGTATATCCTGTTAATATATTAATTTACTATGTTGCCTCTATACACCTCTCTCCTGGAGGGAACTCTAAGTGCTATAAGGCTTTTCAAAATCAGCAAGATCAATTAAAGATTAGTGTCAGCAGGTCCAAAGTGCTCGCATGTGCATAAGTACTCGTACTTGATTTCTAACAACCAGAGGCAGCAAGCCTTGCTGCGCTGCTGACAGATATGAGTACACGAAGCAGCATATTACTTCAGATGATACAAGTGAAAGTAGTTTTCCCGATCTACACGACAAACAAATATTTACTTTTACATATAAAGTCTAGCAGTTTCGCAGCTAACTGTATTGTTATCGTTTTTGACTTCTACAAGTGAAGGATGCGTCGTGCAAATGTTACAAAAGTAAATAGTTTTTATTAATATCTTACAATTTCGTAAGCTATAATAAAAACTGTCTCGCATGTGGTGGTGGCAAGGACAGAGACCAAAGTGTTAACAGCACTACAAAATAAATTTATTTAATTAAGAAAACTAAGTAAAAAACCAGACATACACGAAAAACATTTAAATGTTCTTATTCTTAAATTTCTTTTGACGTTTTTTATTTCACTTCTTTTTACACTTAATCCCCAAACAATTGCATTGGCTTATGTTGTCAGTTTCAATGTGCTTATCAAGCACGAAACGTTCATATCACTTGACCTCTTTATTGTTTCCGAACATACACATATTCCAAGATCCTGTTCCATTGTGCAACAGTGTAATAGTGCTCGAATGGTTTTTTGTTTGTGAGTACATTCTACTCATGTATTTTTATGTCTTTTTTTTTGTCACTTAAATTCCATATTTCTATCCTTTAAAAGTATACACACATATATTTCTATTGTTTTTTTGCATTTCTTGTCGTAGAATTTCAAAAACGTCGTTGTACGAGTATATTTCCATTTTAGAAGACCTTAAATAACAACGAAAGAAGCGTAGTGAGAACGTATGTGAAGGAAAATGATTTTTATTTTGTGTCAAATAAATTTAGACAAAAAATTCAAACATTTAAACACGTACACAAAAACTTTAAATGACTCTCTCTCTCTCTCTCTCTCTCTCTCTCTCTACCTCTGTGTGTACTATCTAACAAAGTATTTAAATTTTAATGAATTCTTTTTACTGCAGTGTTTTAGGGGCGGAATTGCAGACCATAAAATAATGTATTAGACAACTTAACAAACTTGGAATGTCAGGGCTCGATAGTCAGATGGCCATTAGAGTGATTTTCGCAAAGGCTTCCGCTACAGCATTTAGCTCACGGCGGACTGTGAAACATATTGGGTGCGTGCGGCGTTGGCTGAAAGTGAAGTTGCATTTTTTTTTTGCATCAAAATTGCTATTTCACTACAGCATTTTCGGGTAGCATAATAGGACCAAGGCAGCTTGATACCAGGTAGCCGTACAAGCCCAGCTGACTACTGCTTTTAGCTTGTATAACTATCAAAATACACAACACAAACACACATACGCGAACAAACGGATGACAGCAATACAGATTATGGTATGAAGCTGCCTTGAATAGTACCTTTCTAGAATCCAAGAATGCCGGTCTTAGACCGGCAGCCTGCGAATATGAAAGAATAAAACTTCACTACATTTTTCTGGAAATACATGATGTAAGACATTTATTTATAATAGTAGATACTTCTTAATTGGCTCAAGTTCAACCCTTGGTTGATCATTTATTTTTTAATATTAATTAAGTAAAGAAAAAAAAATTTTATAGCTAAGTGAACAGCTACCTCTATTCAAAAAAAAAAAACATTTTCGAAAATGTTCCAGTACGATTTGTTTTGATTTTTTATATGAAAGCATTCCTAAAGAGACGTGGTATACAGTCGGTTTGTTCGAAAATAGTGTTGTAGTGGAAAAACCATCGGGGATTTCTCGTAGATTTGACTTCTCTTAGGATACCAATTTAATTTTTGAGTGTTCCTAACTGCTCGCAATGTATGAGATACCGCCAATAATTGTTTCTTTCTGATAGTTTTTCAGAATACATCGATCCCGTATCAAGTAAGGAATTGTTTTGGGGCTGGGAAGATAGCAAGGAGGAAAAAGTACGTAGTGAAAGAAAATTTTTTAACATTTATAGCAGGATATCGCAAATTTTAGTGAGTCAGTATCTGCTGCTGATTTGTTGCTTACAGCACAGTGTAATGTTTTTTTGATATCATATAATAATTTTCTCGACATATAGGATTCGAGTCGGACCTAAATCTGGAATTGCTCATATTGAACCAAGTTGTTAGTATTATTTTTTACTTGTTGTTTTAAAATGTCATCCGTTTTTAATTATTTATCATAATAACAATAACTTGTACATAAAAAACAAGTAAACAAATTAAAAACTTGTTTAATTGAGCTCATTTAAATAAAGGAAAATAATTAAAAATATTAAGTTTTCATAAAAATCAATTTGTTAATATAACTATTATATAACTATTATATATCTATATGTGTAACTTTGTACATGCCATTAAATCTGATTATTAGTTACTTAAATAAAAAGTACAATTAAAACTCAGTTCAATGAGTAGTGTAGCAATTGGAAAAATAATGTATGTTTATTATAAAAAATTACACAATTCGTTAAACTCCTTGCTATAATTAATTATGCTAAGGTAGAATAAAACAAACATTTTAGAGGACTTAAATTTTTTATTTGTGGTTAAAATATTTTCAGAAAATGAGTTTGAGAATTTAGCTTAAAATGCATGAAAATTGCATTTCTAGGAAAATAATTTTTATAAGAATTTTTTTAAAGAAATATTGAGAGGATTTTTTACTGATTTATTTTTATCAAAATATTGATCACAGATTTTACTGCATGCGATGACAGTTTTTCAGACACGAAACTTTAACACCCTTATCCATGTGATAACATTTCTATCTGAGGCACAAAAAATAATCCTCAAAGACACCTTTAAAACAGTGACTCCCAAGTTTGTGACCAATTATGAACTGCGTGGAAAAAGTCAAATCAATAACTTTGGTAATGCTGAAAGAATAAGAAGCAAAATTAGTGTTTAAGCGGCGGTGCTGAAAATTGTGAAATCTGTCACATTCAAAGTTCACACGGATGCTGATGAGAGGCGTAGGGACTATGACACACCCAATTGTTCGTATTGCTTCGACATATTTCTTTTCTTTCTTTAATTTATATTAATCACGAGAAGTTTTCAAGGGTTTGAGCTGATTGAACCTGATTGAAAATTATATAGGGAAAAATATTTTTTTTTAAATTTAAATTCGTGCAGTATTAAACTATAATTATAGCTTAATGGAATCTGTCTGTACATTCCACAACGCTATTAATAAAATCTGTTGAGATTTACACAAATATAATAAAATTATGTCAAATAAGTATGCATGACTCATTGGCTGGATAAGAAAATATTGTTTTGATGTTAGTGCCTTTATAATTGGTTTATTCCGCAGGCTAAAGAGAATGCGAGCATGATATGACTTGCTTTTTATAAAATTTTTAACTTGGCAGTGGCTCAAAAACATATAATATATTGTTAAAGCTTTGCCTGCTATTGAAGAATACTACTTAGAAAATATTTGGTTTCAACAAGACGGTGCCACATGCCATACAACTCGAGCGAATATGGCTTTATTGCAAGAGACATTTCCTGGCCGCCTAATTTCTCGTCGCGACGATATCTACTGGCCACCAAGATCATGAGATTTGACACCATTAGACTATTTTTTGCGGAGCTTCGCGAAAGACTGTGTTTATGCAGATAAACCTTTAACTCTGGAGAACTTAAAAACCAACATTCCAACATTGAAGTTATGGCTGAGATACCGCCCAATATGTGTGAAAAAGTGGTCGAAAATTACCTCAAAAGAATCAATGCTTGTAACACTTTGCATGGTGGTCATGTAAATGATGTAGTGTTTCACACATAATGTCAACGTTTAAACTTTATAAAAAAAAAAAATATCATGAAAAAATTATTTCTTATGTGTTTTATTTACGTATGTGTTTTATTTACGTTTGCTTTTGAAACTGCAAAATGGATAACCCTTTACAACTTTGTGTTGCTGTTATAAACTATGATAATAAAATTAACGATCACTTAGTTTCTGAAAACTTGACAAATATTTCTACTTTTCATTAGCTTATGTATATAAGACAAAAAATTGTTTTTTTTAATGAAATTTCCGACCTTTTGTTTAAATATTAATAATGACTGCTTGAGCTTGAGGTCACTGCTTTTAGCTTTAAGCTAGATTTACACGATCGAAGGTATTTTGAAGTCTTATCAAAATTTTGAAAATTTATTTTGATGTGCTGTTTACACGTTTCAAAAATTTGATAAAAATATTCTTTCAATATATTTCAAAATCTTTTGATAAAAATTTTATCAAAATTTGTTGAAGCTAATTTACACTATTGGTAAACTTTTTATATTGAAAATATTGAGTTTGATCAGGTGATTTGCTTTTTTTGTGAAATAATTTATTATTATAAAAAAACAATTAATAAGTATGGACGACGACACAATCATCATAGCATCAACATTTTTAATATTGGAGGAAGAAGTAGCTGATAATAATGCAAAGAAAAGAAGAACACAAAAGGAACATTGGGTTCGACCTTACCTTTTGGGAGGTAATGGTATGTATGCCTCTTTTAGGGAGCGATTGAAAAGGAATGATCCCGAACTATATAAAAACTTTGTACGAATGTCACCAGACGATTTTGATTATTTGCTTAATCTCGTCACCCCATTAATAGAAAAGGCCAATACTAATATGCGGGAATTTATGTACATATATATAAACGAGCTGTGTCCAATTTTTGAAGTGAGAACACAAGTCTATAGTTTTATAATTCAGTATAATTCAATTTATTTAGATTTAATATAGAGTTAATTAGGATTTAAGGATTTTTTAAAGAATGATGATTTAGATGAATGATTAAATAATTAATATTTAACGTTAAGCGTTTTAAAACTGACAACTGACCACTGTATAAAAGATAATTTTAAATGATTCAAAAATATAATTAATTTCCACTTCAACTTCAACTGACCACTGACCACTTACAACTGCTCATCTGCAACTGTATTACTGTTTCTACTTCTCTTCTTACTGCTTGCCAGAATTAGTTAACCCATTGTGACCCCTACACTCGGCCCTCCTGCAGATCATCCGCCTCGGATGATGATAGAGACTCATAATTCACAGATCGCCAAGGCTTCATAAAGTCGCAACTAGTTGATGTACTACTTGGTCCCTCACAATCAGCTACCTTTTTTACCTCGTACCGGTCGTTTCTTTTGACTTTAATAACTTCATATGGTCCCAGATATTCGCTTGCAAGCTTTCGACCGGATACAAACTGCGTTCGCTTTATTGCGACTAACTCTCCAACTTTGTAAGCAACTGCTTCCTTCCGCTTCTTGTCAAACCCACGTTTGTAGGTTTCTTGCGCCTTTTCTATCTGCTGTTTCGCTTCTGCTCTAAGTTGTTGCCGTTCTTCATTGAAATTTTCGATCAATTCGTCTTCCAGCATTTCCAGTATATTTGTATCAATATCTGTCCTCATTTTTGTACCAAACATTAACTCGAAGGGAGGTGTTTTCGTCGAACTATGAACACATGAATTTATTGCCTTTTGAACTCTTCCCATATACTTAAACCATTTAGCTGGCTCATCTTGTGACAGTTTTGCGATTATTGACAAAATGATTCGATTTACACGTTCAATTTGTCCGTTGCTACGTGGTACCCCCGTTGTAGTTACGACATGTTCAATGCCTGATTTACTGCAAAATTCTTCGAGTAGCCTTGAGGTAAACGCAGAACCTCGATCACTGATTATCCGGCATGGAAAACCAAACATAGTTGACCACATTTGTAAGTGTCGAATAACTTCTTCTGCGCCTGTTGTTTTTGTAGCGTACAACCATACAAACTTTGAAAAGCTATCAACAGCGGCAAATACATATTTATACTGTTTTGATGTAGCGTCTAATGGGCCTAAGTGATCGACATGTATAGTATGCAAAGGAAGGGTGCCTTTTTCGATACAGTGCAAGAAGCCTTCTTTTTTACCCGTTTTTTTATTGTAAATAATGCATTCAACACAATTACTTATTATTTGTTCAACTTTACGTTCCAAATGCGGTATAAAGTATTTTTGACGTACTGCGTGCATTGTTTTTTCTTTCGCAAAATGACCGTTCTTATGCGCATTTCTGATTATTTCAGCCTCAATCGACTTAGGTACAAACAACAAATCGTTGCCGTCAATACATTTGTACACAAGACCCCCTTTGAGTTTATAATTTTCGTACGGACCTGCTTGCAACGCTTGTAAAATTGCTTTGGCACATTCATCTTTATTTTGCAAACTTTTTAATCTAACAGATACATCCGATGAAACCAACATAATATCGACGGGATAACGACTTAGGTGATCAACATGTTTTAGGCGATTTGCGGTGCGATGCTCTACGGTGTATGTGAAGTCCTGCAAATACATAACCCACTGCGCTACATCTCGTGGTATATCTTTCTTGTGGAGAGTTTGTTTAAACGCTGCACAATCTGTCACCAACTTGAAATTAATTCCTAACAGGTAATGACGAAATTTTTTGAAAGCTAAATATGCTGCTTTAACTTCCAATATGTAGCTATGTAGGCGGCTTTCTTGTGGAGACGTTTTTTTACTATAATAAAATACAGGATGCAATCGATTTTGATATTTTTGCATTAATGCCGCGCCAAACCCATACTTCGAGGCGTCCGTATGCAGCTCAGTTTCTGCTTCCCTGCTATACAACCGCAACACTGGCTCGCTTACCAAAATTTGTTTGATCATACTTATTGCGCTTAGTTCTTTTTGTCCTATGCAGAATGCAGCATCTTTTTTCAAGAGATCAGTCAACGGGCGCACAATTTGCGCATACCCTTCCACAAATTTTCGAAAATAACCTGTAAGACCCAGGAAGGATTGAATATCTTTCACATTTTTAGGTACTGAAGCGTTTGCAACTGCTTTTATTTTCGTATCGCTTGGAGATATTTTACCATTTTCCACAACGTGTCCCAAAAAATCGATTTTGTTTTTCAAAAAAGAGCATTTGGACCAATTAAACTTTAAACCATAACGTGAGGCTGTGTGCAAAACGCGTTCAAGATTTTTAATACACTCTTCTGCTCCTTTACCATAAACAATTATATCATCAATGTACAAATCCATCACATCTTCATTAAACAACTCTTGGAAAACATAATTCACGTAGCGTACAAAACATGCTGGCGAGTTGCAAAACCCGAATGGCGCTTTGTTGAATTCGAAAAGACCTCTTTTTGTGACAAAAGCAGTATATTTTTTACTAACCTCGTCTACAGGAACGTGAAAAAATCCGTTCTCCAAGTCCATGACCATAAAGAATTTCTGATTCGCTAACTTTTGTAAAACGTCATCAACGATGGGCACAGGAAATGCATCTTTTAGCACCATTGCATTCAATTGACGAAAGTCGATGCATATTCTATAGCTTCCATTTTTCTTTTTGGTAACCACTACTCTACTAGCTGTATCTGATGTAGATTTTCTTATTATGCCACTCTTTAACCATTCTTCGACTTGAGAGTTTACAGCTTCTTCTTCTATCGGTGCCAATCTACTAGGAGCGTGTCTGAAAGGTTTCATTTTTTCATTTGGCAATATATGCATCTTCACGGGACATTCTGCAGCTGCCTTTGCTATTGTATAGTTTTGAATTAAATTACTCACGGTATCTTTATATTTGAAGTCTACATCGATTTCTTCCGCGCTAATATTATATACGTTAAATTCATTATTTGTCGATTCTTTAGGTTTAAATACATAACCATTACCATCCGCTATAAGGATGAAATTTTTAATAAAATCGTGTCCAATAATACCGTCAAAAATCATACTGTTATCTGGTATAACTACAAAACTGTGTTCAATTGACACATCATCAACGCGGACCGTGCCATATAAATTACCAATTGGTTCTGTCTTTTTGTTACCGAGACCACGTAATACTGATTTACACTGTTCTAGCAAGTGCGACGCAAAATGTTTTTTATAAATACTGTGTTTTATAATGGAGATATCAGATCCGGTATCTACCAAGCACTTGATTTCGATATTATTAAAATAAATAGTTTTGATACGCGATTGATCGATGACAAATTGCACCGTTTTTTCTACACCTTTGACTTTATTGCAATTCTTAGCGATATGACCGAATTTATTGCAATTAAAACATTTCGGAGGACTTTTGCATTCATGTTTTTTATGGTCTGTGGACCCACAATTATAGCAGTGTTCAGATTTTGAAACTGTATTTTTAACGTTAGTTGTACTTTTATTAAATTTAAACTCAAAATCACGATTCACTTTCATCGTTTCAAATATTTCATATTTTTCGCGCAAATCTTTAAATGAAGTAGCCGTATACAACTGATATTTTAGTTCACTTTTTATTCTCAGACCGTCAATTATGTATCGTATTACTGACTTTTCTTCAATATTGCCCAAAGCAGCTATTTTTCTCATTTTTAGTACATACTCATGAAAAGTTTCACTTTCTTGTTTCCTGTTATTTGTTAACATTTTATGAAGTTCAATACTGCTATAATTTCTCTTAAATTCACTTAACAAACAGTCTTTTAAAGATTTAAAGTCACTTACTGTAACAGTGTCGAGAAACAATTTCGCGGTACCGACAATTTTATTTCGGACATGAACATATTTCTGCTTTTCACTCAATTCGTATGCCTCGGCATTTTGTTCAAAATTTGCGAACCAATGCTCCACTGTAATATTTTCACCGTCAAAGTCTGGCACTATTTTGGCAAAATTGTCTACCGTGACAGTGGCTTTGTTGTTATATTCTTCGTCCTTTTGTATTTTAATTTTAAGCAAACGAATTAAACTATTCAAATCTGACTGATCACTGTCCTTCAAATTTAATTCATTGTCCTCAAAATTTTTTGCCATGTTCACTGACTTCAAATTTGCGCTTTCAGTTTTGATTACCTTTCTTGTTTTTATATCTGTATTTGCACTATCTTCTATTTCTTTTTTTGACAATTTTTTGTTTACTTCTTCCACAACATTAGAATAATCTGTTTCTATATTCACTTCAAGTTTATCGCTCTCACTTTTTGATTTTTCTGGTTCACTATATACCGATTGTACACTCTCAACTGAATTTGTTCTTTCTCTCCTTCGTGCTCTTGTATCGTATACTTTATTGTCACTTGATTTCGCTGATCCGTTATTTGAAATCATTTATTCGTATATCATATTCTATAACATGTAATTTTTTGCTCTTACTTTTTATGGTATTTCTTTTTTAATAAATACTCTCAATTTAAAACAAATCTCATGTATGTATCATGTACGTGCACCATGTATAGCTGAATTCCTCTTTAATCGAACATGTATGCACCAATAAATTTAATTTTTTTCTTTCTTTTTTTTTTTTTATCACAAATATTGTTTTAAGCACTTTTATTTATTTTATGCATTAAATTATGTATGTACATTAAAATAAGCTCAAGGGTTGAGCCCCCAAATATAAACGAGCTGTGTCCAATTTTTGAAGTGAGAACACAAGTCTATAGTTTTATAATTCAGTATAATTCAATTTATTTAGATTTAATATAGAGTTAATTAGGATTTAAGGATTTTTTAAAGAATGATGATTTAGATGAATGATTAAATAATTAATATTTAACGTTAAGCGTTTTAAAACTGACAACTGACCACTGTATAAAAGATAATTTTAAATGATTCAAAAATATAATTAATTTCCACTTCAACTTCAACTGACCACTGACCACTTACAACTGCTCATCTGCAACTGTATTACTGTTTCTACTTCTCTTCTTACTGCTTGCCAGAATTAGTTAACCCATTGTGACCCCTACATATATGCCCTGGAGAACGCCTGGCTATTACTTTAAGATTTTTAGCGACTGGGGACAGTTACGCAAGTCTGATGTTCTTGTTTAAAAGATCTAGATCATCGGCATGCAATATTGTGCCTGAAGTCTGTGCTGCATTATATAAAGTATTAAAAAATGAATTTTTAAAGGTAAAAACCAATTTATTAAATAAAAAAACATATTTAAAATAATATTTATTGGTACAGATGCCAGCAACAGAGGAGGATTGGGAGAATATTTCCCAAAGTATAAATAAAACATGGAATTTTCCTAATTCAATCGGGGCATTAGATGGAAAACAAATCGATATTATAGCACATTCGTAAATAAACACAGCTGATGTGTATTGAATCAAAAGAATGAACATGCTGTCAAATTATTTATAGTTATCAATATTGCTAGATGCGATTTTGATGCTTGTTTACACGGCATCAATAAAATCGTCAAAAGTTATGTTCAATAAATTTTGATCAATACGTTTTGAACAAATTTTGCTGTTTACACGAGTTTAAAGCATTTTGAAGAGAAATTTTGAAGAAAATTTCAATCGTGTAAATCTAGCTTTAGTTTATTTGGAGTACCTTCCGGATGAAGGTGCAAAAAGGGGAACCGAAATATTGAAAATTACTCCAAATAAAATAAAGCTGAAAACAGTGACCTCAAGCTCAAGTAATAACTAATTAATATTCAACACAATAAAAAAAGTTTTCTAGATACTGAGCTCGATCTGTAATAGTGAGTTTATAAAGATAAAAAAATATGTTTGTTAACATACATTTAGAATAACAGACTTATAGTTGCTAATACCAGTAGCTCGTATTAAAGTCCAATTCAAAATATTTCATTCAGAAATGCTCATCACATTCATTATTTATTTATTTGCTGTTGCTCAATTATAATCGAACGAGAATTGTTTTCTAGAATTACAGAAAATTGATTGCTTGATCTCAGCTAGTATTTGATTGACCTAGCTATTGGAAAGCCATTATTTTTTCTAGTTGTAGATTATGTATATTATCATCAATTTTCAATTTCTCTACCTCCACTTGCATTAGAAAATTGTCTTTGGGAAAATCGACATAGATAGATACCTGCAATTTTTCTTCTTACACACATAGTCCAAATATTTTGCAGAATATAAAGCAAAGAAAATTGTTTTAATTCCAATAAGAACAAATTATCTTTTGTTTGTTTGTTTTGTAAGCTTTGCAGTACAATTGTATTGTATACAAATAGAAAACCACAATTTATCTCAATTGCTATCATAAATGCAAAAGAACAACCACAAAATTGGATTTTAATAAAAAACCTGTCAAGTATTTTATTTCTCTGTATTGGGAGAAACGAAAACGAAAAACTCATCAATAAAATAATTTAATCAGTGTGTATGTGCAGGTAGGTAATTTTAGCATTACAATGTTTTTTATGAACAACAAGATTGTTGGCATATATAAACAAATCAAAATGAGGTTGTCGAAATACAAATATTTCATAATATAAAGCGTAAGCCTTTCAATGTTAGAATTTTTCAAATATTTACTTCCACTCAGTACTGGGACGAGCGCATTCAAGACATAAAAAATTGAAAAGTAGAGAGGCAACCACAGCGGATGCTATTCACAAGTTTGCAAAACTGGTATTTACATACATATGTAAATCCTCTATCATTGAAAGAGGATTAAGTCTAGGCGCCATCATCCGTTCAGCGTTACCTAGACCTAACTTGCGATGATAAAAAGGATATATGCGTTGAATATCCGAACAAGTACTGGCAGCAAAGCAAAGCCCTGGACTTAGAGATGCTGTAGGTTCGAATAGCTTGCTAGTTCTTCAAAAAAAATATACCATTTTTACGAACTAATATAGATGAATGGTAGACACTAGGCTTTAGTAAAAGTAATTTGCTTTACTCTAGTTTCTCTTAACAAATACAATATTTGCTTCTCTTATGAGAAAAATCCTCAACAAATAGTATATTCCTTACAAATAAAATAAATCGAATTTGAGTAGCTGGGGTAGTAAACAAAGGAAATATCAAAACATGTAAGCATTAGGAGTTAGCATCAAGTGTATCTTACTTCAAATACATTTGCTTTTTTAAATACATTTAGTTTAAGCTTCAATGAAAATGATGAACAGAAGAAGCAAATTCAAAGAAAATAAGAGACAAATGAAAATATTGTTCTCTTTATACGACCAAGGTATTTCATCTGCAAATAAATAAAAACTGTAAACCAAAAACAAACAAAAAATCATTAATTTGTATGTATGCACATATGTTGAACGTTGATTAAAAATTAAATACTTTATATATTTTAAATAGTCAAATATGAACTTAATTATTTATTTGCTTTAAGAGCCAATTGAAATGTATTAATTTAGGTCCAAAAATGAACCTTTTTAAAAAATATTTGCTGTCTTTTCCAGCTGTCTATATGCCGCCGATATTTCGTTGGTGCTAATCAACTCATCAGTAGACTTGAAAAATTCTTAAAAGTTTGTTTGAAACTTAACTACTTATTCCACAATTCTCATGAACAAAATGAGAATCAGAAATGTTCAAAAAACCTTTAACACAGCAAACATTTCTTTTCGATTTGCCTTTTACTTTTCTTTGCAACCTTCTATACAACGAGTCACCATTGGTTACTACGATTTGTATTCTTGAAAGTATCAAAGTTTTTTGAATATTCAAATAAATAAAAAAGTTCATATTTAAATATTCAAAAATCTTTTACTTTTTGATACTTTCATAATAACCTCTAGCAGACACTTATTAGCGTAGCCTTGTGCTTAGTACAGTTTCCTTAGGACATTCACAGCATGTAACTTACAGTGCACTTTATTCATTGCGGAAACTTTTACAGTTTTTAACTTCACGTCCATGATTATTTAGAAATATATCTATTTAATTGGTTATCAATAAAATGCAGAATGCTAAAACAGTTACAAAAGTTTATATATAAATATACATTTACATCACTTCATCGGCGTTTCGGTTTTTATTGTGTTAAATGTTTCTAGTCTCTAATTTTTGTAATATAAATGCTTTAGCATTCAAATAACAATTTTTGTTGAAGAAAAGTGTTCAATTTTGTATTAAACTAATTTAACTTTTTCTTTAATACGTTTTTTTTACAAATTCTTCATAATTTTTCGTCAGTAATTTAGTTTCAATAGTTTTGCCAGATGGGCAAGAAAAAAAAGACGGTTGCCTTACTCCACATCATTTTTGGGGGTGAACAAAGACTTAAGAGAATAATTATTAACAATGATAATAATTGAATTTAGCCTGCTCCTACCACAACTTTGTACAATAAAAAAACAGATGCCAAAAGTTGTCGACAGTTCAGTTTAAGAAAAGATTAAAAAATTTATTAAAAAAAAATAAATTATTTGATATTTACTAGCCAAGTCATTATATTATAAAATGGGAGCAATAAAGAGCAGATGAAATGATTTTCTATAATACATGATTGCAGCATAAGTTTCCTTTACAAAAGAAAGTTTATGCATGTCATGCTCCCCAAAATGTTCCTTAAAATAATCAGTTTACCCTTTTTCCGTGTGTGTGTGTGTGTGTGTTTTTTTTTCTAAAAGTGTTTTGATTAGCAAAAACTTGGAGTTGTCAAATAAAAAATCATTTTCTTGTCTTTTCCAGTTTATTTCGAAAATTAAGGAGTTCTACAGGCCCTGCGAAATTAACTTTTAAACATGTTATGCTTATCAAAAACAAAATATTTTTGATTCAATAAGCGGCAATCCAATTTTTTTTAGTATAATAAACAATTTTTGACGGCTTTTAACGAAATTTGCTTTGTTGCTATTGACAGTAAAATTTTTCCCATTCTTCTGTTGTCTTTGAAAGTTGTTATTTTCATGTTAAAAAGAAATAAAAAATAAATTTATTGGAAATACTGCAGCTTTAAATATTGAAATTAGAGGTGATTGTAAATGAAGATAAATTCTTGTTGAGGACTGCTTTTTGTGCTACAGCTAAAGGAATATTAGTGCGAAAAATCGGAGATTATTTAGTTTCATTAATAGAAGTGGGTAGACGTGTTTACTAAAGCTTGTTTTGTAACCGATTGGTTTTGTGACTAAAAGTAAGCAATCAATTTATTTGATAATTACATTAAACGACAACAAATAGTAGTAAATTAGTAAGTTTTTTGTCAGCATCTATCTTTGATCGGAATAATGTCAGTGCATTTTGTCGTCTTATTGAATTTTTTGCAATACCAGCAGCGTGAAACATGCGCTGTATGGCTGAATAATTTTGAATTTGTTTCTCAGCCAAACTAATGACAAGGGATAATTTTGATATAAATTTTAAGAAGCTTTATACACAAAGATTGTATGCATATCTGACATGTGAATTTTGTTACATACATACATAATTATTTAGTGGTTGCATAAAGTTTGCCACGACAACATTATAGTTAAATGTCATAATAAAATGGCTCCTCAAGACAAAGTTATATATGCATTTGGCAAAGCTATGAAAAATCCAAGTTGAAAATTTCATGCTGAAATATAACAATATTATGGTTGGACATGACAACATTATGAGTTGCCCACAAGGCAACAAATACCAGATCCCTGGAAGTGCGACTCTTAATAGTGATACTGTAACCTTATGTTTTAACAATATGATGTTTCTCTTCGAATATCGCTACCTCGACCATATTTTCTTATGTGCATACGAATGAAAAAAGCAAACAACAATTAAAAAGGTATTGATTTAAAAACAAATACGTTTGATGTATCTATATTTATAAAGAAATATGCTATTACTAAAATACATATATATACATATATATAGACTAACAATATTTATTGTTAAATAAAACACGCATATTGTAAATAGTTCAACTTTCAGGGATTATGTTAATGTGTCCACTACATTTAATACTAATCATGATATATCCAAACATATTACTTTTATTTTTAAACTATACTGTTGTTAATTGCAAAGATATTATGGTAATTTCCAACCGTACACTTGCTGCAAATTGTTGCTCGCTTCGCAGACTTGTAGGTTGCTTTAAGTGTATATTTAAATTTCAATTATATCAGCTAATAAATTATATTCAAAAAATATTAAAATTTTAGATAAGTACAAGACTGACTTGAACAGCAAGGGTTCCGTACTTCGGCGCAATTTCTAGGCAAAGGGTAAACCTGATGTCTCCTTTAGTTTTAAACCTTTTATTTTTTTAACAGTTGCTGTGGCACAGGTCAAACAACTACATGTACCATGTAATTTTTATGCCTCTATCTCATACGGTTTAAATGTTATAGTTGATTTTCAAACACCCTTAAGTGTATGAACACCTATTATTGTTGTTGTAGAGTATTATAATTAAAACTAATACGTTTGAGTATCCTTTCAAAAGTTTTTAAATCGGCTGAAGAGTTTGCGGGCGTCATTGAAATATTGGTATATAGAGCTGCAAAAAAATAAAAAAATAAAAAAATATGCGTCTTTATTTCTTTGATCTAAATTTTCATAATGAATTAGCCTTAATGGGAGTTTGGGTTTTTCAGTAAAGTCAGTAAAATGATAGTTGCTACAAAACAACTTTATAATTGATTTTCATATTTTGAAACTTTGCTCCTATTTTGCACAAGATTAGAAATTTCATTTTTTGCAATTGCTGCTCGAAAAATGCATTAAAGTATGCATAATTTTTTTCAATGTAATTCAATAACAGCATTATCTGCATTTACTAAAACTTTTTGCAATTTTATATTTTTATACATGCAAGCAAATCTAACAACATTTGGGCCAAAAGACTACAAGCACTGAAACACATATTTATTTTAACCAAGTAACCGAGCTGACGTCTATTTTGCTCTTCCTCTTCTCTGTTTTTTAATCCGAGTATATTAAGTTAAGTCCTATAATCTTTATCCTGATTAAACTTTTCAAGTAGTACAGTCAAATAGAGATTTGTTATATATTATTTTATACCACCGCTTGTACACATCTTCTCGTAGAGAAGACACAAAATTTGAGAACAGAAAAAAGGATATTTATAACAAATATTTTGTATGCATATTTTAGTAGCAGTTGGTATTTCTTTTAATGTAAGAATACAAACACCCATTGGACAATAATTTATTACTTTCGAAAAATGCACAAAACGTGAACATTTTCCAGTATTCAAACAATCCGGCCTAAAACAAAATAAATTCAGTAAAGGAAGAGCCTGGCTCGCACACTTGCGGTTCTGTACGTATGAGTAATGTACGTATCGAATGGCATATGAGAATACATACATATATTGTATAAATTTCATCTCTCTGTCTCATACAGCTTGAGAGTTGCGTTTAATTACTACTTTATGTTGAATGGGGACACCTTACAGTTTTCGACTTGTTGTTGTTGTCATTGGCTGTTGTAAGGCTCTCTATCTCTTACGGTTCGAGAGTTATAGCTGTTATTAATCTACGTTGTAAAGGGACACCTGGTAGTTTTACAGTTGTTGTTGTTTTTAGAATTTGTTGCTGTGGAGCATATGTGAATACATGTATTATGCAAATTTCATTCCTCTGTCTCTCACGGTTCGAGAGTAACGGCTAATTGTTACTTTACGTTGTATAGAGACACCTGGTAGTTTTCGACTTGTTGTTGTTGTTATCATCCGTCAAAAAAATAAACTGGCAAATCAAAATAGCTGGTGTTGCTAACATATTTAACAGGCGTGTGTACCAAAATAACTAAAAAATGCGAAAATCGGACATACGTAACTTACGAAATTTGAAAGTGACGTTTATTTTTTTTATCAGACCTCGGGCATGTATTTTCGAGACTTTTTATCGCAGCAAAAGCGAATAAAACAACGTACATGTGATTAAGTTAAATGATAATGGTACTGTCAGGCCTATAAGCATATTTCTTTAATGCAACAATCCCAATTCGAATAAAATGATTTTTGAGTAGTTGCATAGACAATCATCAGCACCCAAGTGGCTTTGAACCGAGATCATAACTAATTGCTTATTGTTTTTGGCAGCAGTGTTTAGCCATCCATCCAAGTAACGGCGCCCTTCATTAGCTTAGTGATCCACTTTCAACTTCATTTTTTGAATTTTTTCAGTTGATTGGAATATATTTTATATTCTCTCACCAACAGTTCGTTGATATTCTATCGGTTTTTGAGTTTGCTGCAATTGTACCACAAGAGATGACAAGGTTTTCGAACTTTGCAGAAAAAAAAAGGCAAAAGCAATAGGTTATATAGACAGTCATTAATTTAGAGGTTAGATAGAAGGATTAATCGTTAAAAACTATAAAGTAACATAAGTAAACACTAAGAAGTTTTTTTTTCATGTTTTCAGAATAATCATGACTTGTATATACATATATTGTGAAATACATAGAAAGACTTATTTATATATTGTCAAAGCAGGTATGGTGAACCACGTACTTTAAATTTCATTAAATGTTTACCTGTTAAGTTTAATTTAGAGTTACTTGTTAATATTTATTATTATTTAATCAATTTACCAAATTTTATGTTTCAATAATTTTTATTAAAATAAATAAATTAGAATTCTTTTAAACTTTAATAAGAGACGTTGTTATTTTCGAGTTTCTAACTGCTACACAGTCTTAAATATTCATTTTGGGGAAAAAATTAAAAAGAAGAACGCTGTACATAACTTTGGTTTTTAGGGTATAATCGAAGTTGCACTCTTCTCGGTATGTAATCGCTTTTGGACACTTTCAAAGTATGTATGTTTAGTTGTAATTTGTATTGCATGTAGTTGCTATAATTAAGGAAATAAAGTACGAAACATTAATCGTAGCGAGAAGGAGCTGGAAATCCGTTTCATTATTCAAACATGAAATAACGTTGATGTGCACGCATCACTTCTGTTATAAAGGTAAATGTTTAATTTAAACAATTAAAAGACTCATTATTCAACTTCTCTTAACCAGACAGCAAACATTTATAAAACTCTTCAAATAGCAAAATGACTTCAAAGTACAAGTACTTGAACTTGGCTGTTGTCACATTAATGAGCTGCAAATTGTACTGCTATTGCATCCTTTTGGTTTTCTTGTTCATCTTAATTTTGTCTTCAAAAATGCAGGAATATCAAATTATTAACTTTTATCATCATTAAATATTATTTAACCACTTTATTGTGGTAATTTTTGTATATCAGACAGCAAAACGTGAATATTTTATAATTGTGACAGCGAGTTACTAGAATTTTTATGTTAAATGTTAGCTTGTAAATATTAAAACAATTGCGGGTGTATTCATAAAAATAAGGGTTATTTCAAACAGCCCAATCACGAATATTCTCAAGGAATTTTGTTCACAAGGAAAATATTTTCCTCAAAAAAAATCCTCCAATCATAAATAATCAGGGAACAAAAAAAAATAGGAGGTGGCAACATCGAAATTCAAAAACGGGTGTTGTTTATTTACTTTAAAATTTTTTTGTGGAAAATCATAAGAAATAAGTGTTTTGTTTTTATTAAATTTATTAAAATAAATGAAAAATGCATAGTTAGGCGTTTCGAATTGTTGCAGAGGGAAATGCCGTTGAAGTAGAGGAAGAAAGAAGTCATCGGATCCAAAGAAGACATTTGCGGGACGCAGCAAATCCACTGGAATTGCCTCAGTCATTGTAAGTAAACACAAAATAATTTTGCTGCATTTAATTTGTACAATTTCTTAACAGGTTCCAAAAGTACTACAGAGTCAATAAACCGGCGTTCCAGTACTTGCTAGAAGTCTTAACAACACACACGGAGAGAACAAAAAAGCAGTTTGCTATTTCGCCCGAAATCAAATTAAGTGGATGCTTAAGATTTTTTTGCTGAAGGAGGTTACCAAACTGGGATTGGTAAAGATAACGACGTATCGTTAGCACAGTCGACTTTTAGTAAAGTGCGTAGTGAAGTTGTTGATGTTTTTGAAAGATATTTGTGCCCAATATTGGGTAACCAATTTGCAAAATATACAAACTTTTTTCCATTCAGCAATACATTTGATTGGAGGTCCCATGGCATTAAGCTCATCTTCAGCTTTGCGCCAGAATCGAGCAGGCACTTCCTTGTTGCCCTTAAAAAATCCACGGGCAATGTCTGGATTTGCCTCCATTAAATTTAGTAAATGTTGGCTTTGCTGTTTGTTTGTGGTTTTCGAACTGACAAAAATTAATTTTGTTAATTAAATTAAATATTTTTTATTAAAAATACTTACATTTCTTTGGCAGCTCCTCGTTTAATATGAAGTGAAAATTTTTTTGCGGAAAAGCAAAGAACATATGTATTTAGAATACCTACTTTTTTCCCGAAAAATATTTTTCCCTTTCGATTTTGGTAAAACAGGGGTGGCAAAAAAAATTTGTCATGAAAGTTTTGTTTATAATAAGAGGAATGGGAAAAGAGAAAACTCAAGGCCCGACTATTATTGAAATATAATTTAAGATTTGACTATTCGATTAAAAAAAATTGAGAAGAAGAAACTTCTGTCAATACAATGAAATCTATTATGTTTTCTCTTGCAGTACAAAAAAAAGTAGGATATTTTTTTCGATCGTAGAGTTTATTATAAAAAAATTAATACGCTTTGGCAAACATATGGCACCGCGCCTCTTTACACATTTTGCTTTTTATCTTATTTGACACAATGTGAACTTAGTTTTGCCAACTTCTTATTTATTGTTATTGTTAGTTTAACTGAGCGCAGGATATATTATCACTTTGCCATAGTGTTATTACAAAGTTTTTATCCGTCTTTTTTAATTACATCCCTTTGAAGAAAAAATTACCAAAGGACCATTGTTACGTATATTTTGTTTTCATTGCGCTCATACATCTGTTTATATTCTGAATATCGAAAACTAAGAGGAGCACAAACAAAACGACAAAATAATATAAAATTCTGTCGCAAACTTTGCAATATAAAATGAATGCATAAATCAGTTTAAATGACTTCCAAATAAATGGATATAAAAAGTTTTGCTGGCTGTAGCAAATTGTAAATAGTTATAAAGTGTTGCTTGAAAAAATACATTTGTTAAATAATAACAAATGGATGAAAGAGTTTGAATTTGATTGAAGAGATTTTAAGTAGAAGATACAATAATTTAACAAGTATAAAAAATCTTGACAGTTTTTGACCAAAATTATAAAAAAAACAAGTAAGAGTGCTATATTCGGCTGGGCCGAATCTTAAATACCCTTCACAATGGTACATACATTCCGATTGATTTTTGGTGCGAAAAGTTGTTTTATTTGGCTTTTAAATGGGCCGATTTTTTCTGAATTTCAATATCAGATCCACTACCGGGATTTAACACAGGCTGCAAAACTTTTATTTAAATAATTCCTAATATGCTCAAGTTCAACCACTGGGTGACACCAATTTTTTTTAATATCAATGAAATAAAGAAAAGCAAAATGTATTTCTTAATTATTTATCAGTTAACTTTATAGTAAAATTTATTTAACAAAAAATTGCATATAATTGCATTATTTTTGAATTATAATGCTAAACATTGCCATTAAGTGTGATTTGCTTTTCAATTTACTTACGTATGTGGGTAGATGCATACGTATGTATGTATCTACAATAGAAAACTCTAAAATAAATTCTTTATTATTGAATATTTTCAGTGTGTTCCATAAAACAATGATTATATACATACATATATACATACATACATATTTACATTGCTTGCTTTTACAAAATTATTTTTTTCTTGTGCACGTTGTTTATGATCTATTGCGTATCATCATACACATGTGTGTGTGTATGTACATATGTACGTAGGGAAACCCAAAATGATTTTTTGTGTGAATGAATTTGAAGACGCAATTGTTTAGAAGAATTTCATTGCGTACCCTTTTTTCAACAATTCTTTATATCACTTTCATTTTCAAGCTCGTGTATATATACATACACATTTTTACACCAAAGCAAAAAAATTGTTTATGCTAACATACTTGCATGCATACATACATATGTAGATACATACATACCTACATACATACAAACGTATCTACATACATACATACATACATACATACATACCTACATACATACATACATACATACATACATACATACATACATACATACACACATACATACATACATACATACATACATACATACATACATACATACATACATACATACATACATACATACATACATACATACATACATACATACATACATACATACATACATACATACATACATACATACATACATTCATACATGATCGCAAATATTATATACATATGTATATAATATTATATACATATGTATGTACCATTATGATTGATTTTTGGTACCAAAAGTTGGGTGCATATGGGTCGATGTCCAAAAATTTTCTAATTTTGCCCCTAAACAGCCTGTATGTACCATTCCGACAAATATTTAGTGCAAAAAACTGTTTCGTTTAGCTTCCAGGCCCGACTTCTTGAGATATCGGGAGGCGCTATATCTCGAACATATATGGGCCGATGACAAAAAGATTTCCAGTTTTGCTTCTGACTAACCTATATGTATCATTCTGATTGATTTTTGGTGCCAAAAGTTGTTTTATTTAGCTTATAGAGCCGATTTCTTGAAAAATCGGGAGACGCTATATCTCAGGTATATATAGACCGATTGCAGACATTTTCAAATTTTGCTTTTAAACACCTTATATGTACCATTCTGATCGATTTTTGGTACCAAAAGTTGTTTTATTTGGCTTTTAGAGCCGACTTCTTGAGAAAACTTGAGGCGCTATATCTCGAGTGTATATGGGCCGATGTCCAAAATTTTCCACGTTTGCCTCTAAATAGTCTATATGTACCATTCTGATTGATTTTTAGTGCCAAAAATTGCTTTATTTGGCTTAAAGAGCGGATTTCTTGAAAAATCAGGAGTCGCTATATCTCAGATATATATGGACCGATTTCAAAAATTTTCCAATTTTGCTTTTAAACACCTTATATGTTCCATTCTAATCGATTTTTGATACCAAAAGTTGTTTTATTTGGCTTTTAGAGCCGACTTCTTGAGAAAACGGGAGGCGCTATATCTCGAGTGCATATGGGCCGATGTGGAAAAATTTTCCACTTTTGCCTCTAAATAGCCTATATATACCATCTTGATTGATCTTCGGTGCCAAAAGTTGTCTTATTTGGCTAATAAAGCCGATTTCTTTAAAAATCGGGAGACGCTATATCTCGGATATATATGGGCCGATATCAAAAATTCCTTCATTTCTAGGATTTAATGAGCACTAAAAATGATATGGTTTAGTTTTTAAGAAAAACATTTTTTTCAAAAATCTGAATACAAAAATTACACAAAATATCCCTCAAAACCCGGTTTTTTGAATATATCTCGGCTATCCGCGGACCTATCTTACTGAATTTCAATAGCAGACCCACTACCGGGGTTTTACACGTTTTAGCGAAAGAATGAGGTTTCTATCTCAAACCGTTTTCTCAGAAACGGTATTTCAACGACTACAGACGGACAGACGGACCGACGGACAGACGGACAGACGGACAGACGGACATCGCTCAATCGTAATCGCTATTGATGCTGATCCAGAATATATATACTTTATGGGGTCTTAGATGGATATTTCAATGCGTTACAAACGGAATCACAAACTTATATATACCCTTACACATTTATGTGAAGGGTATAACAAGTTAGAGTGCTATAATCGACTATACCGAAACTTATATACCCTTTACCAAAGTGCAGTTAGAAGCCTTTTTATATAGATGCGTAATATCAGGTTATATATGGCCTTTGATATCAACATGTTTATTTGAAAAACCTGAACATATGTATTTTAAAATAATACATTTTCACCAAGCATTAGCAAAAATCGGAAACTATAAATACATTTTTTTTAAATAAAACAAATAATAATATGTTTAAAAATTACTTAAAAGAACAAGATAATTTTAGCAACTAATGCTTGTACCATGCCACCGAAAATTTCACTTACAACATATATAGCAAGTACTTATTGCCTGCATTACATTGTAACCACTGGGGGCCAAAATACATATTTTGATGTATGTATTTAAAATACTAAATACAAAATGCATGAAAGTTTTGTATTTAAAATACAAATACTTTTGATTCCATGTATTTAAAACACAAAATAATTCATTCTTAAAGCAAGTATTTGAAATACAAAATACAGAATACAGTGTAATAACAAGTAAGAGTGCTATATTCGGCTGGGCCGAATCTTAAATACCCTTCACAATGGTACATACATTCCGATTGATTTTTGGTGCGAAAAGTTGTTTTATTTGGCTTTTAAATGGGCCGATTTTTTCTGAATTTCAATATCAGATCCACTACCGGGATTTAACACAGGCTGCAAAACTTTTATTTAAATAATTCCTAATATGCTCAAGTTCAACCACTGGGTGACACCAATTCTTTTTAATATCATTGAAATAAAGAAAAGCAAAATGTATTTCTTAATTATTTATCAGTTAACTTTATAGTAAAATTTATTTAACAAAAAATTGCATATAATTGCATTATTTTTGAGTTATAATGCTAAACATTGCCATTAAGTGTGATTTGCCTTTCAATTTACTTACGTATGTGGGTACATGCATACGTATGTATGTATGTATCTATAATAAAAAACTCTAAAATAAATTCTTTATTATTGAATATTTTCAGTGTGTTCCATAAAACAATGATTATATACATACATATATACATACATATGTACATATTTACATTGCTTGCTTTTACAAAATTATTTTTTTCTTGTGCACGTTGTTGATGATCTATTGCGTATCATCATACACATGTGTGTGTGTATGTACATATGTAAGTACATAGGGAAACCCAAAATGATTTTTTGTGTGAATGAATTTGAAGACGCAATTGTTTAAAAGAATTTCATTGCGTACCCTTTTTTCAACAATTCTTTATATCACTTTCATTTTCAAGCTCGTGTATACATATGTATGTACATACATACACATTTTTACACCAAAGCAAAAAAATTGTTTATGCTAACATACTTGCATGCATACATACATATGTAGATACATACATACCTACATACATACAAACGTATCTACATACATACATACATACATACATACATACATACATACATACATACATACATACATACATACATACATACATACATACATACATACATACATACATACATACATACATACATACATACATACATACATACATACATACATACATTCATACATGATCGCAAATATTATATACATATGTATATAATATTATATACATATGTATGTACCATTATGATTGATTTTTGGTACCAAAAGTTGGGTGCATATGGGCCGATGTCCAAAAATTTTCTAATTTTGCCCCTAAACAGCCTGTATGTACCATTCCAACAAATATTTAGTGCAAAAAACTGTTTCGTTTAGCTTCCAGGCCCGACTTCTTGAGATATCGGGAGGCGCTATATCTCGAACATATATGGGCCGATGACAAAAAGATTTCCAGTTTTGCTTCTGAATAACCTATATGTATCATTCTGATTGATTTTTGGTGCCAAAAGTTGTTTTATTTAGCTTATAGAGCCGATTTCTTGAAAAATCGGGAGACGCTATATCTCAGGTATATATAGACCGATTGCTGACATTTTCAAATTTTGCTTTTAAACACCTCATATGTACCATTCTGATCGATTTTTGGTACCAAAAGTTGTTTTATTTGGCTTTTAGAGCCGACTTCTTGAGAAAACTTGAGGCGCTATATCTCGAGTGTATATGGGCCGATGTCCAAAATTTTCCACGTTTGCCTCTAAATAGTCTATATGTACCATTCTGATTGATTTTTAGTGCCAAAAATTGCTTTATTTGGCTTAAAGAGCGGATTTCTTGAAAAATCAGGAGTCGCTATATCTCAGATATATATGGACCGATTTCAAAAATTTTCCAATTCTGCTTTTAAACACCTTATATGTTCCATTCTAATCGATTTTTGATACCAAAAGTTGTTTTATTTGGCTTTTAGAGCCGACTTCTTGAGAAAACGGGAGGCGCTATATCTCGAGTGTATATGGGCCGATGTGGAAAAATTTTCCACTTTTGCCTCTAAATAGCCTATATATACCATCCTGATTGATCTTCGGTGCCAAAAGTTGTCTTATTTGGCTAATAAAGCCGATTTCTTTAAAAATCGGGAGACGCAATATCTCGGATATATATGGGCCGATTTCAAAAATTTCTTCATTTCTAGGATTTAATGAGCACTAAAAATTATATGGTTTAGTTTTTAAGAAAAAATTTTTTTTCAAAAATCTGAATACAAAAATTACACAAAATATCCCTCAAAACCCGGTTTTTTGAATATATCTCGGCTATCCGCGGACCTATCTTACTGAATTTCAATAGCAGACCCACTACCGGGGTTTCACACGTTTTAGCGAAAGAATGAGGTTTCTATCTCAAACCGTTTTCTCAGAAACGGTATTTCAACGACTACAGACGGACAGACGGACAGACGGACATCGCTCAATCGTAATCGCTATTGATGCTGATCCAGAATATATATACTTTATGGGGTCTTAGATGGATATTTCAATGCGTTACAAACGGAATCACAAACTTATATATACCCTTACACATTTATGTGAAGGGTATAAAAATAGGCATTTAATATAGAAAATACTTTTAATAAAAAAAGTTTTTATTTCTTTTCATAAGGACCAGCTTTTTAAATGTGTTATGAGACAAAAAACCTCTTGATGCCGAATATATAAAACCAGCTAACGACAAAATCCCAATGATTTGTTATTAGAAAACGATATTTTATTGAAAGAGAAATAATGGAATTAAGAAATAAGTGGCAATAAAAAAACATTTGGCCAAATACTATATACATGTGTATATAAAGTCTATGCAAGTCAACAGCTGATTGATTTTTTTTCTCTTATTGTTTTAGATGAAGATATGTAAACAAAAGAGATACAGGTTTTTTCGTGCTTCTAATATTGAGGAAATATATAGTTTTATTAAGTAGATCGTAATCTGTAAACAACAGCGAATTGAGCTTTTTTTACTACACATGATATTGCATTTATGGTAGCTATATTTTATGGCACTAAAATCAGCACGTTTGTTTAAAGTAAAAGAAATGGCATTTCCACAAAATTAAAAGTGATGATATCTGCAGACCAAGTTACCAAGCAAACTAACAAAAAAAAAATTCAAACAGCAGTTTGAATTTTGTGTCACTTGCTTGCAGAATACAGTGCAATGTATTAATTTAATTTGACAAAAAGGCAATACCAATTAAAAAAAAAAAAATACCAGGCAAAATACTGTAACACACCACGATAGCGTTTTGTGAAGTAGACCGATGATAAAAATATTAATTTGTTTTCCCCAAAATTCTACAAGAGAGTTGAAGAGGATATTTTCACAGAACAAGCGTATTTATTTTATCAAAATTTTTTGGAGTCCTTAAAGCAACAAAAATTACAATTTGTGTCAATACGTTTCTGTGTTGAAGTAATTTCATGAAATTAACTTTAATAGAGGCAGAACGAGAAAAGCATAATTCTACCATACTGCTTTTTTAGGCTCTTTGAAAGCTCGTCAGGCGGAAGAATATATTTTTGTATTTATTTATGTGCAACAATTTTTCGAGTACCTTTTACTTTGAGAAGCAAACTTTATAAATCACAAAGAAAGAAAAAGTCTAAACAAATTTAGCTAGCAACTTTTAAAAATTGTTTTAAGTACAGTTAAATACAAAAAACCTGTTTGCTGCTCTTTCAAATTTTTTTAGTACTTGGCTTTTTTATTTCATTTCCATAGAGTACTATGGTTGGAAAACCGGTACAAAATTGAGTTACAAATGAATAAAAAGCTTTCTGGAAATATTGTTTTTACTTACAAAACTAAGCTAGCTTATTAGTAGTGCAGTTGAATGTTATTTTATATGGGAATAGGTCTTAGTAATTGGAACAAAATTCATAATTACTTTCACTTTTCTTAGATACTTCAATTAAAAGTAAGGTAAACAGCACATAAAGTGTACAAAATTTTGAATAACCGAATTAATTTGAAACTAACAAAAAAGTTATCTTTACCGTAAGTTGTAGAGGCAGGTATCCTAAAAGCTATAAATGTGAAAAAATTTCTGTGGATTAGGTTTTGCATAAATTTACTTCACTCAGAACATTTCCAAACATAAGAAATATATTTTTGATTCATCTTAAAGACTCCTGAAAACATTAAATATTGTCATTCCCTGTATACTCACAAGGGTCCAGAATAAAAAAAACATCGATTCGCGAAATATCTAAACTTCATTGAAAAAGCTACTATGCATAATTTCTGGGCTAGAGAAAATATAATTAATTTTGAAAACCTATTTTCGGATTAAAAAGAAATTTCTGGTTTTAGAATTCGCTTCTTTAGAACAAACTCTACTCTACTAGCGCCAAAGCTGGGACACATTTTTGACTATTCAATACCACTAATGTCGTTCCATTTTTTTTATTATGATGGATGTTGTCCATTTTTCAATCTCGCGGGAGATCTTTAAAAGAATCCTTAACCTCTGTCCTTGTATATACATCCGCTATCTTACTACTACTATGCTACTCGTGCCCATCAACCCAACCCAGAGTTAGCTGATGCGACATTCCACTACTAAGCTAGATGTAGAAATACAACTGGTTAAGGCCTTGAATATACATTGGCTACCCGAGAATAATTTACAAATCCATTCCCATATATCTTCCTTTCGGATTATAATATTGCGTATATTTCCGCTTCGAAAACTGTAGTGTCCTTACTAAGTCATAATGCCCTGTGTGCTCTAGGCCCCACTATTCCTGCCCCAACTCTTTCAAGCGTCTGAGACTCCTCCCTATGCCGCTTTTGTTAATAATCTTGTAACGATCAAAGGTTTGTGCACCACTCTTCTCTAACCACAAAGCAGACTCTAGATTTTCCCATAAAGAAATATACATATACAACCTATGTGATCGCTTATCTGAGACTTCTTAAGGTCACCTGTCCTGAATTATTCCTATATATGTTTGTCATTACCACCTCCTTTAGCGCAGCTAAGTTAAGCATACGAATCGCCATCCAAATGGAAGAATTATTTTCATACATATATCGCTTTATAAACATGTTTACTTTAACAATGAATAATATTAGCCAAAAATTAATTTGGTACCAATGTGCTGTGCATTACCTAAGTTCCAGCTGAGGCTTTCGTTAATACAACTAAAACTGGAAAAAAAAGTTGTTTCCCTATAAAAAAGTAACCAAATATTTATTTATTTTAGGAATTTTTTTTCAAAGGTAATTGGCTTTTTAACTTGTTTGCCAAGTTTTTTTACTCTGTAGTAACCACTTGTTCTCTCTCTCTCTCTCTCTGTCTCTTATATATTTTTTCTCTGTTTAAAGCTGTCGAAGTTGTTGAAATGTATGTTGCAGCTTCATTCAGTTGAAAGTTATGGTTATGACAAGCAAAGTTTTTTTTTTTTAAATAAAATGTAATCTTATTTAAAATGAACAAAGAAGTGTTGCACTTGACACTGATGCCATAAAAATGGAAAAATGGGGAAAAATTAAGATAAAAACTATTTTCTTTATTCTGTTCGCAGTAAGCTTTCATTCGAAAAAGTGAATTTTAAATTGTTTTCTCTAACATCGGTTCAAGGTGTATTTTGCCTTCCGCTTTTCTGTATTTTGTATCCATTGGACAGCTCCTCAGTTCCAATATCTGCCAAAACTGCTTGAGTTTTATTTTGCTAAATATAGTTACAAATTTTAAATAAAAATTTATTTGTAGGCTCAAGAAATTGGTCCGGTAGTTATCCGTTTTAAATAAACTAAAAAGGTGGGTGTAGAAGCAAACGTGATAAATTTTTCTGTATGTAAAAACCTAAGGTGGACTGAATCAGTTCAGCCGGTATCCGTTTTAGGTAAACTGAAAAACGTGGTGGAAATAGACATGACGTTGGAAGGTAATATGGTGAAGATTAATTTTAATTTTATAGTCGAACTATATGATTTACAATTGTTAATAAAGCCCCAAAAAGTTTATTAAGAATTATGGTGAACTTTTGAAAGAAAATTTCGAAAAACCCAGCTGAACCGGTTCGCCTTTGTAGATAAATTAAGAAAGTGGGTGTAGAAACATGTTTTATCAGTAAAAACCTATAATGGGTTATTTCGAACCGTTGAGAGAAAACTTGAACAATTTCTTTTCGGCATTCTTTGTTCTAGATGAGTGATGGTGCAGACCCTGGCGGTTTTAGGCAGTGTTCGAAAATAAACTGTACATTATTTTGTGTACTGTACACAAACTTAGAAACATATTAATTTAGGTCCAAAAACGAACCTTTTTAAAAATATTTGCTGTCTTTTTCAGCTGTCTATATGCCGACGATATTTCGTTGGTGCTAATCAGCTCATCAGTAGACTTTAAAAGTTCTTAGAAGTTTGTTTGAAACTTAACTACTTATTCCATAATTCTCATGAACAAAATGAGAATCAGAAATGTTCAAACAAACCTTTAACACAGCAAATACTTCTTTTCGTTTTTGCAACTCTTTTACTTTTCTTTGCAGCCTCCTATACAACGAGTCACCATTGGTAAATACGATTTGTGTTTTTGAAAGTATTAAGAAATAAAAGCTTTTTGAATATTAAAAAATGAACCTTTTTAAAAAAGTATTTCCTGTCTTTTTCAGCTGTCTATATGCCGACGACATTTCGTTGGTGCTAATCAACTCATCAGTAGACTTGAAAAATTTTTAAAAATCTTTTACTTTTTAATACTTTCAAAAATACAAATCGTGGTAACGTACTAACAATAAATAAACATATTTTAAATGGCGTAGAAAAAATTTAAACAGTTGCAAGCAACAAAACTAGACCAAAAACGCGAAAATTCGTTTGTCCTGCTTGCAACTGTCTACATCGTTTCTAAACCAATTTGAATATAATTTCGCGTGTTTGGACCCCAGCTATGTTATTTGCAGCTGCTTAAATCGTTTCTTAGCCAGTTAATATATGTTTTTGGCTGTGCAAATATGTTGCGAATTTTCGCGTTTTTGGTCCATTTGTCTTGTTTTCAACTGTCTTAACCGTTTATAAACCAATTTGAATATAGTTTTTGTGTTGTGCAAATTACTTGAGAACTTTTGCGTATTTGGTCCAGATGTGTTCTTTGCAAGTGTTGAAATCTTTTCTAAGCCATTTTCAATATATATTCTGTGTTCCGCAAATTTGTTTGGCGAATTTGCGTGTTTTTGCCCCATTCTTGCAACTGTTGAAATCTTTGATGATACGTTTGTAGCATTTATTTTTGCTCTTTTTCTCTGGTTGAGCTCTTTGTGGCTGTTGAAATGAGTTTTACAATTTCAAGTTCTATCCTGCTTTGAAAGAGTAAAGCTAAATCCACAAACTGCACATTAAAAATGGTATTTTGAGACAAAAACACATTGAAGTTTGTTGCCTGTGCATGGAAAACAGAACATTATGAGTTTTGATAACAACATCGTTGTGTTGGTTCAGTACGGTATTCTCCTTATGTATAAAGTTCAGTAACTAAAGATGTTATTATATATTTTTGTATATCCTACACAAACACTTTCACCGTTTGTTAACTTAGTATCAATATTGTACAGAACACTAAAATACACTATATAATGTTTATTTTTGATTACTGGTTTTAAGAAATTTTTTTTTTTTTTTTTTTTTTTTTTTTCATATATTTATTTGCAATCTATGTATATATAATACTGCACATATTAAGCAAATTTCATGAAGGCTTAAACATTACATTTGTTTTAATCTCCAGTGAGACTAAAACATATACACAATACTTAAAAAGTAATATTTACATACATATTTAAAAAAGTTAACATTCTATTTTCTAAAAGGTAAGTCCAAAACATGAAACCTTTTCAACCTTACAATTTCCTCACTGTCATCAAGTAAGGCAATAGCCAAGGCATTGCTATGATTGCTGAGTCTATCAACGTACCTTTCGCTAAACCTACTTATTTCATTCTTGACCTTGGGCATTCGTAAATCTAGATGAATGTTGTTGTTCGAAATATACCAGGGAGCACTTGTAATCATTCTTAAAGTCTTAGATTGGTATTGCTGTAATATTTCAATATTTGAGTTGCTCGCTGTTCCCCATAATTGTATTCCATACGTCCATATTGGTTTAAGGATGGCTTTGTAAAGCATTACTTTATTTTCAAGGCTTAGCTGCGAATTTCTGCCGAGTAGCCAATACATTTTTTTTGTTTTAATATTTAAGTGCTCTTTTTTGGCTTTAATATGGTCTTTCCAAGTCAATCTTCTATCCAAGTGCATTCCAAGGTATTTGATACAGGTGGATTGCGGTATTTGTTCCCCATTCAGAAATATTGGAGGGCAATCTCCTTTTCTTAGAGTGAAAGTGTTGTGGGATGATTTATCAGTGTTAACGCATAAATTCCACTTATTAAACCAAACAGCAATATTATTTAAATGATCCTGAATTAGATATGAACACTCTGTAGGACAATCATTATACGTTATCAATGCTGTATCGTCTGCATAAGTAGCAACCGAAACATTATTTGACGATGGCATATCCGATGTATATATGGTGTAAAGAACTGGGCCAAGCACACTGCCTTGCGGTATTCCAGATTGAATCTCACCTAGCTCTGAATTCTCGTTATTAATTCTAACGTAAAAATGACGATTGCATAAGTAAGATTTGAGCAGCAGATAGAATGGGGCTGGTAGTATTTTTTTCAATTTGTACAGAAGGCCAGGGTGCCATACTCTATCGAAAGCTTGTTTAATGTCTAGAAATACAGCAGAACAATATAGCTTTTTTTCCAGAGCATTCTGGATAATTTTAACAATGCGATGACACTGTTCTGGCGTACCATGTTTGTTACGAAATCCAAACTGATATTCTGGAATAATATTTTCATTATCCAGAATGGGTTGTAGCCTATTTAAGAATAGTTTTTCTAAAATTTTTGAGAACGTACACAAAAGGCTTATTGGTCTGTACGACGCTGGCATGTTTTCTGATTTGTTTGGTTTCAAAATCATTATTATTTCTGCACATTTCCATTGTTCTGGATAATAACTGAGTCTTAGTATAGCATTATATATAAGAGTAAGCAGGAGAATGGCTTTTTTTGGTAAGACTTTTATTACGTTAGCACCTATTTTGTCGAATCCAGGAGTTTTCTTAGAGTTTAGCATAGTAATTTCTCGTTTTACTTCATTTGGAGTTATGTGTTTGATGGGAAGACTCATTTGACATGGGGCATCGAGAAAGTCAAAAACTGTGTTTCGATCGTGTGCATTATTTATAAGAAAAGGCTGAAATGTTGATTTCAGATGTTGTTGAAAAACTGCGGCCTTTTTTATATCCGATTTACACCATCTGTTATTTTGATCTTTAATCGGAATGTTTCTTTTCATAGGTCTTTTCAAATACTTTGTAGCATTCCATAATTTGTGCTCGGGATGTTGAAAGCTATTTATATTTTTTAAATAATCATTAACCTTTTCATTTTTATATTCACTTAGCCTTCGTTTTAGTTCATTACACGCTCTGTTTAAATTTGATTTATCATGTGCATTTCTAGTTCTTTTCCAAATCCTCCTTAATTGCCTTTTATTCCTAATAAGATTTCGAATATCAGTTGAGATTAACACTCTGTTTGGACAATTTGAGGCTGTTTCGCTTGGAGCAGAAAGGCATCCTGCCTCGTGAACAAGATTTGTTAAGTGTTCGACAGCATTATCGATATCCGAGCCTTCCTTTAACCTTATTTTTAAATCAATATTTTGCTCTATCCAATAATTAAATGAATCGAGGTCAGTTTGAGGGGAAAGAATATTATAATTTTCATTTGCGCGTAGACAAGTGTCATAGTTTATGATTAATGGGGAATGATCAGAGCTCAAATCATCAGAGTCTAAAATATCCAACAAATTACTCGGAATACCAGAGTAAATGGCAAAATCTAATAGATCGGGTATCTTTCTTGGGTCACTTGGCCAGTATGTTGGCCTCCCAGTGGTTAAAACTGAATATTTGTTGCACATTATACTTTTATACAGCTCTTTTCCCTTAGGATTAGCAAGCCTGGAGCCCCACCAGGGATGTTTGGCATTAAAATCACCACCGACGATAAATCTTGTTCCCAATGTTCTAAAGAAGTCTTGGTAATCATTAAACTTAACGGAATGTCTTGGAGGGAAATATATGGAATACACTGATATATCTTGATTGTTACAAGAGATTTTTATGCCTGTAGCCTGAAGGAAATTTTGTTGATAATCATCTATTACCGAGTATTTAATTGAAGATTTTACCAGGATAGCTGAGCCGCCATGAGCACTGTTATCTGGGTGATTACAAAAGATAAGGTCAAACCCATTTATCCTAAAATAGGTTTTATTTGTGAAGTGAGTTTCTGATATAAGAAATATATCAATAAAGTTTAGGTTTAACAAGTAAGAGTGCTATATTCGGCTGGGCCGAATCTTAAATACCCTTCACAATGGTACATAGATTCCGATTGATTTTTGGTGCGAAAAGTTCTTTTATTTGGCTTCTAAATGGGCCGATTTTTTCTGAATTTCAATATCAGATCCACTACCGGGATTTAACACAGGCTGCAAAACTTTTATTTAAATAATTCCTAATATGCTCAAGTTCAATCACTGGGTGACACCAATTCTTTTTAATATCAATGAAATAAAGAAAAGCAAAATGTATTTCTTAATTATTTATCAGTTAACTTTATAGTAAAATTTATTTAACAAAAAATTGCATATAATTGCATTATTTTTGAATTATAATGCTAAACATTGCCATTAAGTGTGATTTGCTTTTCAATTTACTTACGTATGTGGGTACATGCATACGTATGTATGTATCTATAATAGAAAACTCTAAAATAAATTCTTTATTATTGAATATTTTCAGTGTGTTCCATAAAACAATGATTATATACATACATACATATATACATACATACATATTTACATTGCTTGCTTTTACAAAATTATTTTTTTTCTTGTGCACGTTTTTGATGATCTGTTGCGTATCATCATACACATGTATGTGTGTATGTACATATGTAAGTACGTAGGGAAACCCAAAATGATTTTTTGTGTGAATGAATTTGAAGACGCAATTGTTTAAAAGAATTTCATTGCGTACCCTTTTTTCAACAATTCTTTATATCACTTTCATTTTCAAGCTCGTGTATACATATGTATGTACATACATACACATTTTTACACCAAAGCAAAAAAATTGTTTATGCTAACATACTTGCATGCATACATACATATGTAGATACATACATACCTACATACATACAAATGTATCTACATACATACATACATACATACATACATACATACATACATACATACATACATACATACATACATCCATACATACATACATACATACATACATACATACATACATACATACATACATACATACATACATACATTCATACATACATTCATACATGATCGCAAATATTATATACATATGTATATAATATTATATACATATGTATGTATGTACCATTATGATTGATTTTTGGTACCAAAAGTTGGGTGCATATGGGCCGATGTCCAAAAATTTTCTAATTTTGCCCCTAAACAGCCTGTATGTACCATTCCGACAAATATTTAGTGCAAAAAACTGTTTCGTTTAGCTTCCAGGCCCGACTTCTTGAGATATCGGGAGGCGCTATATCTCGAACATATATGGGCCGATGACAAAACGATTTCCAGTTTTGCTTCTGACTAACCTATATGTATCATTCTGATTGATTTTTGGTGCCAAAAGTTGTTTTATTTAGCTTATAGAGCCGATTTCTTGAAAAATCGGGAGACGCTATATCTCAGGTATATATAGACCGATTGCAGACATTTTCAAATTTTGCTTTTAAACACCTTATATGTACCATTCTGATCGATTTTTGGTACCAAAAGTTGTTTTATTTGGCTTTTAGAGCCGACTTCTTGAGAAAACGGGAGGCGCTATATCTCGAGTGTATATAGGCCGATGTGGAAAAATTTTCCACTTTTGCCTCTAAATAGCCTATATATACCATTTTGATTGATCTTCGGTGCCAAAAGTTGTCTTATTTGGCTTATAAAGCCGATTTCTTTAAAAATCGGGAGACGCTATATCTCGGATATATATGGGCCGATTTCAAAAATTCCTTCATTTCTAGGATTAAATGAGCACTAAAAATGATATGATTTAGTTTTTAAGAAAAAATTTTTTTTCAAAAATCTGAATACAAAAATTGCACAAAATATCCCTCAAAACCCGGTTTTTTTAATATATCTCGGCTATCCGCGGACCTATCTTACTGAATTTCAATAGCAGACCCACTACCGGGGTTTCACACGTTTTAGCGAAAGAATGAGGTTTCTATCTCAAACCGTTTTCTCAGAAACGGTATTTCAACGACTACAGACGGACAGACGGACAGACGGACATCGCTCAATCGTAATCGCTATTGATGCTGATCCAGAATATATATACTTTATGGGGTCTTAGATGGATATTTCAATGCGTTACAAACGGAATCACAAACTTATATATACCCTTACACATTTATGTGAAGGGTATAATAAATAAACATTGGGAAAAAAGAATTCATTGTCGTAGTAACAAAACATATGGGAAGCTTAAAATCATGGGAAAATGCACCCGAAACCATAACACTTCCTCCACCGAAGTTTCTTTTGGACCTTACAACATTTTTGTCATTGAAATCATACCAATAGCAGCTGTAGCAGTCCGGACCTTCCATATAAAATTGTTTTTCGTCGGAGAATATCACTTTTCTCCACTAATTTTTCCATACCATGTGTGTCTTTGCAAACGTAAGCCTTCTCTCCTTTGTGAAGCTTTGTTAATCTGATGGATTTAGTTTTATTTAAAACTCGAGCAATGGTTCACTTGGATACTGGAAGGTTATATTTCTCCTTTATTTCGCGGCACGTTAGCCGATTTTTTGAAGCTTCAAATCGAATTAGACCCTTTGTGACGGTTGCTTAATTTGGAAGATCACTTGGTTGGAGCATTAAGACCATACTTGGTGTTAAGTTTTAAAAAGTTTCTAGCCACTTTTTCAGAAAGGTTCAACAATCTCCCTATTTCTCTGCTTGATTTTTCACTTTTCCTTAAATTTTCAATTAATTTTTTTTCAGTTTCATTTAACCGTTTTCCAGACCCCATTTTGCTTTAGTAAACACTTTTATATTGTTAATCACAAATATTTTTCTTCAATTTAATGTAATTTTTTTGTTTGTTATTAAAACACTTGATCACGCCACCAGATTTACGATATAAATAATTTTCTTTTATCTTGCGTCTCACAAAAAACTGAGGAAGAAAAAAAATTTATTTGGTTTTCTGTTTTTAACCGTTGGGTCAGTTATTGTTTTGGTTCTATTAAGTTCACTCGTTAGTCTACAAAAACAACCAAATAACTCATATTTTCTTTTAAATATATCGTGTAAAAATAAACCCACAAAAATTGGTGCGGCCACTACTATGCGTATAATTATGTATGTATGTATGTATATATGTACATATATACGTTAATATGTATACTATATAGTATTTACATATATATGTATGCACACCTACCTTTTAGCTAGAATTGTGTGGGGCACCGAATAGTTTGCTGTTGTTCTTAGTGGTTGTTGTAAAGCATATGAAATGCATGGTTATACAGAAGCCCATTTAATTGTTCATATAAAATAGGAAAAACTTAAAAGTTTTACCTACCTTATTTCTTGAAATGTTGATGGACAAATCACCTAGAGGAAATAAATTGCAAATATACATATGTAGTATGTTTAAATAATGACGAAATAGCACAACTTACCTGATTTGTTAAAGTTAACACAATATGTAATTATAATAGTTTTGAAAAAAACTGATTTCTTAACTAATTGTTAAACAAAGCTGTACGAAATTTGCGTAATATAATTGCACCGTCTCCCTGAAGAGTTCAAATGCAATTGTTATACCCTTCACATAAATGTGTAAGGGTATATATAAGTTTGTGATTCCGTTTGTAACGCATTGAAATATCCATCTAAGACCCCATAAAGTATATATATTCTGGATCAGCATCAATAGCGATTACGATTGAGCGATGTCCGTCTGTCCGTCTGTCCGTCTGTCCGTCTGTAGTCGTTGAAATACCGTTTCTGAGAAAACGGTTTGAGATAGAAACCTCATTCTTTCGCTAAAACGTGTGAAACCCCGGTAGTGGGTCTGCTATTGAAATTCAGTTAGATAGGTCCGCGGATAGCCGAGATATATTCAAAAAACCGGGTTTTGAGGGATATTTTGTGTAATTTTTGTATTCAGATTTTTGAAAAAAATTTTTTTCTTAAAAACTAAACCATATAATTTTTAGTGCTCATTAAATCCTAGAAATGAAGGAATTTTTGAAATCGGCCCATATATATCCGAGATATAGCGTCTCCCGATTTTTAAAGAAATCGGCTTTATTAGCCAAATAAGACAACTTTTGGCACCGAAGATCAATCAGGATGGTATATATAGGCTATTTAGAGGCAAAAGTGGAAAATTTTTCCACATCGGCCCATATACACTCGAGATATAGCGCCTCCCGTTTTCTCAAGAAGTCGGCTCTAAAAGCCAAATAAAACAACTTTTGGTATCAAAAATCGATTAGAATGGAACATATAAGGTGTTTAAAAGCAAAATTGGAAAATTTTTGAAATCGGTCCATATATATCTGAGATATAGCGACTCCTGATTTTTCAAGAAATCCGCTCTTTAAGCCAAATAAAGCAATTTTTGGCACTAAAAATCAATCAGAATGGTACATATAGACTATTTAGAGGCAAACGTGGAAAATTTTGGACATCGGCCCATATACACTCGAGATATAGCGCCTCAAGTTTTCTCAAGAAGTCGGCTCTAAAAGCCAAATAAAACAACTTTTGGTACCAAAAATCGATCAGAATGGTACATATAAGGTGTTTAAAAGCAAAATTTGAAAATGTCAGCAATCGGTCTATATATACCTGAGATATAGCGTGTCCCGATTTTTCAAGAAATCGGCTCTATAAGCTAAATAAAACAACTTTTGGCACCAAAAATCAATCAGAATGATACATATAGGTTATTCAGAAGCAAAACTGGAAATCTTTTTGTCATCGGCCCATATATGTTCGAGATATAGCGCCTCCCGATATCTCAAGGAGTCGGGCCTGGAAGCTAAACGAAACAGTTTTTTGCACTAAATATTTGTTGGAATGGTACATACAGGCTGTTTAGGGGCAAAATTAGAAAATTTTTGGACATCGGCCCATATGCACCCAACTTTTGGTACCAAAAATCAATCATAATGGTACATACATATGTATATAATATTATATACATATGTATATAATATTTGCGATCATGTATGAATGTACATATGTATGTATGTATGTATGTATGTATGTATGTATGTATGTATGTATGTATGTATGTATGTATGTATGTATGTATGTATGTATGTATGTATGTATGTATGTATGTATGTATGTATGTATGTATGTATGTATGTATGTATGTATGTATGTATGTAGATACGTTTGTATGTATGTAGGTATGTATGTATCTACATATGTATGTATGCATGCAAGTATGTTAGCATAAACAATTTTTTTGCTTTGGTGTAAAAATGTGTATGTATGTACATACATATGTATACACGAGCTTGAAAATGAAAGTGATATAAAGAATTGTTGAAAAAAGGGTACGCAATGAAATTCTTCTAAACAATTGCGTCTTCAAATTCATTCACACAAAAAAACCATTTTGGGTTTCCCTACGTACTTACATATGTACATACACACACACATGTGTATGATGATACGCAATAGATCATCAACAACGTGCACAAGAAAAAAATAATTTTGTAAAAGCAAGCAATGTAAATATGTATGTATGTATATATGTATGTATATAATCATTGTTTTATGGAACACACTGAAAATATTCAATAATAAAGAATTTATTTTAGAGTTTTTTATTATAGATACATACATACATACGTATGCATGTACCTACATACGTAAGTAAATTGAAAAGCAAATCACACTTAATGGCAATGTTTAGCATTATAACTCAAAAATAATGCAATTACATATATGCAATTTTTTGTTAAATAAATTTTACTATAAAGTTAACTGATAAATAATTAAGAAATACATTTTGCTTTTCTTTATTTCAATGATATTAAAAAGAATTGGTGTCACCCAGTGGTTGAACTTGAGCATATTAGGAATTATTTAAATAAAAGTTTTGCAGCCTGTGTTAAATCCCGGTAGTGGATCTGATATTGAAATTCAGAAAAAATCGGCCCATTTAAAAGCCAAATAAAACAACTTTTCGCACCAAAAATCAATCGGAATGTATGTACCATTGTGAAGGGTATTTAAGATTCGGCCCAGCCGAATATAGCACTCTTACTTGTTTTATTTCTATATTTTACATTGGAATACGGTCTCTGTTAATAATGAAATGAAAATATTTGCAGGTTTACAACAAAAAAGCAAACCAAAAGCAATCCTATTTAGTGTTATGAAAATCTGTAAACTTTCGCTGTTCTTAATAACAAAATCAACAAGTAAGAGTGCTATATTCGGCTGGGCCGAATCTTAAATACCCTTCACAATGGTACATACATTCTGATTGATTTTTGGTGCGAAAAGTTGTTTTTTTTGGCTTTTAAAGCCGATTTCTTGAAATATCGGGAGACGCTATATCTGGGGTATATATGGGCCGATTTTTTCTGAATTTCAATATCAGATCCACTACCGGGATTTAACACAGGCTGCAAAACTTTTATTTAAATAATTCTTAATATGCTCAAGTTCAACCATTGGGTGACACCAATTCTTTTTAATATCAATGAAATAAAGAAAAGCAAAATGTATTTCTTAATTATTTATCAGTTAACGTTATAGTAAAATTTATTCAACAAAAAATTGCATATAAGTGCATTATTTTTGAATTATAATGCTAAACATTGACATTAAGTGTGATTTTCTTTTCAATTTACTTACATACGTATGTGGGTACATGCATACGTATGTATGTATCTATAATAGAAAACGCTAAAATAAATTCTTTATTATTGAATATTTTCAGTGTGTTCCATAAAACAATGATTATATACATACATATATACATACATACATATTTACATTGCTTGCTTTTTTTCACAAAATGATTTTTTTCTTGTGCACGTTTTTGATGATCTGTTGCGTATCATCATACACATGTGTGTGTGTATGTACATATGCAAGTACGTAGGGAAACACAAAATGATTTTTTGAGTGAATGAATTTGAAGACGCAATTGTTTAAAAGAATTTCATTGCGTACCCTTTTTTCAACAATTCTTTATATCACTTTCATTTTCAAGCTCGTGTATACATATGTATGTATGTACATACATACACATTTTTACACCAAAGCAAAAAAATTGTTTATGCTAACATACTTGCATGCATACATATGTACATATGTTATGTATCTACATACCTACATACAAACGTATCCACATACATACATACATACATACATACATACATACATACATACATACATACATACATACAAACGTATCTACATACATACATACATACATACATGCATACATGCATGCATCCATACATACATACATACATACATACATACATACATACATACATACATACATACATACATACATACATACATACATACATACATACATACATACATACATACATACATACATACATACATACATACATACATACATACATACATACATACATACATACATACATACATACATACATACATACATACATACATACATACATACATACATCGCAAATATTTTCGAATTTTGCTTTTAAACATTATATACATATGTATGTATGTATGTACCATTATGATCGATTTTTGGTACCAAAAGTTGGCTGCATATGGGCCGATGTCCAAAAATGTTCTAATTTTGCCCCTAAACAGCCTGTATGTACCATTCCGACAAATATTTAGTGCAAAAAACTGTTTCGTTTAGCTTCCAGGCCCGACTTCTTGAGATATCTGGAGGCGCTATATCTCGAACATATATGGGCCGATGACAAAAAGATTTCCAGTTTTGCTTCTGACTAACCAATATGTATCATTGTGATTGATTTTTGGTGCCAAAAGTTGTTTTATTTAGCTTATAGAGCCGATTTCTTGAAAAATCGGGAGACGCTATATCTCAGGTATATATAGACCGATTGCAGACATTTTCAAATTTTGCTCTTAAACACCTTATATGTACCATTCTGATCGATTTTTGGTACCAAAAGTTGTTTTATTTGGCTTTTAGAGCCGACTTCTTGAGAAAACTTGAGGCGCTATATCTCGAGTGTATATGGGCCGATGTCCAAAATTTTCCACGTTTGCCTCTAAATAGTCTATATGTACCATTCTGATTGATTTTTAGTGCCAAAAATTGCTTTATTTGGCTTAAAGAGCGGATTTCTTGAAAAATCAGGAGTCGCTATATCTCAGATATATATGGACCGATTTCAAAAATTTTCCAATTTTGCTTTTAAACACCTTATATGTTCTATTCTAATCGATTTTTGATACCAAAAGTTGTTTTATTTGGCTTTTAGAGCCGACTTCTTGAGAAAACGGGAGGCGCTATATCTCGAGTGTATATGGGCCGATGTAGAAAAATTTTGCACTTTTGCGTCTAGATAGCCTATATATACCATTTTGATTGATCTTCGGTGCCAAAAGTTGTCTTATTTGGCTAATAAAGCCGATTTCTTTAAAAATCGGGAGACGCTATATCTCGGATATATATGGGCCGATTTCAAAAATTCCTTCATTTTTAGGATTTAATGGGCACTAAAAATAATATGGTTTAGCTTTTAAGAAAAAATTTTTTTTCAAAAATCTGAAAACAAAAATTGCACAAAATACCCCTCAAAACCCGGTTTTTTGAATATATCTCGGCTATCCGTGGACCTATCTTACTGAATTTCAATAGCAGACCCACTACCGGGGTTTCACACGTTTTAGCGAAAGAATGAGGTTTCTATCTCAAACCGTTTTCTCAGAAACGGTATTTCAACGACTACAGACGGACAGACGGACAGACGGACAGACGGACAGACGGACCGACGGACAGACGGACAGACGGACAGACGGACAGACGGACATCGCTCAATCGTAATCGCTATTGATGCTGATCCAGAATATATATACTTTATGGGGTCTTAGATGGATATTTCAATGCGTTACAAACGGAATCACAAACTTATATATACCCTTACACATTTATGTGAAGGGTATAAAAAAATAGGAGAGATGCTGCATTCGTCAGCGTTGCCGCATGTGGAAATTTTTCTGTCAAAAATGGTAGATTGTTTTCTTAGTGTTTTGGACAAAAATGCTATAGACAAACTTATTCCTTCCTTTTGAAAAAAAGAAAACTAATAGACATATATATATATATATATATATATATATATATATATATATATATATATATATATATATATATATATATATATATATATATATATATATATATACATATATATATATATATATATATATATATATATATATATATATATATATATATATATATATATATATATAGATATATAATAAATTGGTAGCAAAATATTTTGGTTTTTATTATAAAAATATTTTTTTGTGGCAACGCTGGCTAGTGTTGAAACTGTTATTGTTTGTTTTTGACAAATATGAAAATCAAAAGTTGTGTTGGCTGACCGTCTATATCACAGCCTATGAATAGTATTATGTGCAGCACTTTGTAAGTTTATGTGTATGCAGTATGTACATGTGGCTACGCAAGCGTAGAGTATAAAAATAAAAAAAAAAAAAAATTGTTGTAAGGGGTACAAAAAGTTTTTCTTCTGTTTATTACATTTCGGGGAAAAGAATTATCAAGCGTTTGTACATGTTCGTAGACGTACATATGTATGTGTGAGAGTATAGGCTTGTGTTTGGTATTATTGGAGTTTATGTGCTGTAGCAAAAATAAATGCAAAATTCTTGTAACCAGCGCACAGTGATCGAAATTATTGATCTGACGGCATTTAAGTCAAATTTTAAAAGTTAAAAATCGATAAATGTTTTACATTGTATCGATAACCAATACTCCACTGAGCAAATTTACGTTTTTACATTTGTTTTGCTTTCAATTGCAGTTGCTGCAAGTGCATTGAAAGAATTTGGCGCCAAATTACTCAGTGCGTAGAAGTTAACATTGGTGTTAGCAGATTTGAAGTGTTATATACTACAGTTTGGTGGAGTGCATCTTTTGGGATTCGATCGGATTCGGTCCAAATATGGTTTTGTTTATTAATTTGGTTATTTGTTGTTGTGAAACGTCCAAATGATCTGCGTAATATGAAAATTAAATGTTGTGTTGGATGACCGTCTATGTCACAGCCTATGAATAATATCTGTGGTAATAAATCATAATGGCTTAAGTCCAAATTTCGTGTTTTGAGATATTGCAGGTTTTATCAGGGTTCAGAAAAATTCATGTATGAATACTTTAATTTAAACATTTATGATAAATATTCATGTATGAAATTTCAAAAATATATTTACTTGTTCATCATGAATGAGTAGTAGATCTTCAAAAATGTTTGTTCACTACACATTGTCATGACCAGAAGTAAAAGTTGAATTATTCATCATCACTATACATTAATGAAACGTCAAGTGTTTCTTGCTCGTATTCAAAATGGAATTGCCTAATTTCTTCATTTCTTGCGTACTCATATACATACATATGTATGTGTAGGTAGAAATTTTTAAATATCTCAATCACTCTCATATGTGTATGCAAAAATTTGGCAATGAAAAAGGTATAGAGAAGCGGCAGCCGCAACTACAGCAGTTGTAAAACAGTAACGCATTTCTGGTTTACAGTGAGAGAAATCGATTTTGTGTTTGTTATAATGGTTGATGTAAAATTAGTTTAATTCAATACGGTGCAATACTTATATTTAAATAATTCTTAATATGCTCAAATTCAACCACTGGGTGACTACCAATTTTCTTTTATATTAATTCAGTAAAGAAAATTATTAATCAATCATTAGTTAACGTTTTAGTAAAATTTATTCAAAAAAAATAAATTGCATATAAGTGCATTATTTCTTAATTATAATACTAAACATTACCATTAAGTGAGATTTTTTTTGTTTATTTATGTTGGTACATGCATATGTGTAATAAAAAACTCTAAAATAAATTCGTTGCTATTGAATATTTTCCGTGTACTTGCTTCATAAAATTATTAGGATGTATTTACATTCTTTGTTACAAAGGGTTGATTTCTTTCTTTGGGCACTCTGCGGATGATCTGTTGCGTAGAGCAATGTGTTGATTTGTTACATGATGAGTAATGAATGGTGTTCACACATACATACATATGTGTGTATGTAGTATGTATGTAAGTAGGTAGGTAAACAAATTTATTTTTTGGTGCGAAAATATGAATGGGTCAGTTTGAAGATGAAATTGTCGAAAAGAATTTCATTGTGTATCCTCTTTTTCAACAATCCTTTCCAATATTTTCATCTTCAAACTGGCGAATACACATTTTAAACCAAAAAAAAAAAATTGTTTGTGCTTACATATGTATGTATCTATGTATAAGGCTTTACACAACAGATCATCAGCCACGTTCCTGAAGGAATGCACCAATCTAATAAAATATGATTAGTGTCATTACCAAAGGAAGAAAGATCATTCCATACGGAAATATCCAATGAAACATAGGATAAGAAATAAATTTAAATGGTTTTATTATTATTATTTGGAAGACTTTTCTTTAAAAACAAAATTTTTTTCTTTTAAGACACATATGTATGTATTTGTTATTTTAATTTCTGTTTTTTTTTAATTTCCAATCAAACTATTAGACGAAGAGTGAAAAATTTTGGCAAATATGTGCATAAGTATATACATTAAGGCGGGTCGATTTATTTTTCGGCAATTTCCCTATGATTTCCGTATTCTATGAGTTATTCCATGAAAATTTGCCAAAGGAACCATACCTCTATCGTTAAAATCGAGTCCCCTACTTTTTGTTGGTAGATTTTTTCCCAAATTGACGTTCGTATGAAATATTACCTACACGTTCACATCCATAACTCAAAAACTATCGGGTTTAGTCGCCAGTAGGCGCGTTGGAAAAGTGAGCTCATTTTGATCAATTTACAAAAAAAAAATCTCCAACAATGGTCCAACGGTTCAAAAGTTACGAAAATTTTTGTCCAAATTTTGAAGCATTTTTCCATTTTTTTTCATGATTTTGTCCAAGAATATTACTTTCATTGCCATTTTTTTTGGCTACATTTTTTTGATTTACGAAGCTTACGAACCTTACGTTACGACTGGACTGATTTCCGCTTTACATTATTGGCATATTTTGTTTTGAAATTTAGAAAAGATTTACAAGTAAGTGTAAAAACATTGCTAACTATTATAGTTAATGGTTATATTATTACTACACTCAAATTGAATATTTTTTTTTGATAATAGGTTGATAGATACTTTATTGTCTCTTAATTTGAATTTTTGTAGAAAAAAAATAAAAAGGGAAAAAAATCAAAAAGTTGGTTTTATGTGTTATTTTGTTTTAGCAATATCGCATGAATTAATCAACCGAATTCGATAAATTTGTCAACTTATGTCAACTTAAGCCATTATTATTTACTGCCACAGATATTATGTGCAGCCCTTTGAATGTTTATGTGTATGTACAAGTGGCTGCGCAAGCATAGAGCATAATAACACTTGTTGTAAGGGGTGGAAAAAGTAGGAGTTCCAATTATTCACTCACTGATCACTCATCGCATGCACTGTGAACTTTTTATTTTATCATCCTCATTTATGGTGAGACAAAATACATTTTGCTTTATTCACCTTTCAGTTATGAAGTGCAAGCATGGTTTTCAGTTTTATTCAAAAATATACATTTGAGCTATTATTTTTATAACAACAAACAATTTTAATTATTTTGATCATACCCTCTTTTCAAAGGGTCGCCCTAAAGTCAGAAGTCTTAGAATAATAGCACGAACATACATATATGACTGCTGTGAGCAACCTGTCATAAAGTAGTGTGCTATATCAAATATGAATCAGCTGTTAAAGAAAAGGAAAGCAATTTAAATATTTTTGTCAAAATGCCAAAAGTAAGTGGAAAAACTAAAATAATAGCCATTTTGGGCGATAATTATCTATTAGATGTTTTGATAGCGGATTCAAGTAAATTTTAAATGAAATATACTCATACTTACGAACAAATATACATTTTAATGCATTTATTTCTGTGATACTCCTAACTTATGACGAATCACTAAACACAATCGATGAAGTCCTATTAATTTATGACTATTTTTGTTTCCAGCATAAAATGTTGGTACTTTCTGACATTATGACACAATATTAGACAGTTTGAATTATATTATTAATGGAGATATGTACATATACACATGTATATGTATATACCTACTTATGCACATATATGCCAATATTTTTCATTCTTCTTCTAATAGCTTGATTGGAAATTGAAAACAAACAAAAAATTTAAATAATAAATACATATGTATGTATGTATGTATATTAAAAGAACAAATTTTATTTTTAATAAAAAGAATGGTCTTCCAAAAACGGTCCTTAATTAAGGTGTTTTTTGTTAAAATGTTGAAACAGTAAAACTATTTAATTTTATTTCTTATCCTATGTTTCATTTGGATTTTTCCTTATGGAATGATCTTTTTGCTTAAGCACTGACACTTACTGTGTTTTGATAGATTTGGTGTATTAATTCAGGCACGTGGCTGATGATCTGTTGTGTAAAGCCTTATAGATACATACAAACATATGTATGTATGTAATTGGGTAAGCATAAACAATTTTTTTTTTGTTTGGTTTAAAATGTGTATACGCGAGTTTGAACATGCAAATACTGGAAAGAATTATATTTTGTTAAAAAAAAAAGGATGTGCAATGAAATTCTTTGCAGCAATTTCATCTTCAAACTGACCCATTCACATTTTCGCACCAAAAAATAAATTTGTTTGCCTACCTACATACATACATACCACATACATACATACATACATATTTATGTGTGAACACAACAGATCATCTGCAGCGTGCCAAAGGAAAAAAATCAACCCTTAGTAACAAAGAATGTATGTATATACATCCTCATTATTTTATGAAGCAAGTACACGGAAAATATTTAATTGCAACGAATTTATTTTAGAGTTTTCTATTATACATATGCATGTGCCCACAGAAGTAAATTAAAAAGAAAATCACACTTAATGGCAATGTTTAGCATTACAATTAAAAAATACTGCAATTTATTATTGAATAAATTTTATTAAAACATTAATTAGTATTTTAATAGTTCGAGCCTTAGCTTGAAAATTAATTTTCAAACATTTGTCAGTATAAATTGTTTTTAATTTTGAAATTGTTAAAATATTTTTTTTAAAAAACATCGAAACATTCCTGAAAAAGATATCCATTGTGATGTCGAAATATTGAATTTAATAAATACTTTCGAAAAAACAAGTGCCCTAAGGCTCGAACAATTACAATACTAAACAACAAAGGTCGAAAAATTAGCATCAAAAACATAAAACATTAATTGATAAATAATTAAGAAATACATTTTTCTTCTCTTTACTTAATTAATATTAAAAAAAATTGGTAGTCAATATAATTAAAATATAAGTATACATACATATGCATATAGAAATAAACTAATTTTACATCAACCATTTCAACAAATACAAAATCGATTTCTCTCACTGTAAACCAGAAATGCGTTACTGTTTTACAACTGCTGTAGTTGTGGCTGCCGCTTCTCTATACCTTTTTCATTGCCAAATTTTTGCATACACATATGAGAGTGATTGAGAAAGTTAAAAATTTCTACCTATACATATGTATATGAGTACGCAATAAAGAAATTAGGCTATTCATTTTTGAATACGAGCAAGAAACACTTGACTGGCACGTTGTTGATGATCTGTTGCGTAGCCTTATACATATGTGTGTATGTATGTACGTACGTAGGGATACACAACATGATTTTTTTGTGTGAATGAGTTTGAAGACGCAATTGTTTAAAAGTATTTCATTGCGTACCCTTTTTTTCAACAATTCTTTCCATCACTTTCATCTTCAAGCTCGTGTATACAAATTCTTAAACCAAAGCAAACAAATTGTTTATGGTAACCTACTTGCATACATACATACATATGTACATAAATACATACATACTGACATACATAGATACATATGTACATACCTACATACACATACATACATACCTGCTCGCAAATATTTTCGAATTTTGTTTTTAAAATTTATATACATACATACATACATATGTACCATTTGATTTTTGGTACCAAAAGTTGTTTTATTTTACTTTTAATAACGACTTCTTAAGAAATCGGGAGGAGGGTTATCTGGGGTGCATATGGGCCGATGTCCAAAAATGTTGTAATTTTGCCTCTGAACAGCCTGTATGTACCATTCTAAGTAATTTTTAGTCCAACAAATTGTTTCGTTTGGTATAAAAAAAGTATAAAAAATTGCATATAAGTGCATTATTTTTGAATTATAATGCTAAACATTGCCATTAAGTGTGATTTTCTTTCCAATTTACTTACGTATGTATGTACTTAAAATTTACTTACGTATGTATGTACTTAAAATAAATTCTTTGTTATTGAATATTTTCAGTGTGTTCCATAAAACAATGATTATATACATATGTACATACATACATACATACATACTAACATTGATTGCTGTTTTTTTTTCTTGTGCACGTTGTTGATGACTGTTGCGTATCATCATACACATGTATGTGTGTATGTACATATGTAAGTACGTAGGGATACACAAAATGATTTTTTGAGTGAATGAATTTGAAGACGCAATTGTTTAAAAGAATTTCATTGCGTACCCTTTTTTCAACAATTCTTTATATCACTTTCATTTTCAAGCTCGTGTATATATATGTACATACACATTTTTACACCAAAGCAAAAAAATTGTTTATGCTAACAACATACTTGCATGCATACATACATATGTATGTAGATACATACATACCTACATATATACAAACGTATATACACATACATACATGCATGCATACATACATACATGCATACATACATACATGCATACATACATACATACATACATACATACATACATACATACATACATACATACATACATACATACATACATACATACATACATACATACATACATACATACATTGTGAGGAGCGTTAGCTGGGGTGCATATGGGCCGATGTCCAAAAATTTTCTAATTTTGCCTCTGAACAGCCTGTATGTACCATTCCGACAGATTTTTAGTGCAAAAAATTGTTTCGTTTGGCATCCAGGGCCGACTTCTTGAGATATCGGGAGGCGCTATACCTCGAACATATATGGGCCGATGACAAAAAGATTTCCAGTTTTGCTTCTGACTAACCTATATGTATCATTCTGATTGATTTTTGGTGCCAAAAGTTGTTTTATTTAGCTTATAGAGCCGATTTCTTGAAAAATCGGGAGACGCTATATCTCAGGTATATATAGACCGATTGCAGACATTTTCAAATTTTGTTTTAAACACCTTATATGTACCATTCTGATCGATTTTTGGTGCCAAAAGTTGTTTTATTTGGCTTTTAGAGCCGACTTCTTGAGAAAACTTGAGGCGCTATATCTCGAGTGTATATGGGCCGATGTCCAAAATTTTCCACGTTTGCCTCTAAATAGTCTATATGTACCATTCTGATTGATTTTTAGTGCCGAAAATTGCTTTATTTGGCTTAAAGAGCGGATTTCTTAAAAAATCGGGAGTCGCTATATCTCAGATATATATGGACCGATTTAAAAAATTTTCCAATTTTACTGTTAAACACCTTACATGTTCCATTCTAATCGATTTTTGATACCAAAAGTTGTTTTATTTGGCTTTTAGAGCCGACTTCTTGAGAAAACGGGAGGCGCTATATCTCGAGTATATATGGGCCGATGTGGAAAAATTTTCCACTTTTGCCTCTAAATAGCCTATATATACCATTCTGATTGATCTTTGGTGCCAAAAGTTGTTTTATTTGGCTTATAAAGCCGGTTTCTTTAAAAATCGGGAGACGCTATATCTCGGATATATATGGGCCGATTTCAAAAATTCCTTAATTTCTAGGATTTAATGGGCACTAAAAATAATATGGCTTAGTTTTTAAGAAAAAATTTTTTTTCAAAAATCTGAATAAAAAAATTTCAACAAATACCCCTCAAAACCCGGTTTTTTGAATATATCTCGGCTATCCGTGGACCTATCTTACTGAATTTCAATAGCAGACCCACTACCGAGGTTTAACACGTTTTAGCGAAAGAATGAGGTTTCTATCTCAAACCGTTTTCTCAGAAACGGTATTTCAACGACTACAGACGGACAGACGGACAGACGGACAGACGGACAGACGGACAGACGGACATCGCCCAATCGTAATCGCTATTGATGCTGATCCAGAATATATATACTTTATGGGGTCTTAGATGGATATTTCAATGCGTTACAAACGGAATCACAAACTTATATATACCCTTACACATTTATGTGAAGGGTATAAAAAGGCTTCGACTTCTTTAATGTGGTTAGAAAGACCGTTGGCATTCCATATTGCTAAACGTAGATTTATTTGCATAATTTTGATATCAGCATAGTAATCATATTAAGAAGATTAGCTAACATTGATTCAATTCTTTCAAATGTATTGCTGTTGTTGATGTGGTTACTATCAATGTTGTTGTTTCTTAGTACCTCGGAGTACGATTGGTTATTTGTATTATGTTCAGCTCGTTGGTATGTGTTGCTGTTTGGATTTATATATGGGAAATCCCTAGAATTAATTTGGGTGTGATTCATGTTGTAGTTTCCAGCATCACGAGTGTTCTTACGTTTAGAAATCAAGTTTTGATATATTTGACAGCCCTTGTAGTTTGCAGTATGACTTTTCAGGCAGTTGATGCAACGCGCAGGCGTATTGATGTCTTTAGTGCACTCGGCTGTCGGATGGCCAAGCCCACATTTGACGCAACTGAAAGGTCTTTTACAATAAGATTTAGTGTGACCGAAAAGCTGACAGCGATGACACTGTACCATTTCATTCCTTTTCAAAGGAGCTTCTATCATTACTACTGCATTGTTAATATGCTTAATATTATAAATTTCTTTATTATTTGCTTGGGGATCAAGGTCAACGAAAAACATTGGTAAAGGTTCCTTTGTTACCCTACTTTGAACGTTTGTCACACTACGTACTTGATGACCTAAAGATAACAATTCTGATTTAATGTCCGCAACTGGAGTTGAGTGGTGGAGACCCTTTATAACAACTCTATATGATCGTTCCTGTTTCACTTGAAACGTGTGAAAAGCTATGTTCCGACTTTCCAAATATTTTACCAATGTTCTATATGAATCTACCTTATCAACCATTAATCTTATTTGATTATTTCTCAATGATTTATAGCTAAAATGTTCTTTTGGTATAATACTACCTATATTACAAATCATATTATTAACATCAACTACATCTGGTATGTAGATTGGCGGTGGTTTTGGTGTTGTTGGTCCTTCATTTTTATCATCGTCATCATCATCTTCATCATTGTTCTGGAGCGCTGCAAATTTGTTGCTAGTCGATGGAACGTCATCAGTTAACATTGTTTTACGTTTGATCTTGTAAAGTTTTGGCGATTCAGAAAGGTTTCGTTTACGTTGCTTTGTTTTGATTTGCTGCCAGTTCAAATAATCATTTCTTGCATTTAACTCAAACCCTGTTTCAGCATCATCAGCTTCATCGTCCATGTTGTTGTTGTTATTTACGGCACGACTTAATTGTTTGTTTTTTTTTTCAGTCTTAAATATTGTATTTTTTTTTTTTTTTTTTTTTTTTTTGAGAAAAAATAATTAAATGCTTAAATTAGCAAATTAACTTATAACACGATTTGTATTGCCACACTCAAATAAAGACTGAAGAATATTAAATTGATATATCTTTTTTTTTTTTTTAATTTCAAGAAAAATTTGAAAATACGTCTATCATGCTTCGCAGTTGACAGAAAAATATGTTTTAAGAAATTTAAAATTTTTTGGTCGGAATTGAATAAATAAGTTAAAAAAATGGACGTAGGCAAATTAAACACAGTTCGTGGCGGATAGCATAGCTTTCTAATGGCGAAAGAACTTTTGAAGTCGGTCCAAGATTATACTTGGCAAGCAAACAAACAATCAAATCTTAACTCTTTATAATACTAATAAAATGTTTCCATTACGAGTTGAATCACCCGCTTCGCTCTCTCAATTATCATGACGGAATTAAGTCGTAAAAATGCTATCATAAATTCCGGCGTAGCTATGAAATTAAACAATTACCAAATAGTAGTAGCCTACTCTGTTACTAATTATTTTTTGACAACAAACCTGGAGTTGAGGAGTCTATACCACGTTCTGTCGGTAGTGCTGGCTGCTGTGCTTCAGGCAGATCATTGTATAGCTCCTGTGTATTCTGCGTCTGAATAGCGTTGGCTGGAATAGTTATTGCAGTGCTGGCTACTGTGCCGCAATAAATATACAGTCTAGCCGTAGCAGAGAGGCGTGTGACGGTCCGTTGGTGGTACTGGTTTCTGTGGCGTCGGCATTCCTTTACACACTCCCTGGAAATTGCGCGGTCACCGAAACATCGGCAACCACTACAAATAGCGTACGAAAAGAACGCAAATCGCCGAGTCGATGTTTGCCACCCCCTGCTGATTTAATACGCTCATAAGAGGCGAATAAAAACATTTATAACGTTTTAAAAAAGAATATTGGAATTTTTCTGTACAACGACACACGAAACTGGACCCCGCTGAGCTCTACCCCAGCCCCAGCGAAATCGTGTTGTTACAATGTGTGTATAAAAAGTGGTACGAAAAGGATGCTGCAATCCACATCTTTTGCAACACCAGGCAGATTCGATTAGAAATCGAACTGTACAGATTTGTTCAGCCGAAAGTTTTTAATAAAACTAAATGAAAAATTGGAAAACATATACATATGTATGAACATATTTTCATAATTTGTGCTTTGTTTTAACAACTTACTCCTTGTAATCCAAATCAAGGAATTCTGACCATTCCTCAAGACTTTGAGCTCTATTCGCTAACAGCCTTTGTTCCTCTTCCGTCACTGAAAAGGCTGCAGCAATCAAATTCATTGTATTTCCTTTTTATTTTTTGAAAAATATTTTTTACAATCCTTAGAATGTAAACAAAACACATCTGTTTTTCATTTAAAAAGTTGGTTGTACTAATTCGTACTTAGGTCAAGAGGTTGGCAACACTAACTTCGAATCCGTCGGAATTCATAATACCTTTTTGTATGAATTCGTGACGGAGATTTTCCATTACGAGTGATGTTCACTCGGAATTCATAATAAGGCTGTTAATCTATGAATCACACTGTTTACACGACTCGCGTATGTGCTGCGATTTTATTTTGGGTTTTAATAAGAAAACATAAATTTTTCAATAATTTCTTGAAGCAAACTTTTCTAAATGGACACACAAATTTTTTTCCATTGTTTTGAACGTTTTATTATTTTATTGATTTCCAACATTAACTTTAAATTTTATGTATTAACTTTAAATTTTATGTATTATGTTTTCTTTGTTTACAATATACGATTTTGACAGATAGTGCAGACAAACTTGCGATATAAATTAGAGAAGAGAGGAATTATTCTTGCTTCGCATGTAGCTTCAATATGAAGCAATTTCATTCGCTCTCAAAACTTTGTATGGCAAAGCACGTTGCTGATTAGGCTGTTAAGCACAAATAGAGAGCGAAGCGCATGTTGTGGAAACATGCTATAAGAATGATATGTCTTGAAGCATAATTAAAAACTTGTTTATAAAATTAGTGAATATTAAAAATACCAAATGGAAAGGAATGAATTTTATTTTAACATTAACAAAATAGTTGTAGAACAGAACAAAACTTTCTATGACTAATTTTTTTTTAGTTCATCAAGAACATCAAAGAATAAGCATAAGTTGATGTTTTTAGTATTTTTCAATATGAGCATGCAAATGCTAAGTTAATTTTTTTCGACTGACTTTAATCTTTGATGGGCTTTCGTTTAGTTTTGACATGATCTCCAGCTTGCTTAGGTTAAAATTGAGGTTTTGAACTTTACAAGAGTACACGCTTTTCTTTAACTCCAGTAGCTTTAGTTCAGCATTCAGAGGAAACTTTATCCATAATTTTCTTTATATATTAGCCCCCTAATTCATAAAAATTTCTTATTTCAGCTTATAAGCTGGTAATAGTTATCATACACTAACAGTGTTATTAGCAACTCATAAGAAATTCAATTCATAAACACATTATATGCGTGAAATAACTAATAAACTCATTTAGTAATTTTGTACTTTATTGTTGGCAATACCATGCAATGTTCACTCTCATTTTGTGCCTAGTGCTGCATATATGAGATGTATGTAAGAAACTGATTATTTGGGTAGCTGCGAAAAATGCAAAATATTATTTACTTATATAACATAATTTTGTTCGAATATGAAATAATTTATTGGTTTACCTATTTTTATTGCGAAAAATATGTATACAAGGCTTTGAATTGCAAAAAAAATTGTTTCTAAACACATTTGCTTAACGACTGGTACCAAAAGTAGTCGACTACTTACTCTCTAGCATTTGTTTGTGTAGCACTATAATTATTTGCAAATATTTTTCATGAAAACAATGAAAAGTGGTAAATATTATTTAATTCGCTAATATCTTTTATTAAAATTAATTTATTGATGAATTCTTTCTTCGCAACTCTTCATCAACTCAACGAATGTCTCTTTATCAAACGCTTATAGTTAAGTAGAGGCCAATGCGTGTGTATACATTGTAAATACAGGCAGGATCGCTACTGTTGTTTGTGCGTAGATATGTATGTATATGCATGCATACATACATATGTACATGTCTATTCAAATTTGCAATAGAGATAGTACTACACATATGTATGTATGTATGTATGTATGTATGTAGGTCTGTATTTCTTTGTGTATTGTATGGATATAATTCGTCAAAATATTTGTAATTTATATGAAAACTAAAGAAAAATTTGTTTGATAAAAGAATGAGATGATTTTTGCAGGGTTAAAGTGTCTTTATGACTGTATATTACTGATTCTTAGAATTTCGTAGAATTTAAAGTACATATGTATGTATGTATGTACATATTTTCGAATTTCATAGTTTAATGTGTAATGATAATTTGGTGTAAGAAACAATGAAATGCAATCATATACACATTCAAGAAGCAAAAAATTTGATAAATAGTGTTCAAATAAAAAATCCTCAATTCAACAATTTTCACTATTAAACGCTTATAGTTGGGTAGAGGCCACAATAAAAATATCCAATTTATAAAATGGTTATAAACAGCATAATAAGCTATAAATCGATTATGAATACACTTTTCTGGATTTTTGCTCATAAGTTGTTTATAACACTCTTATAATGTGTTTATGAATTAGGCCGTAGATATTTTATTTCAAAAAATGATCATAATTTTTTCCATTTTAGTTTGTTAATGGACTTTTGAATTTCTACAATAAAAACTTTAGTGCAAATTGCAAAAAAAAAAACTTAATTACGAGAGAAAAAATTGTTTATCAACAACTTTTTTGTGAGGAAACAAACTACAATTAGAAAATATTTATTTTCAAGCCAAATTGTTTGAAAATAAAATTAGAGAATTAGCATTTAAAATGCAGGCATTTGAGGTGAAAAGCCATCGTTATGAATGTTTAAGTTAAATAAATAATAATTAAATGTATTTTAAAGTTTTTGTACGTTATAAAAGAACTGTCTTCTGTATTAAATGTGGAGCAGAAGGTTTCAAAACATAAAACAACAAAATTGTGGAGCACTGACGGTGAAGTTTAATCATCCATTTTAACGCAATTTGCATAAATATGCAGCACACGATAGAACAAATGTGCCAACCTGTCTTCGATAACACACTGGTGTACTAAACAAAAGCCATGACTTTCAAAACGTAAAGGATATGAAAGTGTGCAAGTGTGTTGCAACTTTCATGAAATTACTTTCCTTTGTAAAGACTTTGTTAAATTCTGTTCTTGTTGAAATCAACCAACTGACCTTTTTTAGTATGTATTAAATTTATGCAGTTGGCTCTTTCTTTTTTACTTATATCCTTCATGATTTCGTTTATTCTGGTGGATAATATTTTTTGTTTGACTCTCCTTTGCAATATGTTTCATATATGTACTTTTCATTTCGTAGCCTATCTATCCTTCATGTAGGATTTTGTAAATAATGACTATGGTGAGTTATTAATTTAAAAACTTAATTGCATTAACTTGATTGCTTAATATGCGAGCCGATTCCGTAAGAGCTTGCAGAGCAACGACAGTTATTCGTTATGCAACATCACCAGCATTTATATACCTCTTTAATAACGAGTTTTTGCTTTGAATATGCTCTGCAAGACAAAAGTATTACAAGGTTAAGTTAAAAACTAAAGATATTCCTCGTACAATATACTGTGTTTTGTCTTTTTTTTTAGTTTTTAACCCATATCTTATTACACCTGTCAGCAAAATGACAATAATTAATTGGATGTACTTAATTGGGATGTTAATTATGCTAAATCAATACTTAAGATAATTTATATCGTATGTTAATAAAAATGTGATATACATTTGGTTATTTCGTTTTTATAAAAAAAAGACTAGAATGGTTTTATTTAGTTCATTAAAATAAGTCTTTATTTTCTTTAACTAATAACCAATAAAAATATAATTTTTAATTACTTCAAATTTACGAGACAAATTAACGCGCATGTTAGCAAATTCAAGAAACAGGAAAGAAGTGAAGTGAAATGGAAAAAAGGTTTTTTTTTTATTTTAGTTGTAAAAAACTGCAACTCTACAAAAAAAGTATACACGGTTGCTAGCAGCAGTGATGCCACATACATATAAAAATATAAAATCATGTCTGACAACTTCTTTCACTGTTTTGACATTTAGATCTAGATCGATGTCCTTATCCCTAATATACCACTCATCCACGACAAAAGTTCGCAATATTTTGCACTAGCAGTGGCCCTAGTTTCTACCCCGTACTTCCAAAAAGGGGTTCTGATCGTTTGGTATATGATCAGTTTGTTTTTAATTGACAAGTTACCATCTCTATTTAGCAGCCAGAATAGTTGTCTGAATTTGCCATATGAGCTTGGAGTCAATTAACATTCCAAGGTATTTTGCCTTTGTATCCAAAAGAATTGATGAGCTATTTTTCTGCTCCGGGTAAATATTTGGTATTTTTCTATTAGTGTAAATTACTTGTACTGCTTTATCACTGTTTACTTGACGTAACCACTCCAACGAGTTATTGAGCAGTTGCTGTAAATTTTGAATAGCCAATTTAATGTTTCATGAGACGACAGTAAAACAATGTCATCAGCAAATGTAGCTATCACATTGTTATTTGATGTAGGAGTTGGAATATCAGCCGTAAAGAGGAGGTAAAGCATTGAGCTGAGTACACTATCTTGGGATACTCCAGCTCTCATAGAGAAATTTTCTGAGAACTTGGCTTTGTATTTGACATAGAAAAATTTGTTTTGTAAATAGCTTCGTGGTATTAGATACAAATCTTTTGGTAATTGGTTTTTTTAGCTTGTAAGAGAGACCTTTGCTCCACACGCTATCGGACGCCTTTGCAACATCGAGGTATGTTGCAATACAGAATTTGTTTTTTGTTTTTTTCAGACGCTATTTTTGTTAAACGATGTATTTGTTGAATAGTGTAGTACTTTCGTCTAAATCCAAATTGGTGATCGGGAATATGCTGCCTTTCTGAGAGACTAGACGCAATATGTACAAAATTGAGTTTTTCAAAGAGCTTTGATAGAAGTGGAAGTAGACTAATTGGCCTGAAAAACGTCGTATTTGATGAGTAGTTGTTTGGCTTGGGGATATTTATTATTTCGGCAACTTTCCAGACTCTTGGAAAATACTTAATGCGGATAACTGAATTAAATATATTTTTTAAATATACCAGCGCATGAGTTGGTAGTTATCTTAAAAGTTTACCAGTGATGTGATCATAACCAGGAGACTCACTATCTTTTGCGTGCCTTTTGTTATTTTTTTTGATCTCATTAATTGAAATTTTTTTAAAATGAAAGTTAAAAGTGTTATTTGATTTGTGAGGGTTTCATCGAAATGGTTTGCCAGAACATTTGGTTTTTCTTCATTTGTACGGGCCCATGTAAAATCGGGTTTTTTAATCGATGGATGGTGTTGCTTATTTTTTTTTAGTGGCTTTCCAGATCGAGTAATTTATTGCATGTGACGGTCCAAGGCTTGTCAGATATCTATGCAGCTTATCTTACTTATCCTTCTTTAGCAACATTTTCAGCTCCTTTGTGAGCCTATTAAGAAGAGTTTTGTCTTGGCCAGATCTCACTATTGCCAGTTTAAGGGGTTTCCCCCCATAGATTTAGGGTTTTTTTTCTCTTAGGGGTGAATTTGCGGTGTTAAATTCTTTCGGGAAAAATTTAGGGCGCACAATGGCAGGAGTTAGAAAATTTTTCAACTGATAAATTTAAAGACTTTAACGATTTTTAAAATAAAATTAAATGAGATATTTTATGTTCATCTGGTAGCTTCAAGTACATAATTTTGCAACTGGTAATTTTAAGCACTTTTTCTGTTGAGTTGAATGAATTTTTTCCTTATGGGTCATTTCTTTGAATTTTTTCCGTTTCTTAAGAATTGGGAAAATTATAATATCTAAGAAACTTTGATACAATTGAAACTCCTTTTACGAAAATGTCAAAAGAGCGTAAAGAAGACTTAGAAACTCTTAATATTTTTGGAGAAACTTTTAACTTTTTCTAGATACGCAGATAACAATTTCCAGCTGCCTATAAATATGTACTTAGATTTCAAAATATGTGAATACAAATAAATCGAAAATTTTTAAAACAAATATTCATACGCCTGTAATCATATTATATGCACTGAAAAATGTGTACATATAATCAATTAATTTTTACTTCTTTTTAATTGGGAAAAGTTTAACAATTTTATGCATTTTCCGCATTGTCAACGCATTAATATTGGTGATTCGCAAACTAAAGCAGAATGTTCCCCAAAAGTTTTTCGGGGGATTTGGTAGAAATTTTAGGGAGTTTTAAAATTTTTCTGGGGGGAAGAAATTAGTTCACCTGGGAAAACTGGTAGATCTTGTATTTTGCCATCATTTTCTTAATTTTCGTTTGGCTTTTATTTTTACCTGGATATGCAGAGTAATACTGTGTAATGTAATGTGCTATGTGTGTTCACATTTAAAAACATTTGGAATTTGGAGTGCTGTCTGCTAACAAAAGTTTTCCGCTTTTTTGATAATATTGCAAATCCTGATGATGACTAAACAAAATTTACAGCATATATAGATAAATCTTGTATTTAAAAAAAAATAGTCTCAAAAGGATCAGCTTACACAGCAACATTAAATCTTTGTTGTGGGAACCAGCTTCGTACTTAAGTGAATTTTAGTTATGAAGTGTAAGGTATCTAATGCCTAATTGAAATGTCGGAGCAAAAAGCAAACATTTTAAAATGTGACATTTTTGTTTGTTTGTTTGTTACAACGAGTTATAAAACAAAACTTAAAAACCATCTGCTCCACTCATAAGAACTTAATACACATACATATGTTCGTACGAAAATTCTTAGTTAAATCATCGTATTCTTAAAACTTAATTTATTGTACGAATATTATTTTATGGAAGAAAAGAAGCAGATTGAAATCTTCAATATATAAAACTTTAGCAACTGGGCTATTTTCAACAAATAATGTTTTACTGCCCATGACATAATCAACTTGACAAGCAAACTTCTGCTGGTGTTTCCTGGCAAACAGGCAATATTTGTAAGCAAACACCCACACGCACCTACACATGTACGTATGTATGTAAATAAAAACGGCAAATTTTAAGGAAATATTCGTACAAGTTTGTGGCAGGCTAAGCGACAAACATTTTCATATTATATAGTAAGAACGAGCCAGGACAAAGTTTTAATTGAAATTTAAAAGTTTGTTTAGCTAAAAATGAAAAAAGAAATAAGAAAGAAAAATACAATATTAAATAAAGCAGAAGTCGAATATATTAAAACTCAATGCAAACCATGAATAGTGCCATGCATATTAAAATGTGCAGCAAGAGATAATAGCTGTTAGTTAAGTTTTCATTCATTTTATTTCAAGAGCAGCATTAAACGGGTAAAACTGGAACTATTGGGTATGTGAACAATGCTTTAATACGGTTTACAGTTAAATGCTTTAAAGAAATCAATTCCACTTTGGGTTTCACATGCATGTTGCTTCTGAATTAAAATAATTTTGCATAAAATTTTATTTGTCGGTTTACTTATTAAGGGTATACATAAATGCCGTTGTGGACGTTTTGTAACTCCGATTTTCGATAATGCACTGACTAGTTCGCCCTACTTGTTAGTCAGTCTCATCAGGACACATAATTATATTTAGCACCACGCATTACCGCTTATCGCCGAATGTTCCTGTTATATCAACATGATAAAAAATTGTGCCATAAAGTTGTTAGATTTATTTGATCTTACATTTTATTTGATTTGAAATGTTTGTTTAGGCTCTAGGTTAGTGTTGTTTTAAATAAAATGCTTGGTTGTTTTATTTTGCATTAATTTTATTATAATAAATATTTCGAGTACCTTTGGTATTCTTCTTTAGGAATATTAGTATTAAATGATTAAATGTTGATCTTTTACTCATAAGTATGATACAGGATCCGCCATCTAACTTTTTTTTTCAACTAGTGCTTATTTCGTGAATGGTAGGTAACACTTAGCTCAGGTCTGATTTGACAGATAATTAGTTTTATCCTTCCGTTAAACCAGTATGGTTGTGTACACACTTGAACAATGCTGGGAAATATGGTGATATTGCTTTGAAACTCTTGGTAATGATTTCGTCAAAAAAACTAATCCTTTCAGATGAAGCTCATCTTGATCTTGGCGGGTATGCAAACAATCAAAATTGTCGCATTTGGGGTACAGAAAACCGGCACGCATACTTTGAAAAGCCCACGCACCCAAAACGAGTCACTGTTTGGTGCGGATTTTGGTCCAGAGGCATAATTGGGCCATTTTTCTTCGAAAATGAGCAAGGAGTGGCCGCTACATTCAATGGCGATCGTTATCGGAATGTTGAACGAATTTTTGTTAAAAAAATTGAAGATTAGGATATTGGCAATATTTGGTTTCAACAGGACGGCGCTACATGCCACACAGTCGAAGCTACTATCGATGTTTTATAGCATTTCCAAAAAAAAACAAGTAAGAGTGCTATATTCGGCTGGGCCGAATCTTAAATACCCTTCACAATGGTACATACATATGTACATTCCGATTGATTTTTGGTGCGAAAAGTTGTTTTATTTGGCTTTTAAATGGGCCGATTTTTTCTGAATTTCAATATCAGATCCACTACCGGGATTTAACACAGGCTGCAAAACTTTTATTTAAATAATTCCTAATATGCTCAAGTTCAACCACTGGGTGACACCAATTCTTTTTAATATCAATGAAATAAAGAAAAGCAAAATGTATTTCTTAATTATTTATCAGTTAACTTTATAGTAAAATTTATTTAACAAAAAATTGCATATAATTGCATTATTTTTGAATTATAATGCTAAACATTGCCATTAAGTGTGATTTTCTTTTCAATTTACTTACGTATGTGGGTACATGCATACGTATGTATGTACATATGTATCTATAATAGAAAACGCTAAAATAAATTCTTTATTATTGAATATTTTCAGTGTGTTCCATAAAACAATGATTATATACATACATATATACATACATACATATTTACATTGCTTGCTTTTACAAAATTATTTTTTTCTTGTGCACGTTGCTGATGATCTATTGCGTATCATCATACACATGTATGTGTGTATGTACATATGTAAGTACGTAGGGGAACCCAAAATGATTTTTTGTGTGAATGAATTTGAAGACGCAATTGTTTAAAAGAATTTCATTGCGTACCCTTTTTTCAACAATTCTTTATATCACTTTCATTTTCAAGCTCGTGTATACATATGTACATACATACATACACATTTTTACAACAAAGCAAAAAAATTGTTTATGCTAACATACTTGCATGCATACATACATATGTATGTAGATACATGCATACCTACATGCATACAAACGTATCTACATACATACATACATACATACATACATACATACATACATACATACATACATACATACATACATACATTCATACATGATCGCAAATATTATATACATATGTATATAATATTATATACATATGTATGTACCATTATGATTGATTTTTGGAACCAAAAGTTGGGTGCATATGGGCCGATGTCCAAAAATTTTCTAATTTTGCCCCTAAACAGCCTGTATGTACCATTCCGACAAATATTTAGTGCAAAAAAACTGTTTCGTTTAGCTTCCAGGCCCGACTTCTTGAGATATCGGGAGGCGCTATATCTCGAACATATATGGGCCGATGACAAAAAGATTTCCAGTTTTGCTTCTGACTAACCTATATCTATCATTGTGATTGATTTTTGGTGCCAAAAGTTGTTTTACTTAGCTTATAGAGCCGATTTCTTGAAAAATCGGGAGACGCTATATCGCACGTATATAAAGACCGATTGCAGACATTTTCAAATTTTGCTTTTAAACACCTTATATGTACCATTCTGATCGATTTTTGGTACCAAAAGTTGTTTTATTTGGCTCTTAGAGCCGACTTCTTGAGAAAACTTGAGGCGCTATATCTCGAGTGTATATGGGCCGATGTCCAAAATTTTCCACGTTTGCCTCTAAATAGTCTATATGTACCATTCTGATTGATTTTTAGTGCCAAAAATTGCTTTATTTGGCTTAAAGAGCGGATTTCTTGAAAATTCAGGAGTCGCTATATCTCAGATATATATGGACCGATTTCAAAAATTTTCCAATTTTGCTTTTAAACACCTTATATGTTCCATTCTAATCGATTTTTAATACCAAAAGTTGTTTTATTTGGCTTTTAGAGCCGACTTCTTGAGAAAACGGGAGGCGCTATATCTCGAGTGTATATGGGCCGATGTGGAAAAATTTTCCACTTTTGCCTCTAAATAGCCTATATATACCATCTTGATTGATCTTCGGTGCCAAAAGTTGTCTTATTTGGCTAATAAAGCCGATTTCTTTAAAAATCGGGAGACGCTATATCTCGGATATATATGGGCCGATTTCAAAAATTCCTTCATTTCTAGGATTTAATGAGCACTAAAAATGATATGATTTAGTTTTTAAGAAAAAAATTTTTTTCAAAAATCTGAATACAAAAATTACACAAAATATCCCTCAAAACCCGGTTTTTTGAATATATCTCGGCTATCCGCGGACCTATCTTACTGAATTTCAATAGCAGACCCACTACCGGGGTTTCACACGTTTTAGCGAAAGAATGAGGTTTCTATCTCAAACCGTTTTCTCAGAAACGGTATTTCAACGACTACAGACGGACAGACGGACAGACGGACATCGCTCAATCGTAATCGCTATTGATGCTGATCCAGAATATATATACTTTATGGGGTCTTAGATGGATATTTCAATGCGTTACAAACGGAATCACAAACTTATATATACCCTTACACATTTATGTGAAGGGTATAAAAAAGAAAAAAATTATTTGGCGGACCCTTTATAATAAAACTGATGACTATACTAAAGCTCTTGAAGAAGAGTACCAAAGGTACTCGAAATATTAAAAATAATTAACTCAATACAAAATAAAACTCACAAGAGTCTTATTTAAAACAACACTGACCTTGAGCCTTAAAATAAAGAAAAACAAACATTTTGCCATCGATTTTTGTACTATGACATAACTAAAAAACTATTTTCTAGGCTCCCAAATTTAAATTTCTGGTATTTGTCTATGGGTGTCACCCCTAACGAGGCATAATACGTGGTTGGTGTGTTCGAAAAATATTTAGGAGGCAAGCATTTTTAGGGTTGGTCGTGCTCTGGATACCTCCAAGGGTATCCTAGGAATGATTAGAGTGAGGTAACTTTAGTGGCTCTCCCATAAAAAACAAGAAAAATAAATTTGAGCTCCCCGAAAATAATTTTTATAATATGTCATGGTGAAACTTTTTTCTACATGTTAAAAGCTATTGAAAAATTGGGTTTTTACATATATACATGTATACATTTATGTACGTAAAAACCTGCATGTATATAAAAAAATTTTTTTTAATAAATTTATGTTTGTGATTACTATTTAATAAAAACGATGGAAATTAAGCTTAAGCGTAAAATTTCTCATCGGCACATTTAAGGACTTGAGTTTAGTCTCATTTTTCGACCGAATGCAGCCTTAAATCACTCAGCCTTGTATTTTTCTTTCTTTTCTAGTGTTCTTAGTTTATATTTATTATAACTTTTTAATATTATTAGTTGCACTTAAAATCAATTGAATTTAATTACTTTCGTTATAGTCCATTTTCATTACATTCTATTTCACAGTATTGGGAAAAAACTTTTCTCCACCCAATACAATAGCAAGAACTTAAAATGTAACAAATTCACAGAATAGCAAACAGAGAATATCCCATTTGAGACTTGTAAACATGTCGTTTACACTTCTACATTTGTCATTACGGTAAAAAAAAAACATTTTGCGTAAATATTGCTCTAGGCCTATAACAAATGTAAGACAAGCCTAAAAATATAGAACATCAGTATCGTTATTGAAAGCAATAGGAAGCAGCAGCAAAAGTTTTCAACACAATCCGAATTTTATGTCGCTGATGCAATATAAAAATGCTTACAAGTGCAATAATTGAGGAAAGTGAAAATTTGAAAAAAATGATTATAAAATAATAATAATACAAATTTTTTGTGGGCGTGTAGGGAAAATGCTTTTAGGAATGCCTACCAGGTCGTCACTCTTCATCACAGGCGATAATAATAATAATTTTTCTTTTGCTGTTCCTGAGGGGAGATGCCTTTACGCATGCGTGCCCGGGATTCGCTCTTCACGACAGGCGATGTTGGACTATTCGAAAAGCTACCAACTAAAACCGCTACTTCACCGGAACTAACTACTGTTGTATTACTTCGATGGGGTTCCCTTCTCTGGGGCATATTTCCCACTCTCTGATTGCTAGTGGTTCGTAAGGCCCGCTTTGTTCATTGCATCTTCAGTTGTTTCCATTTTCGTATGCATCCAGATACGTTCTTTTACTGCGAAAAATGTATTCGACAAAATCCACTGTACGTTTCCAGCTCTCTTCACTTCTTGTTTCAATGTGAGCTTTCTCGTGGTTCCACCTGCAGCACTTAAAGAAGGTGCGCTCACTGTCATCCAGATTTGCATATCCGAACATGCAACATGGAGTATCACATTTCGCCATTCGATGCAGGTACTTCCGGAAATATACATGTCGCGACAATAGCTGGGTTAGGTAGTAGTTAAACTCGCCGAAGGACCTGTCTACCCACACTGCCAAATTTGAAATCAATCTCTACGCCTAAAGCTTTCCTCTGGTATTCCACCTTTCTACTGTAGTGATTATACCAGCCCAACTTACACTATAGAATGCATCACTAAAGTCCAGGGTTGGTAAGAACACACTTTGCCTGGAATGATGGTTGCCACTTTGTGCTGATTCCACACTCTTGACAACATCGGCGATAGCATCTATTGTGGACCTGCCCTGTCGAAAGCCATATTGACTATTAGCCAGTCCACCAGAATTAGTCACTGCCCACAATAAAAGGCATCTGATTAGTTTTTCAAGGAGCTTAACAGCAGTTTATAAGGTACAGGGTGGGCGATATTATGGAAGCGGACTCGGCATCACCCTTACCTTTTCCAATCAAAACTAGTCTCTGCATCTTCCCTACCTTTGGGAGTATTCCCTCCTTTAAAGAATCTGTTGTACATTTTAAGCATCATATCTGGTCGCTCATTAACATTTTTTTTAATACCTCCGCAGGAATTCGGTCTGCATTTTTCAATTCGCTCTCCATGAAAAAGAACTTCGTAGGTTGGGAAAAGTGTACTCACCATGTTTTCCATTTATTATTGTTTTCCATACTTTGTGCTGATAGATCCCCCGACGCTGCCATACCGCCAAGCTTTTTCATGACCAGTATGCAGCCCAGTAGCCACTGGTTGCGATTGATCACAGTACGGAGCTCTTTCCATTTGCGCTTCTTGCTTGTTGCAATGGCCGTTTAAAGATCCCTCCTAATCTCTCTGTATTCCTGAGCAATTTCGTGGTAAAGGCTAGAGAGACGACATTTTCACAGTACTAAAAACAACAAAAGGTTAAGACTTAAAAAGAAACTGTGAAAATGATATAAAATTTGCTGTAATTTTTGAACCATAAGAGTTAGAGAGCCGTAATTTTCACTGAATATGTGAATGCATAGAGTTTGCAACAACAAATATAAAAAATAACAAAAACTCAAGAACTGGGAAGGGTGCTACCATGCAAAAAACTGTGAAAATTAGTTTACATTATATGTATCTTTTGAACCATTAGAGCTAAGGAGCCGAAATTTTCATAATAAATATCTAAAACTAGAGAAAATTTAAATTTAAAGGTTGGTTCCATACAAGAAACTGTGAAAAGTAGATAAAATTATCTGTAGCTTTTGAACTATAAGAGCAACAAAGCTAAAATTTTAGCAGTATATATTGTTAGATCGGCTCTACAATAAGAAATAAAAAAAATATATTAAAGCTAAAGGGAGTCCCCATACCAGAAACTGTGAAAATTAGTAGATATAGCTGAAACTTTTGAATCGTAATAGATAGAGACTTAAAATTGAGCAGGATATATGGTTGCCTAGATTCTACAACATAGCAAATATCAAAAGTATCAAAAATTTAAAATTTGGTTCATGTTCATACATAAGGATACCCTTTACTTTAAAAATCAGCTATAAATTTTTAACTGTAAGATATAGGGTCTTAAAATTTACACACTGTATGAAGTTATCTAGTTTCTACAACAGCAAATACTAAAAGCAATAAAAGGAAAGAACTAAAGGGTATCATATGAAAGGGGTACCCTTAGCCCACCACTTGCACGGTAGTACAGAACCCTTGCTGTGTGAGTCAGTCTCGTACTTGGCTCAATTTATTTATGACAATCTAGAAAAAATAGTAAAATGTGTATGACGTGCTAGAAGACAAACATCAAATTAGACCACAATGTCAGGTGATGATGCAAGCAAATTTCACATTCTGTGAACTTGCTACGTCTAGGTTTGAGAATAGTCACACATTTTTTGTTAGATAAATGAGTAGAATGGAAATTAAATATATGATTTTTTAAATTAAATCACTGTAAGATATACAAATGTCGAAAAAAATATTGAATAAGAAATGTGGTCGTAAACACAAGTCAATATATGTTTTCAATTTGACAAGCATCTTTTAAACCGAAAGATATACATTTACTGCATTGATGTTAAAATGGTTTGGCTCAGCTGTCGAACATCAGCATAAATCAATAGTTAAGTTTTGGAAAAAGAAAATAAGAGAAGAAATTTTCATTAGTTTCTTCTCTTACAGGCGAGCATTTCAAGGGAATGCAATTAAATAAGCATTATTGGTTCTAAGTTATGACGATGCACCAGCAAATGGGCTTTTTCCACTGGTCTTAAGGTATATAAAATAGTTTCCCTGCAGCAGACATTTCGGTTGCAATGTGCAAGGGCAGTTAATGAAAAAAGAAAAAAAACTAAAATGAAACATTTTTCAGCATAATTTTACAGCGTTATGGATGTGGCAAAAACAGAGCAAGGATTAGTATCAGCAACATGTAAATCAACGACACGGAAAGCACAAATGTCAACGCAATTGTGTTTGCTTATAGGAATTGTTTGGCTGGTTGGCTGCTTCCTTGCTTTGAATGTTGTAAGTGGTCTAGTGGTATTAAAACCAACATGGATGGCTGGCATCGAAACGTTTCTCTCAACAGACGCAACTACATACATATGTATAAGCATATGACTAGAGTCTGGTGTTGTCTCTACTAGCACGTGACATACATATATACCCAAAAACATACATTCACGTACACAATGGGCCGAGTGAATAAAATGTTAGCTAAAGCTTATGCTGCAAATTTTTTTAGTTTTAACTAGTTTTGAATAAAAAATTCAGCTGAAGCAAGTACTTAATACTTGCTAGTGAAAGCTAGTTTTCCCAGCGTTGGCTTAAAAAAAGTGTGAATAAGAAAAAGTGAATGCTTAATATTACTAGTTTATGCTTAGCTATTTTTAAGCATCTGATGGCAGTGCTGGAAGTTTGCTTTTCTGCATTTATTAAAAAAGAATAGTGCTTTCGAATATTTCGATTTAAATATTAATATGCCTGCTTTTATGAACGTTCGTCAAAAGAAAGAATACCGTATGATTATTTCAATTTATACAGATTTCAGAAAGAAAATGTGATATGGTTATCGGAATACTTGCTGGAGGAAATTTATGAATGCAGAGGAGCAGCGCTCCTATATAAGTTAATATATTTAAAAAAGATCATCAAGAATGTGTACCTTGTTTGCAATATAAAAATTCTATAAAACAATAACAAATAAAATTTTAAGATGTTGCCACTGTATGTTTTTTTATTATTCACCCCGTAAATACCTAAAATATTATTTTTGAATAAAGTGCTTTTATTAGTGAATTTAAAATTTTCAAGGAATAATAGCACTGTGCTTGAATTTGAAACTTTTTTTTTCGGCAGACGGGGAACTCAGTGACCAAACTTAATTCGGGTGCGCTGAATTCAGTGATGCTCACCGTTTTCTTAGGTTAGCTCTTGTTTTTGAGATATACCGCTATTTTAAAAATGGAGGAGGTAGGCCAACATATATTTCCTTAACTCAAAAACTTAAAATAGCTCAAAAATGTTAAATCTTGGAAAAACTACAAAAACCGAAATTCGGCAATAAAATTACCTTCCGTCCCTTGAAATTGCTTTATTTTGATAAGCAAACAAAATGTTTCATTTCATAAAATTTTTTTTTTAATAGTCGAATATGAAATAGATTTTTGAATAGAACTTCAAAAGTTGTTCAAGTTTACTGACGAGTTGATTTACACCAACAAAACGTCGTTGACTTTCGGCTATAAAATATACGCAGAACAGACCAAATTTTAATAAGCTCCTTTTTGATTACTTCTGGAAATAAAAAGCAATGCGAAGAAGTGGTTCAGTTTATGTAGAGCAACCAAAAAATCGTAAAAGGTCAGATTAATCGTGGTCAGGCGGACGTACAATTTATTAGTATCTTTGTACACTAGGGAACAAAGCTAATGAAAAATATAACAAGAAAATTATGTTCTCTTCACGTGTTCAAATGTAAATGGGTTGATGTCAAAATGACATCAATTTGGTAACCTCCTTTTTAATCGAAATCGGAAAAACCCACCTTTCGTGGGTTTTTCCTTTTATCTCTGAGTGAAACAAATTTTTTGTTTTTTGCGAACGAAGGAAAATGCAAGAATTTTTTTATGATAATCTTCAGCATGCATTCGTTAAATTTGTTCAGGTTCATACATACTCACATGCTTGATGATGATGATGAATACATAATTTCATACCTACGAAATGTTGTCGTTGGTGGCTGTGTGTTTGTGTATATGCATTAATGGGCATTTAAACTTCACTTTGATGAGTGTTGTTTGTATATTTTGCGTTTCTTAAAGTTCAGGTATGAAAATGTTGGTACAATTTTACTTAACATAATTTAAAAATCAAATATACGATACAAAAAGGAGAAAATTTTCAAAAACCTTTGTGTGAAATTTTTTTGGAGGGGTATATGATAAAATCTTATTATTAAGGGTAAAAATTATTGCATCTTTTAAATAAAAATATAATTCACAAATGAAGAAGTAATTGTATGACAAAAAACCATAAAGCATATACGTATGGAAATGAAAGAGGACAACAACTACACTTAAAGGATCAAAACAACTGCAAATAATGCTTGTAAAGGTGTTCCTTTTATCTCAATAAAAACAATCTGCGCAAAAACAATAATAAAACAGCGTGTGTATATGTGATTTGGTTTGATGGCATTAGTAGTCAATTGAGAGGCGTATTACTCCTAAGCTATTGAGCCGATTTTAAGCTAAGATCGTACATATTTACTTCACAGTAACTTTGAGTAAATAATTAAATAAACAGATTTAAGTTCAGAATTTCTTCTCAAATTTAGAAAAATTTTTACAAGAAACCAACATTTTTTGCTGACGAACATTTAGGGCAGTTTCACATTAATTATAATTGTTATCAGCACTAAAGCAGGGTTGAGAACCCCATAAGACTTATAGACTGCTTACAGCATATATTGTAAAGCCATTCTACTTAAGGGGCGGTTAAAGAATTCTGTCAGTGGTGTCAGACATTTCAGTAGCAAAACATTCACTGAAAATATCTTTGTTATATGTTATTCATAAAAATATTGGGCCTTATCCATAGTCAAATACTAAAGTCAGTTCTTTTTAAAAACAACTTAAATTTTAAAAAATATTGCTAACTTTTTTTTAACTATAATCAAAATTAAGGTTGGCTTTAAGTTGTACCAGCTTTAAATGGGTGACACATTAATTATCATACAACCATTTATAAATATATGTAAAGTCCCATCTCTAATAAGATGACTCTCAAAAATTACCCTGCCAGCAAATTGGTAGTCGACTACCAAAATAATTAACTTCACGTTAACTTTTATGGACTAGCTTCAAATTAGCTACAATACAATCGAAACGTAGTGCAGAGTTCACTCAAAATTCAAATACTAACATACACACATACACGGTAAATAACTCTTGAATTAAATTGCCTATTGTCGCATTCGTTTTAAATGTAGCGATGGCTGAATGGGTTAAGGTGGCTGCTCACCAGTCTTGAGGCTTAGTGGTTCGAATCCCACCAGAGGCTAACAAAAAAAAAAAAAAAAAAGTGTGATGAAATTTAATTTAATAAAATATAAGTAACTATTACCACCAAAAAATGTAAAATCAGCCTTGATTTGTACATTTTTTTCTGTATGTACTGACTTTGAAGTAGTTAACTTAAAGTTAGTTGAAAAGTAATGCAGCGCCGGACAATTGACTACCTGCTAGGACATCGTAATGTTAAAATAGTCAGTCATCTCCATTGAAAATAATCTAAGTGTCAACCACCACCAGTTGTAAAAAAGTTAGCTTGTAATTCATTATTAGTTAACTGAGTTGCCGGCAGGGTATGTATAAATTTAAATGCACACATATACAAATGTAAGATTGTATTAGTAGCTAAACAAAAAACGTCAAAGCGAATTCAATAATAGTAAAATTTCAATGAAAATTCCGATTAACAATATACATTAAGAAATCTTTAATTTAATTATTTATTAAATATATAATATTCATTTGATCTTTTTTTTAATTATTTGAAATACTATTTAGTACAGCTTCAGATCGTTTTTTATATAAAATTTTTTATTTATTTCCAATATTATTCAAATAATAATAATATTGTAAATAAAAATTTTTTTATAAAAAACGATCTGAAGCTGTACTAAATAGTATATCAAATAATTTAATTATTTAATTAAAAAAAAAATTTGATTAAAAAGGTTTTACATTTAAAAAGTGGTATTTGTTTTTTCTTGTCTATAGTAGACATACAGTTTACTTTTATTTAGCAGTGACCTGAAATATAGTTTTGCGTTGCCTATAGTTGTGGCCCATTATGTTTGTTTATTATAACAAGGGGTTAAAACTGCAAAACTTTGGGTAACTAAGGAAATGAACAGTTTAAACGATGAACGGGACAAATAAGCTTCCGTCTTAAGCAATCCTGAGCTCTGAATTAATGACTGTCTATATATAATCTTATTCACCAACTTATCGTTTTATGCGCTGCTGCTTGAAAAATCTAAACAATTCGGTTGTTGATGAGCATCATTTGCACCCCAGTCAGTAAGCTTTTCTTGTCTTCCTTTCTTTGCGTGTCTTCTTTAAAAATGTTGATCGCTTCAATTTTATAGTAAGAAAATCTTTCTCAATTTGGAGGAAGTAAAATAGAACTCAAGCCTGATAAGATTATTTTTATTGCACTTGTAAATTGTATAGCTTGGCTATAAAGCTAAAATGATTGCCTAACGTTCGGTATTTTAAGACTGACATGGAATTCTCATTGCATTTTCTTTAAAAAAATTCGAGTGAAAGTTTGTGTTGCTTACTCATTAGATAAAATAAACAAAAATGTAAAAAGCTGTGAGGTTAACTGCGAATGTCTCCCAAGTCCACAAATAAACATAATTCACGAAACCAACTAAAATTGTAACGCTACTTACTCTTTTAAAAAAAAATTTGTTGACCACAAATTTGCAACCATTCCAACCGCTGGAATAATGCAATGACTGTAATCAGTTTTATCTTTTATTTTGATGCAGCAACAACTGCAGTAGTCAACAATTCCACCTATTAATATTTCATTTGTTTCTTTTTTCTGTGGTGTTCCTGTTTTGCATTCACTTAGCAAGAGCTATTGATTGCTGCTTTTATATTTTGCGCTATATGCTCATGTAGTTTCTTAATTGTGCTGCTTGGTTCAGCAAATAGAAGTTCCAAAGTATGCAGATATCTGATTGTAAGTAAGAATGGAATTGTTTCAATTCAGTTTACACTAAATTAGCACACTGCTTAGTATTGCATACATTTTCCGTATGCTTGTATATGTCCTACACTCAATAATTCCATCCTTCCCATTTTAAAAGAGTATTTGTTTTTATATACGAGATTGAATATCAAATCGTTTTAACAAAAGCAAATTGACCCTCTGGTTAAAATTTCATTGCTTTTTACCAGCAGGGGATTTTTGATATTTCATTTGAACTTCAAATGTCTGCTGCAGACACTTTTTTGTTTTCATTGTTATAATGCTTGCCAAATATCGCACACGCACATCAGCATTAGGGGTATTCAATGGCAGGTTGAATGGCAAAAAAAAAAACAATATACCAGACCTCTGTTTTAATTTGGTACATATCTCGAAAGTGCAATACTTTTTTTTAGAGCTTTTCTTGCGCATATTGCACTCGAGAGCAGTTTTGAAAAGCAAAACTCAGCAAAAACTTGTAGAGATTAATTCTTCGGTGTACTGGAACTATTCCTAAAGCAATTTAAATGTCTGCTATATGTTTAGAAGTCATTTTAAGTAAAATAGAATAAGTAAAATATTAAAACTTAGTAGACTGTCCAACTAAGAACTATACAAATAAAATGTATTAACAGTTAAAGTTAAAGTAAATGTATTACTTTAGGTCTAAGAAATACATCTTAAGGTAATAAATTTCAATTGGCTCTTATAATGAATAAATAATTAAATTCATTGTTAAAGTAAATGTTTAAAATTGAACTATGCTTATTACGACTTTTACTATTATTACAGACAGGCTACTATATATCTATAGTAATATTATGAAGTGGTAAAATTTGTAGTAATATTATAAAGAGGTAAATTTATTTGAAATATACAACTGGCTGCATACCAAACTCCAACTCACTGGTACTTGGGCTGCTGAAGGTTTTTCTATTCTACGACATAAACAACAATAAGCCATTTTCAAAGCGAAATTATGACATGATAACTTATCTATACCAATATTATGAAGAGGTAAAATGTGTATTTTTTTTTTCATTGTATATGCATCAAAACTACTGGACTGATTTCAGGTTTTAAAGCAAGGCTATCCCTCATGATGATGCATTTTAAATTCCCCAAGTCTTCTGTACAAAATACTGAAAAGAAAAATTACAATAAAAAAGTTATAAGCAATTCAAGCCCCTTCGTTAATTTTGGGCTACCCTGTATATCACATTCTTATTATCATACCTCATAGGCTGTCATAGGTACTGATTTGAGATAAATAACAACAAAATTAAGTACATCCAATTACTTACTGTCACTTTGTTGACAGATGTAATAAAAGAAGGATAAAATAAATGTAAATAGGTGAGCTAAAACTTACAATTTTTAAAGTTTTTCATAAACACCCTTGAAATACCCCAGTTTCTAGACCGCTAGTATATGTATGTATTTATAATACATGATTCTCTATTTTCATTGGTCACGGCATCATGCGTGAATGGCTGGATCGATTTAAGTCGTTTTTTTTTTGTTTAGCAAAATTCGCGAAACGTAATTAAATTTAAGAAAATTGTTGTACTGTTACGCAACGCGTGCAGGGTTACTCTAGTAAATAAAAAATATTAAAGCCGTTAAAGTTGGCATCTGAGATGATTAAATTTTGGGTTGCGCGTATACTTAACGTATACGTTAAGTATACGAATTCAATATACGAATGATCAACATTGATGTACAATGTAGATGTTACTTATTTCGCATAGTAGGATTAGTTGAATTGCGTGTTTATGGGTTAAAACACCAAACTCCATTATCTCCACTACTCGTATATTTAACTAAAGTTTTCATTATGTTTCTACGTTGTTCGATAAGTATCTGAAAAACTTTCTTTATTTCGTTTTTGATTTTAAAAATTAATCTATTTATGCGTCAGTATGCAAAAGTTAAGAAACTTTGTTTTTCTGTTCGTGAGCTTATTCTTCTCGATGAAGCAAACTTTGACAAATTTGTCAACGTAATTGTGATTGCATGTTAGAAAACTTTGGTGGTTTTCTACCTCAGCTTTTCAGCAAAACTTTCAGCAGACATTGCCGGAAAAAACAGAGTGGATGTGCATTTTAGAGTGTTATTAATAGTAGTAGGAGCAGAGAATTTATATACGATATTACAATTTTAATATTTTTTAATAATTATTATATAAAATTAATAATTATTATATAAAATTAAGGTGGTTGTAAAAACCAAAATGTTGTTGTCCAGTCTAATTTTTTAAGATTTCTGAATTATTCCTGGTCCATAAAAAACTTGTATATTAATAAGAAATTTATTATTTGATTATTTTCGACCTTTTTTTAAATTTTATATATTTATATTCTTCAGCTAAGGGGCTGTTCACAAATTACGTAACGGTTTGGGGGAGGGGGGCGATTCGTAAAAATGTTACCTAACAAAAAAATATAACTATATATTGGAAAACAAGAGTGGTACGTATTGCAGCCCAAAGACAAAATGAGCTAATGGTAATAATTTCTCTGGAAGAAGACTGTGAAGATGTTGAAGTGGTGATGAGAACATTGAATAAATTTTGAAAAGTTTGCAGATGATATAGCTGCAGGAAATAAAATGCATGTTTTATCAATGGATGAATATTTTACCTTTCCATGGACCGACAATTGAAATGCGCCAAATTTTAATCCCTAATTTTTATCAATAGAATTTTCTTTTAAGGTACAGGTTAAATACATCAATTTGATTTCTCGAGTTATATTTGTGTATACTATATACGTACACATGTACATAAAATGAATTACATTATTTATTTAATAAAATTTTTTTATTATTTATTGGTTGTTATATTATGTGGGAGGGGCGTGGGGACGATATTTTTTACGTAGGGGAAGGGGGTGGGGGGGTTAAAAATCTGCTAAATTACGTTAGTAATTTGCGAACAGCCCCTAAAGGACTTTTTATTAAAATATTTGATTATTTTTGTCGATGTTTCGCTCTCCTTCGAATATCTTCTTCAGGACAATAATAATGAAAAAAGTTTTGATTGGTTTTTCCAAAAATTATTCATAACAACAAACATATTTGAAAGAAAAACATTTTTCTATTTTGTATTTCACAAAATTTAAAAAAGGAAAGTATTTTTCTTTCTTACACACATATGTACATAAAATTATACAAATAGCTTCAGAACATCCTCTTTACAAAATTATATCAACAAACATACATACGCGAAATAACCATTAACATGTACAACAAAAATTACAACAAATAACAAATTGTTTATTAAACACTCATATGAATGAAAAATATTATCTCTTTTTTTGACATTCACTTTGCAAAAATTATCTTAATAGAAAATATTTAACATTCTTACATCAGATTAAATAATGAAAAAATATCTATAAATTACAGCAAACAAGGAACAATAACCATAAAAATAAAACCTCTCTAATTTTTACTTAAATACTTATATATTTGTGCTATATTGTGAGTACTTGCCTTAAAGTTCATTCCCCTATCTACTGGTGTGTTAATAATGTGTAACATTTCTAATCTAAGTCTGCGTTTATAATTACTTTCCCTACTCAATATTGACGTGTCCTCAAAATTTGGAAAATGATCTAATCCTGCACAATGTGCAGTCAGTGCTGCCTTGTCCGTTAAATTTATAGTCCTAAAGCTGAGCACTAAACAGCTAAATTAGCAGCACCCAATTCTTGCTTACTCAACTTTGTAAAAATTAAATGTTCTGCTTTATGTTATAATATATTTTGTTTATGTATGTACACTTTGTACAAACACTCTTTACTTCCATTTCGGCGCATCACTTGCTTATACTTTCTTACTATTTTCTTAGTTCCAATGCAATGTAGTGCATATGTAAAGGTCATCACCTGAGTACTGCTCCAAAATGTCATGTGTTGTAAAATGCATCACTACAGCAGATGATACGTAAGGAGTACAGCAAACCGTTCATCATAAAAATAGACTATAAATTGGGTGATTAATTATTGAGTTCAGTGGTTTAATAAACGTCTTCTCACTGGGCCCAACACCAAGGAAGGAGGGAATAAATCGTCCACGAAAAACTGAATATTTACTTCGGAGCTGCTCCTAGAAAAGTAAAATGTAAAACATACTAATGGTTAAAGTGGCTGTGCCAAAATTGTGAAATTTGACAAGTCCAAAGTTCATAGGGTGCTGATGAAGGGTGTTTGCTACCCAGAAACAGCCGGTTGTTCACCTAGCTATAAAAAATTTTTACTTTTCTTTACTTAGTTAATATTGATTTAAAAGTGACGAACCAAAATGTGAACTTGAGCCTGAAAAATTAATTTAATATAAATGTATATTTATATTTTTGTTTGGCAAATTTTTTTTTTAAATATTCTTATCAACTTATTACAACTTTGTAGCCGTTCCACCGCAAAAAATATATTTATACATTTTTGTACCATCGTGCACGCTGGCTCCTGTTTGTTGCTGGAGGAGTGGAAGCTAGAACAAAGTTTCATTTATTTCTGCTTGTGAAATTTCTTAACACATATTGTCATCCTTCACCGCTATTTGGGGGCGACTCCCACACAAAAATATTTTAATGAATCCAGTGTAATATAAGAGTTACCGGTAGTGATTAAATTTTTTTTTTTTTTTTTTTTTTTTTTGGGAATTTTGTCTGGTACATAGAAACACATTGTTTCTCCTATCTTTACCTCATGACGGGAACATCCACTTTAAAAAAAATTTTTACTGAAAGTTTGTCGATATTAAACCTGTTCGAATGAACGAACTTGTTTTCTATCGACGAGCAGTGAAGAGGTTTGTAAATCAAACATTTTTAAAACGCAGACAGTTTTTGTCTGGTTTTCAGAACCAAAGTAAAAATTGATCAATAGGTTAAATATATCCAGTCAGCAATGACAAGCTCAGATAAGATGATGGCTAAGCGCTGCTGCTTAAAAACAGTATGTATTATATAGCTGCTTAGTAACAGTATTACTTTACTATGACTTTACTTTAGTATGACTTTACTTTACTTGTATTCCCTAGGAATGTTGATTACTACAGTTTCAAAATTTTAATTTAAAGAAAACAAAAGTGAACTTAAAAGTAATCAATTGTAAATTGTAAAAGTTCGACTGTAAAGCTAAATTAATGTTTGAAGAAACGTGTATGTTCGTACACTAATATGGTGCACGGCATGGTTATATGGGGAGATTTTTGACAGCAAGACCGTAAAATGCCAGAGACTCTTATTTCCTGATGTTTGGAGAAAAATTCACAACGCAAAATTTAAGGGTGGGTATAGATGAGGTCATTGGGGTCAAAGTACAAGAAAAGGTTTGTATATTCTACATGATGTGCAATGAATGCCACATTTGCTTATTTTCTACATTTTAAACACACATTTTTGGAAATTTCACCCCAATCCCTCTAATTAGTTTCAAGGTGCATCATAAGGAGCAGCCATATATGTACATATATGTATGTCTGACCTCCATATTTTTTCACAAAATTCTTGTGAAAAACAACAACCTTTTATTTCTCTCTGCGCTTCCATACATGATACACCTGGTAGTTTTCAATTTAATGTTGTTTTTAGCATTTGCTGTTGTAGGGCATCTAAATATACATACACTGTGCGAATTTCAGCTTCCTATCTTCTAGAGTTCGAGAGTTATAGCAAATTGTTACATTTCGTTGTATGGGGATACCTGGTAGTTTTCAACTTGTTGTTGTTTTTAGTATTTGCGTAATTTCTCGTCGTGGTGATATCAACTGGCAACCAAGGTCATGCGATTTGATACCATTAGACTGTTTTTGTGGGGCTACGCGAAAGATCGTGTTTATGCAGATAAACCTTTAAGCACTTAAAAACAAACATTCGTCAATTACCTCAAAAGTATCAATGCTTGCAACACTTCGCGTGCTGGTCATTTCATTGATGTAGTGTTTTACACATAATGTCAACGTTCAGTCATTATAATAAAAAAGAAATGTCATGAAAAAAATATTTTATGTGTTTTATTTACGTTTACTTTTGAAACTGCAAAATTGATAACCCGTTATATTACAAACTAAAATTTGCACTTTAAAAATTGTTAATTTGGTTTACTGCTTGAAAAAATAATACACTTTTGTTAATGCGCATTTTATTTGTATTATATATACAGTTGTAATTTTTATCAAACAGGGCCCTGAAACCAAAATATATTCAAGCAAAACAATTTTTTCCGAAAATGTGAATTAGTATTATTTGTTTTATGTTGTTTTGGTGTGATTACTGTTTTTGTTGTCAATACCACTTACTTTTTCAGGCAATGGCATCATATAATCAGTATGGTTGTGTTTATAGAAACAATAAAAAATATATTATTCAGTAAATGAAAATAATAACACAAAAGTAATATTGCATTTAGTTATCCAATGAGTATTCATTAATATTTAACAAATTCTAACTGCAAACAATTGAAATAAATATTGCACTTATTTGCCAAATAATCAAATTATTCTGCCACCATGTTAATTTAGTTTATTGTGTCTGCACTGTTCATGAATTTTAATAATAAGCCGTTTGTTTCAAAAATTATTCAAACGATTTGGAAATGAATTGTAATTATATTTTTCATATTGTTTTAGCTTAATTTATTCATGAGAATTTTATATGCAGTTAATATACATAGACAGAGCCAAAAGTAGCAAAGGCAATCAATAGAGTTTAGCTATGAAACGTTTTTAGACTGAGGGGTATTCCAGCAGAAGAAAAAGAAAATTGTTTTTTAAATAGTCCTTATTATTTTTATGTGGTAAATCTTTTAAATTTTATTTATGAAAAAACACAAAAGATCAAGAAGAACACTTGTCACTCACACTTTTTTGCACAGTTTACATTATTTTTGTTACAAAAAGCCATTTGTATACGTACTCATTACACAGATTTCTTATTGATTTCCCTAGGATACCTTGATAATTTTTAAAAAGGAACCACTACCAGCTCAAGTACCATCAGGCTGCAAATGGCTTTTCGCTGTAAAGCAGGAGGAGGAGGATAATATAACTAAGCTTAAATCTAGGCTAGTTGCAAAGGCGTGTAGTCAACGCTGTGGCATACACTATGAAGACACAATTTCACCCGTTGTGCGGTACGGCACAACTTTTTACACTTACGCACATCTTACATCTTTCATCATATTGGAATGATGTTAACATCTTCATATACAAATTCTATTTGAAAAAAACTCAACATCTTTACAAGATGTTCATTTCTCATTTTGCTGTATTCAACATCTTTCGATTATTTTAATGTCATCACTAAAACGAAGTTAAAAAAAAATGATAAAAATTCATACCATCACTAGAAAATATACAAGTGTCAATATTTTTTACAATGCGCGTGAACGAAAAATTGCTCTGTTTCTTTACTTTTTGGACAAAGTTCGGTAAAATGAGAGTAAACTATAATTTCTCTCAATAAAAGAAAAAAATGCACAAAAGTACGGGAACGAATAAAAACAAATCTTTTACCACAAAAGAAAACGTCAGGGTTATGACAGCTCAATTTATAAAAAAAATATTTATGTATTTTATTTAATTTGTGTTAAAAAATGTTTCCCCAAACAATTAAAAGGAATGAAATGCATAAAACATTTTACGAACACTAATTTCCAATTTTTCTTTTAGTTTCCGCAAATCATTTATTTCTTCTAGGTTATTGTTTATTCTTTGAAACAGCTCACAGTTAAACTACTTGCCCAAACTAGCCTGAAATTTCGTGCACGAAGAAGAAGCATGATGGTCTCTCAAAAATCCTCTCATTTGCCCAATTTTAAAGTACGGGACAGTGTTGCCAGCTTAGGGGGTCTCCCCCTAGGGTTATAGTTTTTTTTAGGGGTTAATTTGGGGTGTTAAATTCTTTCGAAAAAAATTTAGGGGGAACAATTTATTTTTGGGATATTTTTTAGCTGATTTCTGTGTTTGGTTGAACGGTAAAATGGCAGAAGTTAGAAAATTTTTTAACTGATAAATTTGAAGACTTTAACGATTTTTAATGTAAAATTAAATGAGATATTTTATGTTCATCTGGTAGCCTCAAGTAGAGAATTTTGCAACTGGTAATTTTAAGTAATTTTTTTGTTGAGTTGAATGGTTTTTTCCTTATGGGAAAACTAAAATATCTAGGAGCCTTTGATAAAATTGAAACTCTTTTTTTGAAAATGTCAAAAGAACGTAAAGAGCGAAGAAGACTTAGGAACTCCTAATATATTTGGAGAAACTAGAAACACCTATAAATACGTGAATACAAATAAATCGAAAATTTATAATAAATATACATACGCTTGCAATCATAACATATTCACTGAAAAATACATATAATCAGTTAATTTTTACTTCTTTTTAATTGGGGAAAGTTTAATATTATTGATTCGCAATCTAAAACAGAATGCTCACCAAAACTTTTTAGGGGGATGTTGTAGAAAATCATTGAATTTTAGGGGGTTTTCCAATTTTTCTGGGGGAAAGAAATACATTGATCTGGGAACACTGGTACGGGAACGCTTTTCGTTCAAATTGGGATCCCACGGGACAACAAAGTAGAGTAAAGAAACAGAGCTATTATAATTATGCTTTTGGACGGCTTTTTTCCATTTTCGTTTTTATTTCATTTTGAGTTGAAAGGAATAAAAAATCAAATTTTTTGTTCAAAATAAAGTTTGGATAAATACGTCAACTTTTTATAATTTTATAAAAAATTAAGACAAAACACAATACATTGAAGAAAAACTGCAGGAAATTTAAATTATAATTAATAACGTCAAATAGACTGTTAAACATTTTCACTATTTAGTTGGCTTAGAAACATATAAGGTAATATACCAATAATCTTTTTAGATGTTTTTAAGCGATTTTTATGGAGACCACTGTATACATAATATTTTAACTTTTTTCTTTACATTTCTGTTAATGAGTCCAGAAATAAAGATTACACACACCGTATATAACATAATAAACATAATAATATTTATAACATAATAACATTTTTTCACACATTCTGTAATAAAATGCAATACCTAATTTTAAGACTATGATAAGATGTGGACAGCAGCGCCTTCTTAAATCTGATATTTAAAAAAAAATACTCTAAAATAATGCAATCAGAACAAATGACATCAACAAGGTATGGTGGTTGTCAACGGTAAGAAGAAAGCTTTCGATTTCTTAAGTAGTGGTATTGATTGATAAATCTGACTTAAACATGTATAAAAATGAATGTTGCCATGTAAATTTCTAGACAAAACTCTTTGCTTAAGTACCCTTTCCTATAGACTTTAATTAAATGTCTCATTTAAATTTTCTAATTAAAACATTATTACGCAAAAAATCAGTGCATTTTAGACATGCAAAAGTAGCTTTTTAATACCTTAGTTATGTAAATGAGCTTATGCATAAATATTTACATATATTATATATGTATGTTTTCATGTGTAAGTGGCATATGAGGGGATGATAGTAAAGTTAATTAGAAAACATAATTACATAAAATTACCATGTCTGAATAGAGAAAAAACCAAAGTCTAGTAGAAACAAAAACTAATGTGTAGAAAAAATTATTGGTTGAAGGAATAATATTCTAAGAGCAATATGCTCTTTTTAAAAAAAATTGATATGGTTCAATAATAGAATATGTTTCTGATATGTGATATTGTACATATACGTATAGTATGACATATATTCATACATATAATATGATGGTAGTCATTATATATCCCAATATGTAAAAAAAACAATTATAACGGATTATCCATTTTGCAGTTTCAAAAGTAAACGTAAACAAAACACATATAAAATATTTTTTTCATGATATTTCTTTTTTATTACAAAGTTTGAACGTTGCCATTATGTGTGAAGTACTACATCATTTAAATGACCAGCACGCGAAGTGTTATCAGCATTGATTCTCTTGAGCCAATTTTCGAAAATTTTTTGACACATATTGGGTTGTATCTCAGCCATAACTTGACGAATGTTTTTAAGTGCTCAGGAGCTAAATGTTGGTCTGCATAAGCACGGTCTTTTGCGTATCAAATCGGATGATCTTGGTGGTCAGTTGATATCGCCACGACGAGCAATTACGCGGCCAGGAAATGTCTCTTGCAATAGAGCCATATTCGCTCAAGTTGTGTAGCATGTGGCACCGTCTTGTTGAAACCTTGTTTTCTCCAAATCGTATTTTTCAATAGGAAGTAAAAAAAAGATCGGTTATCATATGACCATAATGCTCCGAATGTACGGTGACAGTCGTTCCACGGTCGTTTTCGAAGAAGTAAAGTCCAATCACATCTTCGGACGAAAGAGCGCATCCAACAGTGACGTTTTCCAGATGTAATGGCCTTTCTTCAATTACTTGAGGATTCTCAGAACCCCAAATACGACAATTTTGTTTATTAACATACCCACCGAGTGAGAAATGTGATTCATAGCTGGAGCAAATTGCGAAAAATCGCCCTCCACCGCCTGTTGTTCAAGCAGCCATTCCACGTATCTACGACGTTGTGAATGGTCGGCTGGCTTCAGTTGTTGTGTGAGCTTAACTTTATATGGATGTAGGTGTAGGTCTAAATACAAAATACGCCATAATTTGCCGTAAAACAGTCCTAATTCCTGGGATCGATGAAGAATCAACACATTCGAGTCTTCCGCAACACTTTCACTTACTTCATCGATATTTTTAGCGGAACAAGCGAACCGATAATTCATTACAATATTTGTAACCGCTCCAGTCTCTTCAAATTTCTTCGCAAATTTTCTAATTGTTTGCATAGTTGGACGATTATGTAAACCATAATCTCCTCTTAAAGCACGATATGTGGCTGTGGCAGAATCACCATTTTTGTAGTATGTTTCGATAATTTTTATGTGTTGTCTGATAGTTAAGCCAACGTAACAAGTGTGATGTTTTTCAATTAGTATTTTATATAAAAGTATTTGTAACATTAACCACTTTTTACGCTAATAAAATAGTTTATGAAATGTGAAAACAGAAAAGGAAAATGTTTTTCTTTCAAATATATACAATATTTGTTGTTATGTTTGTTTTTGAAAAAACCCAATCAAAACATTTTTCAATATTATTGTCGCGAAGAAGCTGTACGAAGGAAAACGAAGTATCGATAAAAATATTCAAAAATATCACTCTTTGAATAAAAAATACCTGCAGCTCAAGCAAACAATTAAATAAAACCAAAAAGTATTGATCGGTTGCAAACTTTGTTTAAAAAATAAATCTCAATCCTAAAGGTTTTGCCACAATCATTATTGTTTGTGTAAGCAACGGCTTTTTGATTTTTGACCAGTAAAATATAACCTACAATTTTTTAACTTATTGGTTTAACTTTTGATTCTCAAAATTTTATGGTTGAATTTTTTATTTTTGCCACGGGTTTCAGACAAATGAGCCACTGTGTGGTGGTTGCAAATGACATCTAGTAAGTAATTTGAAAGAGCTTCCTCAAAATTTAAAGATAAGCGTTATGTTTTTTAAGAATATTCTGTACAAGCAATTTTATTATTAGTTTAAGGCCTAGTCGCTATAGCTTATTCATACCTACATATGTTTGTAGGTAGTATATTTACGTACCTACTAATTTTTTAATAAAAAAACAAATATTATTTTTTGGTGTGTAAATCTCGAAACGGATAAAGGGAAGAAAGTGTTGAATATCTTCTCTGTCGGTACTATTGTAATAAAGTGTAGGGGTATGATGAATTCTTTCCCTACTGCATACAGCTATTTTGACTAACAATTAGTAGGGGTATGTGTATCTGCTTAGTAAAAAAAAGACACTGGTACGAAATGACAAAGAAAAGTTTTTTGTGCGAAAATAAGTCTTAATATTTTTTTTTTAAGTGTTTCGCAACAAACGTAACCAATTTGCTTTAATTTGGGGCAAAATCAAGCATTTAAAAAAAATATTATTTGTGCATACACGCAACAACAAACTCTTCTATTTTTAATGAAGTAAAACTGAAAAAAGGTATATTACGAACATGTTCTAGATGGGCATGCTTAAGAGTTTTCTCAAATAAATAAAAAATTTCAAAAAATTTTTCATTTATTTTTGCCACTTGGTTTGTTCTTAATGTATACGCATCCTGAAAAGTTTTATTTATACCCCAGATGTGTATGACAAGTAGAGCAAACAACAGATAGCTCTAGTAAGATGGAAATATATTTAGGGCGAACAGCTCTACAAAATATATTATTTAAAAATTTTTCTTGTTGGTTCGATTAGTTCATATGTAAAAGCTTTTACCGCCGTTGGTTAGCATTTAGTTGTCCAAGTTGGAGGCCAACACAAAAGTAGTGGTCATACTTTGTCACAAATACTTGTCTACTGTGTTTGATTTCAGAAGCTGCATATCTTTTTAAATTGTTAATTTTTTGTTTGCTGAGCACATTTTCGTAAATTTATTTTGTCGTCTTGTTTAATTTCTCGTGTTTAATTTTCTCATCTTCTTTTATTCTGATCTCAGTTTTAATTTGTTTTCATGTAAGAGTTTATGTTCTGCAAAGAGTTTTTTTGTGTAAAATTATGAACCTAAATGAATTTTTATCTTTTAGCATGCATGGTTGTATGTTGTGAGCATGTGGTTTTAGTATTTGTTTATTTTTGTTCATATCTTTGGGGAACAAAGTGCTGCAGTGTAAGTTGTTGCCTAAAGAAATTGTGTAAACGCGTGGAAACCTCAGCACAAATAAATTTTAAATATTACATGTTCAGATGTAGTATATGCAAAACCTTTTTATATATTGTTTATAAAGGCATAACAGCCATATGTAACAACGAATGTTATGGCAATGTAGCATAGCCATTAAAAATAGAAGAGTTTGTTTTAAAGCGATGAAATTTGGTACATTTATATTTCAAAGAAACTATGGAAATGAAAATTCAGCACATTTCGTGGAAAAATTTGCTGCCTTACTAGTAAACCGGTAGAAAAATAACAAATACACGAATGGTTAAGTACACTTACCGAAAAAAGATTCTTTAACACTAAAAGAAAAAGCTTCTTACCTGAGATGTTGCGCAAGTCGCCGGTAATGGAACCGACCCACTTGATTTCCTGGCAAGGTTTTCAACATTTTGTGAATGAATTTTTTCATTAATAAGGAGCTAACGAAACAGTTCATGCTATTAATGAATAATATTTCATTGACATGATATTATTTTCTGACACAGATGAAGCACTAATCAAAACAAAAATTTCTCTTGTTTTTCCTTTTTAGTTTTTCTTTTTCTTATTTACCACTCAGTTTAATTTTTTTTCTTGATTTCTGCTCTCCCTAGTTTTTATAATTCGATCTTAAATTATTTTGTTTGCCGCCTCTGCCAAGGTTTGAACCTTTGAACCTCACATTTCCACAGTAAGTCACATAAACAATTCAATCATTGCAAGAATTTTAAGTAACAGAATAGCAAGCTATTTAAGAAGAGCATACATGTTTTCTCTGAAGCGCAGTAATACCTAAATCAATCGATTAATTTATGACAAAATTAAGAAATCATTGATTAAAAAATAAAGTTAAAAGAACTCTTAATGTATTAATTCAGGTCCACACATAGACCTTTAAAATATTTTCTGTCTTTTTCAGCTGTCTTATAATTCTAATGATGAGTTGATTAGCACCTACGAAATATCGGCGGCATATAGACAGCTAAAAAAGACAGAAAACCTTTGAAAGATATATTTTTGGACTTAATACATTTCAATTGGCTCTTAAAGCAAATATGTAAATATTTAAGTTCATTTTTGAAAACTATAATAGCCAGTTCCAGGATGTCACTCGCTAACGTTCGCAAGCATTTTAGTCACAAAACAGCTGATTTGCGTCTCTCTTGAAATTTCCAGCATGACAAGTCGCAAATAAGTGACAATAATAATTTTGTTATAATAATTTTGGCTGTCATCTGTGTGCAACCAAATTTCAATATCAGGCACTTACATTTTTGCCGTCGACAAAATAATACATTTCAAAAAATACAGTCAAAGCTCGCTTTAACGAATGATATAATGTTCAGTCTATTCGAATCTAGAAATGAATTCCCATTTCTGAAAACTTAGCAGAAAAATACTAAAGCGCCTCCCTTGTGTGGCAAAAGTTGGCTGCCTTTTCGTTTGTTCCTAATTTTAAGAAAACATTTAGAACATTTGAATATATATGTACATATGTTTGCCTTACTCTCAAAAAAGAATTATGCACACATACATGTATGTTCATATATACGCATGAATGCGCACATACATGTAAGTGTTAAAATGTGAAGTAACAAGAAGAGATCATAAAAAACTATGAGCAAATAACGTGAGGAGTTTATAAAATATTTGAGAGCAACCATAGCAACACATATTTTCGGTTTTAAATGAAAGTCATATATAACATGAGCTTATTTTATTGTAGGGAATTGTTTTTCTGCAAAAAACTGTTGTTCACTATTTAGAGTCATAAAATTATGTTCACAATTTAGAGAATTCATATAAGAAAATGAATGTTCACATTAGTGGGTAGTTCACTATTGTGGAAGATCACATTACCGTGAGTTACCTGTATTCCTTTTGCCTGTCTTTTATTTGGAAAAAAATTCACTATTTTTCAAATAAAAATTTGTGTATTTCTACTTTATTTATTTCCTTTTTATTTGTTTACAAATTTCATGTCTTTCAAACGCACAGAGTTACATTTTTTTAGGAAAATTTTTTCCATATAAGCGTTTTTTTTTCGATAAATATCTATATGGCAAAAACAAGTATTTGACAACCTGAAAATGGTTTACGTAAATTCATGCGCACGTCGAGTCACATATTAGTGGGGCGCTCAGAGGCTGAAAGTGAGTGACTGACTTTCTTTTGCGAACGTTAGCGAGTGACGTTCTGGGACTGGCTGTAAATGTTTTACTCTTCTAAATTGAAGGTAACATAGGAAACCATGTGGATCTTGAACTTAGACTGGTTGAGAGTTATATAATCAAGCCAAGTTCAACACGTACATAATTGCTTATGTCAATATAAATTACAGAAATAAAAGTAAAATCTTCAATTAAAACGAATTTTGTATTGTGCTTTTCCTTATTTTTGTGCGTTAAATAATTTATTCTTGTATAATTAAGGTTAAAATGTCTCCAAATTTGCGAAATGTGAAATTTCATAACATCAACGTAACTTTTTACTGATTGCAATGAACTCAATAAAATGAAAAAGAAGCGGAGATGAAAAAGTTCGCTTCATGAATGATATTTTTCATTGTAAAAACGAAATTGTTCACTCGTGCAGTAAAGAACATTCATTGAAGCCCTTTCATTTACCGAATCTATGAATTTTCTCTCAGTGAAGGAACTAATCAACACGTTCATTGTGTGAGTCTCCGCCCCTGTGGGCCGAAGAAAAAAGCAAAATATAGATAACTCGCTACCCTTACTTATATGCAGAGTCAGTTATGACTCCGCTTCAAACAGCTTGATCAAATGCATTTTAGCTAGGCCGTATGAGTGACCTAGCTAGAAGCGGGCTAGAATAAAGTCAGAAAAAGTTGTTTAGTGCTTGACTAATTTGCACCTAAAACTCCTGTTGATGTAAAAAACGTCTGAAACAATCAAAACGGATAAATTGAAATTTTTTAAAGCTAATGAAAATTTTATGAAAACTATGTAACTAGTTGGCAGAAAAATAAAGAAAAAAAACTTCTGATTTGCAGTAAATAGAAACATTGAAAAACTATCACTCTTATTTCTGTCATCATTAGGGTGTGATATTAGCTTCAGGCTATCGTCATTATTTTATTGTAATTTTATTTAAATGATAAAATGAATTATTCTACGTCACAGGCTGGCTGGAATACTACAGTTTATTATCCTTCAGTTTGTTATTCCTGAAGATCGAAAAAGTCATGGTGGCAGTTTTACTTCTTTATTCCGATGAACATTGTCAGATCGAATGCCCTAATGGCCAACTTTTTACTTGATATTTAAATGTGAAATTAGTTAGTTTTTATTGAAATTTAAAATGTATTTAAATGCAGTGTCAGTTTTTCAGTCGAAAAAGAGTGCTCTTCTTTGATTACATCAGAAGTATGGTAAGTCGTTTTCTTTTCCAATTTTTATGAAAATCTTTCTCTACAACAATCTTGTACGTAAATGAAAATTACAGCTAAATGTCATGTGGTTATCAACTCAAAAATGGGCCATAAGTTAAGCAATAAATAAATAAGTTCTAGTTTATAAACACCGTATACAATTCGTTTTATCCATATTCATTCTAGGAGATAGCTAAGATAGCTTGCTGCTAAACCAATGAAACTACCGATAATTTCTGGTGTCCGCTAATTTTGCTTTCGTTCTAAAGGGGATAATGATGTTCTGGAACTTAACACTAATTTTTTGAGTAATACTTATTTCCTAAGCTTACAAAGCTTTTAACTCAAATAAGCCTAAAGTTTGTAAAAGTCTCCAGGCAAAAATGCTCCACTTCTAAGTGCAATGCGGTGAAGACAACGTGGCATCGCAAGCATATTGACAGCCGAATAGTTTGCACTATTCGGATTTAAACTAGATTTATTCTTTCTTCGGATTAGGCACTAAGTCTGGTGCCGACGTGCTTAGGAGTACTTTAACTAAACACTGATTGTAAACATACTTTAGCACAAATACATGAACAGTTGGCTGATAGCTGCTATTGAGTATACAGATTTGAATTAAATATTTACTAAACAAGCCAATTCATCATCTTAGGGTTAAAAGACCTATTTCGTTATTCGTTATTGTTTGCATAGATGCTGAAAACAAACAGAAAACAACACATTTTAAACCTAAAAAAAGAGTAACAGTGAAGTAAAAATTTTATTTATTATTTACTTCTTGCGTTGCATAATCACACTTTAAGGTAAAACCAAAACATAAATTCCACTTACTTCTATTTGACCGACCCAAATTTTGTTTTCATATTTTATCATAATGTCTTCTCCAAAGTAGTTTTCTCTGTACTTTTAAACCTTGTTGTTTACATCGCGAAAATCTTTTTATCCACAATATTAATAAAAAGGAAAGCAAAAGCAAATGAAAGGCTTGTGCACTTTTTGGCACAGCTTTTGTTTTCTATATCTTCTTTAAGATGAGAATATAAACTTAGTAGTCGCTTTCCCATAAATTTTTTCAGATGTTTTTAGGTCATGCAAAGTAAAATGTGTGTATATGGTTGTTGATGGCTTGTAGTACATGTGAAACATGTGCCTCGATATGAACAAATTACATTGAGAATTATTTAGTGAAGGTGTTAAAATAAAACACATATAATTTTATTTATGAATGGAAAAAAATATTAGTGGAGTTTACATGTAATTGCGATTGAATAGTTAAAACTATTACATTTACATATTTTCTTTCAAATGTACTAGTGTAGGAGAAAACTAAAAATACTACCAGAAAATTACTTCACAATTTACTAACACTTTTTTCGTTCAGATATACATTTACTACATATAGTGTAGGTGAATGGAAATCTACCGCCCAATTAAGAATGTTAATTTCCTAAATTTTTTTTTCTCTTTTCTTGTACACCGTATCCCTGCTATTTTGTAATTTTTGAACACTTACACAATGCAAAAGCATTCGTTCTAAATTTAAGGTTGTTTACTTGATTTTGGTATGAAACGTACTTGAAAATTTTAGTAGGCATGACACACAAGTGTACTTATGCTCTATTAAGTTGGAGAATTTCGGGTAATATGGACTTTTTTACAAAAAAAATTTTACAGAAATATAAGGAAAATTTTTTTCATTGCACTTACAGCTAATAGTACTTTCAACAACACTTTGGGAAACTACATTTTGGAGCACTCTGTTCGCTATTATGTAGTTAAAGTAGACATGCAATTTTTAGGCTCCTGAGGCTCACTGGTATTTACTTTTAAGTTAATTAGATATTTTTCAAATCGGTAACAAAAAAAAAAAAACAAAGACTTTTGGCCGCCATATTTTAAAATGGTCTACTGTGTGGCCCCATTTTGGAAAAACTACAGCCCATAAACCGCATCAAACAGTCACTTTTTATGGGTGCATTGGTTTTTGGACAGTCGCTCTTGGATTATCATTCGCCTAAATGCGACTATTCCCCTTGTTAATGAATCCACTGAGGTTAAAATTTATCTCATCATTGAAGATGAGCTTTGCATGCCATAGTTTTGGATATTATTTATGTTCAATTTAATTTTTGTATTCAATTTAAATACGAGACTAATGTACGCATTATTGTATTTAATGATTGTACAATTTTGTACTCGTGTGTGCAAACTTCTTTTATAAATTTTTTTAATATAAATTTAATTAGTAATAATTAAGCCTTTAATTACAATATAAAAGCTTATGCAATTAAAGATAATCAATTTCAAATCACAGACTCTATGAAGCTTAATGGCTTACATATTGATTTTTTATTAAATATTCTCTTTACTATTGTTTTTAATTTCTAACCTAAGGATTCAGACCATTTTAAAAGAGGTATGGCAACTTTGCACTGCTTCTCACTCTATCTTCTTTAAATTTTTGCACATTTCTTAGCTGGTAAAGTTGTATTTTTCTAGCCATCCTGTTCATCGAAGTAGACTTTCCATCGTTTCATATTTTCATATAAATTTTAAAGCTATATTCTCAGTTATATATTCTGCCATTTAAATGACTTGAGAATGAATTGAGTTAGTTGATATATATTGGTTGCATACTAAAATTGTGCGCTTTGCCTTATTTGTTAGCTTTTGAAGACTTTCTATTTGAGTTTTTTCTATGCACAGTTTCAAACGCTTTTTTTCAAATCAAGGACCACCAGGATTTTTTTTATTGTTTTTTTACAGTTGTTTTTCGGCTGTTGACTAGATAGTTAAATATAGTTTCACATGAAACATTTTTTTTTCGAGATTCTAATTGGTAGATTGACAAAATTATTATATTTGCTGTACATTTTTGCAGTTGCATTTTCATCATTTTCATTTTATAATATTTTTTCGTTTATTTTTAGCATATATATTGGTCCAAGTTTTCAACATTTTGTGCTCTTTAGTTGTTTTAATTGGAATATTTTTTGATACTACTATTCTTTTTGGGAAAGTTTCAGCTTCTAGTGAGGTGTTTGTTATATTTAGTAAAGCTTTTCCCATTATGTATCAACTATCACAAGTCATTATTGTTCTTACTTTGCTAAGACTTGGACATGCGTTTTAGTTCCAATAAGTTAATTCCACTAAATTTTAAGTTATTGTTTATCATATTTATGTTAGTATTGAATTGCATATTGTCTATTGTCTCTAATTTCCCTTATCCTATTGATGAAATTCTAGTAGCTTTCCAATAAAATTCAGAATATAAAGTGGTGCTGAATGAAAATATTCGTATATGCGAATATTAAAAATTGCTATTCGCAACTTCAGATATTAATGCACATGTAAATAATGAAGTCGGCGTCAAATTTTCGTGTACCGTTGAGTATGAGTAATATGTATTAGGCAGAATATTTTTATGTTGTCAATACGCCTCCCAACGAATGCACACTTATAATTAAAATTATGAAAAGAATGCAATTCGGGAGCATTTTATATCTAAGTTGAAAAGACCGATTAAAAAACTCGTCAGCGAAGATAAGTTTAAGGATTCACAAAAAAAAATTGATCGCCTTTAGGCTAATTGTTTGCCTGTTTAGTTTCTGTTTAAACGTTTTTAAACCATAAAAAAATGTACTAGCTGCTTGCTGAATTGTGTTCGTTTATAAGTGGCTGCATATAAATAAAACTTGCATATGTTTATATTTAGGCGATGTCTCTGAGCACATTTTGATAATCGTGTAGTAAATAATAGTGAACCAAAAAAAAAAAACTTACATACATACGAACCTGCCTGAGCTATGTGGCTGCTAGCGAATTGCATTGAATATTAAGTTTGTGACTTAAGTACACTTGGCTTAACATCCGTGGAATTGATATTTTACCGGTTAGTGTTTGTGTAGTAGTTATCATATCTATAAGTAGTTGATTTTGTAGTTTGTACTTTTGGATTGCCCAGCTCGATTTCGTACACATTAAACACATAAAAGCAAGTGTATATGCCAAAAGTACTCCTTCCAGTACAATGTTGCTTTTGAATACCGATCTGTTTTTCTTTGTATACTGAACAGTCGACTTTTTTACTGTATTTATAAAGCAAATAACTTTTATTAAATTTTCGTATATATATGTGTTATAAATAAAATTTTAAAGTAGATCTACGATTCCCAGCATGTTAGATAGGCATAACACATACAAAAAAATATAGTGACCAGCTATGGTTAGACAAATTTATTCCATTTGGTGTGTAGTGTTATTATAAATTTACATTACTTTCCATTTTTATGTACTTTTATTTTAACAAAAATTTTTATAATTTTATTTTAATATATACAAAAGATTTTAAATATATAATAATAATGTTCTGGATACTCGTTCTTCGACCTTTTTATTTAACTTTGTTAGATTTTATAAATGAGCTTAAGGTCACTCAATTCTCAATAAATATATTTTCTATTTATTGATAAGTTTTTTCAATTGTTAAACCTTTTGGTTTAATCAAATTTTATTATTTTTTATATTGAGGTTTTATTCAAAATGCTTTCTTCCAAAAATTTATTAATTAAAAAACTTATCAATAAATAGAAAATATATTTATTGAGAATTGAGTGACCTTAAGCTCATTTATAAAATCTAACAAAGTTATATAATAATAATTTTACAACGATATTGTAAACTAGTATTTGAATATAAATGCGCAATAATGTTGCGTCCTGCTGATTTAAAAAAAAATTTCATAAAAAGCAATTGTATGTGCATTAGTTCTTGTATTGACAGTGATTGTTTTAATGCCAGTAAATGCAAAACAATAACCAAAAGTAAATATTTTTTATTTTCAACAGTAGGAGACGTAATACAATTTTCGAACGGAAAACGCACTATGCCCGTTGATGTCCGTTGATAGGAACCCGGAACCCTATTACCGGAACTTCTAGGTCCGTCCAACCGTCCGTCAGTCACGGTAAGATCTAGAGAGCGGGAACTTTCACAGGATGATGTTGTACCTTGCCGCTACGATAAATACTAAAAACAACATGTCAAAAACTACGAGGTGTCCCTATACAACGAAAAGTAACAATTAGCTATAACTGTCGAACCGTAAAAGGTAGAGGGCTGAAATTCGCACAGTGTTTATACTCACAGAAGCTCTACAACAACAAATGCTAAGAACAATAACAACTCGAAAACTACCAGGTGTCCTTATACAACGTAAAGTAACATACTAGGTATATTTAAGTTTTCCATACGTACATTACGCATATGTAAGGAACCCTAAGTGTGCGAGCCAGCCTCATACTTGACTGAATTTTTTTTTACTTCTTTTTTTTTTGCCAAAAGCAAATTCGTACAAATGATAAGGTCAATCTGCAAACATGCGGTTAAGTTGCTCAACAAATCCATCAACCTTATATTTCTGTATCTGTAGTTTCTTTTTTTATCCGCCCTTGAATTTACATAAAAAATTGCTACTAACCACAAACACATTAAATTAAACTGTAAATGGCGAATAATAAATAACGTTGTTTATTATTCATATATAAAATGGAATAATTAAAAATATGAAGTATTTATAAAAAAGTGATAAAATTTTGTTGATGTGAAATTGTTGTAGTTGTCACCTGCAGCAAGCGATATCATATAAATCCTTTATATATATTTTTGTAAGTGTTGAAATGTTAAATAAGTTTGAATGAAATATGCATTGTGCCTTAGAGTATATTTAAATAGGTGTCTATAAAAACCGTTATGATTGTTTTATGTTTATACGTTATTAGAAAAACAATAGTAATAACAGTAATAATAAAAATTATAAAAGAAAGACAAATTGGAATTAGGCTCCATTTATTATGTAACATATGGGCAGGTTTTAGGATAGGAAATAAATTATCTGTGAAATGATGAAATGTCAATATGAGATCACTTGCCATCTACTGAAATTTATTTAACTAGAATTAGGGACACTGCCATTGAATGCTAGGCTTTTGAACAAAGAAATTTAATTGTAAAATTTAGTTGCTTAAATACTGAACGAATATTCGAAAATGAACATAATTAGTTATTCGCTATACGATTGAAATGTGTTATTTTAGGTATAAAAATGTTTTTTGATACTTTCAAGAGCACAAGTTGTGGTAGCCAATGGTAACCCGCTGTAAGGAAGTGTTCAAACAACGAATGTAAAAACTTGTAGAAATATGTATTTTAGTATTTATTTATTAATTTATTAGTAAAGTGCACTACAATAATATATGATCATATTTAATTGAAGATAAACATTTTATAATCAAATAATTTGAAGATTGTATGAGCAATTAATATGAGTTTAAAAATAACAAAAAATTAAAAGTAAAAATAAACACATTTAAAAATTTACAAAATCTTCTTTCTTAAATTTTTAAAAGTTATAATGTCATAAAAGCAATAAATCATATAATTATGAAAAATAAGGTCATTTTGAGTTATCTGTGATATGTAAAATTTGCACATTTTAAGTGTTTCGCATTGCTTATAAGCTGAATATTAGGAGGAATTTCATCATCATACAACAGTGAGGGTAAAAAATAGATTTCAGCCTGTGGCATACAGATACTAAGTGATGTAAAATACTCATTTCTTAGTATACTGTTACTCATTTCTTAGTATAGCATAAATAGCGATTACGTGATTAGATGAACTTAGTTTGTTATTTAGAATAACTCCCAGATTTTTGGCATGCTCAACCAGTTAAATTTTGTAATGTCCTGTATTAGTATCGGTGGTAAATTAGTTCGTATGCCATTTGCCTTCCCTTTGAGATAAAGTTCATACGTACACTGTGGGCCATTTAGAAATATTTTATTTAGATCGAAGTATAGGTTTTCGATACAGTCATTTATATTCGAAGGTAACCAGTGGATGAAGAGTTAGACAGCATCTACGTTCATTTGTATCCCGCAGTGTCTTAGGCTGGACGTTAAGCATTCGAGTAAATAGTGCATAAAAGAGGATCCAAAATTGAGCTTTATGGCTTTTGTCATAAAGCCCTCTCGTTTCCATAGAATACAATCTGACTTCTACCATGTAAATAGGATGGTATAAGCTTGTTGGCAGTATTTGAAAAATGAAACATTCGTTCTAGATTTTGGCGAAAATTGTGTGTTCAACGGTACCAAATGCTTTAGAATGGTCAAGCAAAACCAAGAATGATATCATATTACTGTATTTTTTTTTCACGTATTAGCCGTCTAATATTTTTCTACTCTACTAGTGAGTTACTTAGCATGAGCGAACTTTGGGCGGCATATAGATGACTGAAGAAGGCAGAACGAATTAATAAGGTCTAAAGTAATACATTTCAATTAGCTCTGAAAGCAAATAAATAGTTAAGTTCATTTCAGATTAGTTAGTAAGATTATTCGATTATTTTTTTTGCTTAAAATTACTTTATTTTTCGAGCTTAAGGTCCATTTTATTTACTTGTTTTATTTTCCCATACTTCACTCTCCTTCGGATAACTTCTTCAGGGCCATAATGTAATATTTAAAAAATTGTTATCTTTTTTTTTCCAACAAAAGAAATAATAAGATTTTCTAGAGGAAAATGCTTTCCTTTTCTGTAATTAGTAACAAAAAAAGAAGACCGCAAAAAAATGATTTGAAATACAGATAGGAATTGGATAAATAAAATTTTATTGATAAGTGATAGGGAGTTTCATAGCAAGAACAAGGACGAAATTGTAAATATTTTAGCTGCAAATAGTTTTCCCCTTAAATTTGTAAATAAAATGATAAGCAACATGAAACTCAAGGCACATATAATAGACATAATAACAACAAAACCAATAATTTTTAAGTCACTTACAGATGTACATTTATTCCGGAAATATCAGAAAAATTTGAAAACACTGATATATTTGATAAAGAAAAGTATATGATGGCTCATAAAAGCCAGTTAGTTTGTGAAGTACCATGTGGTGGTAACGATACAAAAAATTTGTATATGGTATATATAGCAATGACTAAGAACAAATTTAGAACACGACTGGCGGGTGGCGTTATGTCGGATCAGAGACATAGGAAAAATTCAACACAGAAGACAGCACTGATGGCAAATTGTTCACGATTAAATCATTCACCAAATTTTAAGAACACAGTAATATTAAATAGTGAGGACAATTACTGATTATTCACACACCATTGGCTAGAAATTTAATTTTAAAAAGGGTATTGACAATAGATATAGCTGATATATAAGTATTTAGTTAGAAATTAAGGTTTTTGTGTGTTTGTTTTTACTATTAATTGTTGTTTTCTATGAGTATGTTTGTTGGGATATCTTATTATTATTTTGGATAATTACATATATGTATGTATGTATATATATATATATATATATATATATATATATATATATATATATATATATATATATATATATATATATATATATATATATATATGTACATACATATGTACATACATATTTGTAAGAAGGAAAAAAAATCTTTTCAAATATTGGAAAATGAAAGGTAGTAACGAGAAATATGTATTTTTCTTTACAGTAAGTTGTTTGTTTTAGGAATGTATGTATGTTTTGTATTTATTGTTGATTATATTACATTTTATTACGTAATCCATTCTTACTAGATTATTATGAAATAGCTCACGAACATAATGATGACGTATGTATGTCTAGGTGCTTTGATCTTGCATGATAACCATTATTATGTGCCAGAGCAATAGCACTTTTATTATCAGAGTATAACAACCACGGCATACTAGACTCTGAAGAGATTTCATAATATAGAGATTGAAGCCAAACCATTTCTTGACATGCTGCTGAAACAGCCATATATTCAGCTTCTGTTGTTGAAAGAGCCACTGTTGCTTGCCTTTTAGAGTTCCAAGATATTACAGAGCCTTGATACAAAAATACAAAACCTGTTGTTGATCGTCGATTATCTAAATCATTTGCCCAATCTGCATCTGTATATCCAGTAACAATATCATCAGAATTCCATGAATATTCAAGGTTTAAATTTATTGTACTTTTTAGATATCTAAATACGCGCTTTACTGCAACCCAATGTGATTTTCCAGGATTTTTTTTAAATCTAGAAAGTACCCCCACTGCGTGTGCAATGTCTGGTCGACTTATCTGTGTAGCATACAGCTTCTTGATATGGTAAACTGGAAAATGTTTTTATATATTACGTTATCAATACGGCAAATTAAACAAATAAAAAAAAGGACTTAAAGCTCGAAAAAATAATATTATATTAAAAATATGTATGTATATAATTTTAACCGATTTTACATTACCTTCATCAGCTTGTACACAAAACAATGCTACGCATAAAATATTTCATCACTTTAACACAAATCAGTTTGACCAGATAAGATAAGTGCTTTGGAGTCAGCAGTTGATAGTGTAAATAATGAAAGAGCAAATATTTCTCCTTGAAGGAGCCAGTTGGCCCTGGAAAATTGTTTTTTGCTAATTTAATGCTTCCCAAAATAAGAGAACCATAGAAGACACCGGTAGGAAATGCGTCATCAAGAATAGTTGCAAGTCTTCTACAGGCTGGAGCAACTGAGCGTATATCATCAAAGTATGCTCGACTTCGATTGAAAATTTAAATTACGAGTTAAAGATTTGCGTGAACAATTTCCTAGGCCTGGTTAAGGAGTTTTTCGCCCTCCAGATTTATATAGAAAGTATTAAATACTTCTGGATGAGTCTTCATAATAGATTGTTCATAGGTTAGAAATTTTAATAGACGCAGCATACCCTGACATCTAAAATTTGTACGAAAACCAATTTCCTTGGTTATGTTGTAGAAAGATGATGTTATCTATAAATGATAATGTGAATGAAATAAACAATTTGAATTTTCGCAAAGTCCCCGGCCAAACAAAAACTAACAAACCGATTAGCACCGTGAGTAATATCGCAGACGTAGTTTATTATACCCACTGCAGGGTATAGTGAACTACAATGTCATTTCAAATGCTAATAATTTTATCAGTCTTGAGTCCGATTTTACTTCCTAAAAATTGAGAATGATTTATTTTTGAGGTTAAATTGGAGTGATCAGCATTTTTATAGAAGACATGGGAAGCAAAGTTGAAGACTTATCAATCATATGTTAAAATATGTACATTTCCTTGCCTGGATAATGTCTTTGTGGTTATTTTGGTTTTTCATTGTTTCATTTTGATATTTACATGAGCTGTTCTGTTAACCTTTTACATATTAAATTTTAGCTTTAACTACTCAAGTCGTTTTATCAGTGCTAGCAATTTTGATTCCTTTAATGGAATTCAAATTTCTCATTCATTAAACACAAAGAAAAATTAAAAGCAAATAAATCTATTCATTCTTACCAATCTTTTTAGTGCATATTTTTTGGTTGATTGCTGTAGTCTCTTGTCTTCTTAAGAAACAACGAAAAGTACAAAAGAATACGTAATAGAATATTTGTGTAAATCGTTGCCTTAAAGTTAAGGAATGAATAAATCCTTTTGAAAAATGATGAATTATATTTTATAACGTTTCAGTGCCACACGCAAATATATCAAAGTTTAGCTTGCATTATCTGACTTTGCGAAAGGATAAATGAAAATTTATGTGCAAATTAGTTTCCATCAATAGAAAAGTTTTATGGCATGAATATTTCTTCTCTGTGCTTTTTGTTTATTTGTGAAGGTGTCGGTGTTACAAGGGCTGGTTTACCACTGCTATTCGTTTCAAAGTTATAATTTTAAAATAAGATTTATATAAGTTTCATAAGGTGGAGTTGAAAATAAGAAAGAAACGTTTTGTTGATTTAATATCATTACCACTTAAGTCTCTTGTATCTTACCCAGCTAAATTTAAGCATATTCTCTGTAACCTGATTATTTAATACTACAATATTTGAAAATAAAATACGTTTAAGAGAAAAAGTACGAAAAATAAAGTCATTAGTAACACACTTCTCAGTGGTGGGGGAAAAACTTTTAAACAGGTTATAATTATGTATGTAAATGCTTTTTTTTAACTTTCACCAGGGTCCCGTTTTTCAAAACCTACAGCTGTTGTTTTCCAACTTAAATATTTATTTATAAAAACGTATTATTTTGCTTCTTGATTGCTGCAGAAAAACAGGAGGCAGTATATCAAATTTATTGGAATGCGTATTTTACTTGTAATACAAATTTGTAAGATCTGTGATACAGGGCTTTGAAATCAAAGAACAACCCCTACACATGGATTGAATTGTACTGTAACTAAGAAATCACTTTAGGGGGGGGGGGGGGTGGGAAAGGAAACAGGTAGAAGTGTATAATAATATTGTAACTACAATACTAATAGTATAAAGCGAAAAACAAGTTTGTTTTTGACGTTCTATCATTTATTTTTGGGGCTTTCAAGTATGCGAGCTGTTGGTTTGTCTCCTTAGAGCCCAGTTTTCACATTTGACACTACTCAATCAACGACAGTTGACCCAATTTTTTGGTAGTTTTAAATGTTCGACAGAACCGATTTTTTAAATTTTCAGTAGAAAAGGCTCGAAACGTAACAGTAATAGATTAACGTAAGCCAAAAAAGTTATTACTTAAGTAGTTTTGTAAAACACAACATTCTAACTACTTACGGACTGACATTGTTTACTCGAATATTCAATGAATTCTAACCTAGAATATAATTGTATATAGTAATAGCTGTTCCGATCTAAGCGTTAATTTGACAGCTTATTGTTTTAGGGTCTTACAGATTTAGCCATGTAGAGGCACACAATTTAACAATGCGTTACGATTGTTGAATTCTTTTACGACAAAGATATTTCAGGCAAACTTAACATTGTATAATTAGCGATTTTTGTGTCGGCATTAGCTACCTCAGGGAATTCGTTATCAAGCAGACTTACTGCACTTGGGCAAGTGGAAATCTGCCAGTTGCTATCGAAAAACCTGTGCAACCATAAAGATTGACTATTTTGTTTGGTTCACATGTGGTTGAGGTAACCATACTCGCAGAGAAACATATTATTGTTGAAATATATATTTACAGGCTAATAATATTAATTGTTAAATAAAACGTTCCCATTAGTGAAACCGGCCCACTTGGGTCCTAGAAAGTTCCCGTTATGATACCCGAGTAAGCTGTAGGGAGATATCCCTACATGCTGTCCACCAGTTCCGACTTGAACTAACCCGATGAACGGATAAACAAGTCCACCCTGTCCACACCGCATTCCGACACTTTCGCTAGCCCGTTTAGTGTCGGTTTGCCCAAGAAAACTGCTCTCTTGTCAGAGAGAGCTGGGCATCGACAGAGAAAGTGTTCGACACTCTCCTCCTTGTCTCTGCAGCCTCTGCAGAAATTATTATACGGAAGATTTAGTCTTCTCGCATGTACTCCCATGTGACAATGTCCCGTTAGAACAGCCACAAGGGTGTGCAGCCTATGGCTCGGAAAGTTCAGCAAGGCCACAGTCCTCCTATACTCATATCTGGGCCATGTGAGCCCCGATATTCGACAGGTGATCTCGTTCGACCACCTTTCCTGCGCAGTCCCCAGCAGCTGTCGTTGTGTATTTTGTGTACATATTTTGTTTTAGCGGTACAAAAACTGATTTTATAACAAACAGAAAAATCTTAAGTTTGACTATTTCTATTTCTTTATTAATTACTTACTAACTTTATTTTTCCAATTCAAGTTTGCCATAAGCTAGAACTTTGTCGCTGTTTTATTTATTACTTGCTTCCTTGCTGGTGCGAATTAAGCTGATGGTTTCAGATCTGCAAAGTTTACAAAAAAAAAAAAACATAACCATTGCCTGAGGTGATGATGGTTTTTTTGTAATTATTGTATAAAAAGGTTAGCACCTTCAATTCATGATGTGGGTGGGGTCAACTACTTTAATGTTTACTTCTGATGTGATGAGAGTACATAAGTTGGTTTAGAAAATCTTGCATCCGTGTTCTCTCTTCTCAAAACATTTTGCGTTTACATAATAAGATTTTGTTGAAATGTCGTAATACAAATAATTACCATGTAAACTGGCTTTAAGTACATTGAAAAGTTGTCAATAAAAACATTTTAAATAAAAGTTTCACCTAAAACTTTTCATTGTCGAAAAATGTAATACATTTTTTAAAAATAATAGAAAATAACAAAAGTATCTATTGAACTGTGAAAAACTCATACATATTTTTCATTTGTTTTTATTTTTTTTTATTTTTTATTATACAGTTTTGTTAAAAAAGATCTTAAAATATTGGAGCTTCCATTGTGCCATAGCTAAAAAAAGTATAATTTTATTAAGGGCCGTTATAACGTTTTATCGATATGGTTGGCGTTAGCTAAAGGTAGCTTTAATAGGAGAGAACGATAAACTGGCCGGTAACCAATTTTCGTTATTACAACTTGTCGGTAACAAAAGTTAATGCTTTGTAAATTTGTGGCAATATTTTTGCTGGAGAAAGAGTAAAAGAATGAATAATTTATTTTTTTCAGGTAACCTTTTCCAATAAATTAACTATGTATTTCAGTTTGGTGTAGCAAATACATAAGCAAATGTGGTAAATGCAATATCTAAACCTCTCGTAAATTTACCGGATGGATAATTATTAGATTGTTGTTACCACTCACTTTTTGTTACAGGGAAGTTGCAATAATGAAAAATGGTTTATCTCTCTTGATAAAATCCTACTTTCAACTAACGGAAAGTTGCCATAACGGCCCTAAAAGGTTTAAATTCAAAATTTGTACTAAAAGTTTACTTTTTGTGTTTCGAATATACCCAGATAATGCGGTGCATTAATGACATTAGTGCTCACTAGTGGGGTTAACATAATCGACCCTCAGGTAGAGGTATGCCACCGTAGTCGTGGCAAGCATTTGCCTTTTATTTCAAACATAGTACGCTGAAATTCTCTTATCACAATAAAAAAATATTAAGAACATTTTCTAAGCACCTTGAGATTTATTTACAATCATTACCACGTTGTTGGATGGAAGCCCCTTTATATTTATTATATGTATGTAGTTGGTAATTTGTGCAGTAAAAATTAAAAATCAAATCACAAGGTAACATAACATATCGCTAACATCTGCTGTAAAGGGTATATAAAACGTGTACCATTATTCTAAACCATTGAAAAATTTTAAATATTTTATCGACATCTTGTAACCTGGTCCACAGTGTTGCAGGTGACAGTACTTAAAATGAAATGGTTGGTTAATTTAGTTGAATATGAGATTACTTTGTAGCTAGGATCTTTAAAAAATTGTGTAAGTGTATATGTATGGCTTTGAAACAATATTTAATATAAATCAAAAATATGAGTATATGCATTTTAATAGTAAAACTAAGTCTTTTTAACACGCAATGTAGTTGTCAAACGACAGCGATATGTAAAAAAAAGTTTTTAATGACTTTATTTTGTGTGGCATACATGAAAGAAACTATCACGTAGGCCTCTCATACTGAGGGCAAAAACACCATATAACGATAATAGTTTCGATTAGAATGAAGGCATGCAAGAGTTTTTTTTTAGCTATTTTAAACTGTAATTTCCAAATCATTTACCAAACAAATTGCCGAAATGAACACCCACCAATGGAAAAGTAAAAATAGAAAACTTTGAGTTGTAAATATTACGAGCTTTGAAATGATTTTAACTATTAAAAAGTACACCTGATTTTGTTTTATTATACATACATGGTTCTCTTATTATACATACATGGTACAGTCCAAAAGTATTGTTTTCTTAAAGGAAGTCCCGTTAAACTTACTTGACTGCTGGCGTGTAATAAACTTTTCATTTACTACAAATACATTATGGAAACATGTAAACTTATTTCATCATTATACAGAAACATTCATCATTACTCAGAAAAACCAAACAAATCCGTAAAAGGTTCAATAACTGAATCTATGATAGAGCTCTGCGATCACGCTTCAGTGAGTCAATAGAGTTGTACGTCCCTCTATCACCGACAAGTTTCTTTGCTCTCTCAGATGGTGCAGACATTAAGGAGATCAGATAGAGTAAATTATATCTTACACCGTTTCAAAACATCTAAACACTCAAATCACATCACAGCGGGCATCATTCTGATCTCTCAGTCCAAGAACATTAAACGCTTCCGATTCCTTGATGTGTATAAATAAGATCCCTGAATTAAATGTCAGTAGAAAAACTCTAGTGATTTACTATTGACATGGTCACCAGTACTAGTGACATATTATACCTCATACAATGATTTTTTCTGTTGACATTCAACATGTGCTTGTCATTGCAAATCACCTACTGACGAAGGAACTAGTGACTAGGTGGTTCTAATGCGACTATATGACGACCATGCTACTATTGTTTCTCTATAGACATTGTCGCTACCCTGAAAGAAATGTCAGTAGAAAAACTTAATTGAAAAATCAAGTAATAAAATGTTTCTACTCATTAACAATGTTGTCAACTCAATGTTTTCTTTCCAAATAAAATCGATTTTTATTTCACGATTTTGGTGGGTTTACAGATTTCAACAATCACAACACTGTTCATAAAACAAAAAAGTGGAGACACTCTGCTGACAATTTTATAAAAAAGTCACCAATATAGGTGAAAAATGTAGTGACTTGGAGCCACTTGACTCTAGGTTTTCTTCAGGGATATTGTAAAAATACTGCAGAAGCAAAGCAACTTTATTTCCATCCAAAGGCAAAGAAGGAAAATTAAGCATTTTAAATGTTATCTTCCATCGTTTAGGGTATAATATTAACTAAAAGATAGACCCATGATACATTTATACACTCCTAATTCGTTTTGTCAGCTCATAATTAATACCTACTATAAATATTTTAGTATTCAGAAGAATGTCAACCTTAAAGTGAAATGTTTGCTTAAAGTTATTTGTCTTTAACATTCTTAAGCTTATATCTTTACAAACATACTAAAACATATAATTTAAATTGGGTTCTTTTAGGTGAATTAATGTAGTGTTTGTGCGTGTTTGCAAATGCCAGAATACACGTAATAAGCAAAATAAAACTTATAAGCTCATTAGGGCGGATAATATTAAAGCCCACAAGTTTGGGCTGTTCGAATTATTAAATGAGTGCTGGGAATTCAGGGTTAATGCTTTTAGGAAATCATGATGTATGGATAAAACATGTGGAAGAGAGTGGAAGTACAATATTAGGTTAGTATTAATTTAACAACAAAAATTAATTTATTATTTGCCTTAAGAGCAAAAACATTATTTTAAGTCGAAAGTAAAATAAAATAAAAATTAAAAATCTTTTAGTGACCCTGATTTAGGCATAGCTTATTAAAAAAGCTTTGACTACAAATTCATACCTGAAGAAATTAAGTTCTTTATACCCATCACAAAAAGTGTGTACATGACCATATTTTTAATAAATCCAAAAGTAAAACAGCACGCCCTGCAAACATTTAACCGCTTTTTAATTTTAGTAACAGTTTGGCTTAGAATATAAATAATATATAATTTACGTGACTATAAATGAGAACGAAGCAGAGCACTTGCTAGATGAATCAGCAAATTTCATGTTTAACTAAAACATTCAGGTTTGTTTTAAAGTGGGTGAACTTTTGTGTATTTTTCAAGAATATAACTAATATTTTATACAATCTACAACATAAACACAATATGTATGTGCTTTTTTTGATTACGACTGGGGAATGTCGCAGATGAAATAGTTGAAATAGCGACGTTTCTGAAGTTGACAATTTTAAAGTGATTAGTAATAAGTCTTTAGTTTGAGTCTTTGTTTATGTATATAACTTTTAAGCATATATCGTTTGCATGTCGAAAGCTCAACAAACTTTATTGCTGCAGAATATGTATACACTCAATTCTAGTTTTACACCATAAATTTTCCCACGAATTCGAAATAACACGATTGACAAAATACACTAATCTCTTGCTTTTGCACAAAATCTACTCTTTTTACACGGTTTGAGATTTTCATACTGTGTTAGTTCATACTTTGTCGTGAGCACAAAGTGTATACATATACAATTTAAGTTCAATTCCCTATACATTCGGTGGGTTGAACGGCGGCAGCTTGTATTTCCGAGTATAGAGGACAAACTCTGTGTTCTCTGGATTCACATTGAGACCACTATTGGTGCTCTACTTACTTATGGTCATCAGTACCAAAACCGCTACAGCAATATCATCAGGATATGCCACAATCTTAAACGTTTTGGAGTCCATCTGCAAAAATATCGAGTTCAGGGCAATGTTGCACAGCAGTGGAGAGAGAACCCCACCCTGTAGAGTGCCCCTGCTTGCCACTCTACAGACGTTGGCCTTTCTCATACTAAAAGTTATGACCCTGTTATTCTGCAAATTCCGAATTGAATCCGAAAGCTGTCATCTGAACCCAATGCCGTTTTGACCATGCTGTTTTTAACATTTACTTATATATTAATAATATTAAACTACTCTGCAATACATTTGATATCTATAATTCATAACTGGCTCCAGTTCCACCCCATATCGATACCCACATAGGGTCAATTCTTCGCCAAGATGAGTAGAAAAGTTTTTATTGTGCGATATCCTACACTAACATTTTACATAAAGATAATTTTGGGCCATTGAAGGAGGATAGGTACTACAATATAAATTCAGTCAAGTACGAGGCTGGCTCGCACAATTACTGTTCCGTACGTATGTGTTTGTAATGTACGTATGGAATGGCATATATGAATACATATATTGTATAAATTTCATCTCTCTGTCCCTTACAGTTTGAGGGTTACGCTTAATTGTTACTTTACGTTGTATGGGGACACCTAGTAGCTTTCGACTGGTTGTTGTTCTAAGGCATCTTGGAATAAAAACACTGTGCGAATTTCGACTCTGTATCTCTTACCGTTCGAGATTTGTATCTAACTGTTACTTTACGTTGCATAAGAACACCTGGTAGTTTTGGAGTTGTTGTTGTTTTTAGCATTTGTTGTTGTGGAGCATATGTGAATACATATATTATGCAAATTTCATCCCTCTGTTTCTCACGGTTCGAGAGTTACGGTTAATTATTACTTTACGTTGTACAGGGACACCTGGTCCCTATACAACGAATTTTGTTGGTCTTAGAACTTGTTGTTCTAGAGCATCTGTATATAAATACAATGTGCAAATTTCAGCTCTCTATCTATTACCGTTCGAGAGTTATAGCTAATTGTAATTTTTCGTTGTATGGGGGCACCTGGTAGTTTTCAACTTGTTATTGTTTTTAGTATTTACTATTGTAGCGGCAAGGTACGACAACATCCTGCGAAAATTTCAGCTTTCTAGCTCTTACCGTTTCGGAGAATGGACACTGTGGGCGACTGCCGGACGGACGTAGAAGTCTCGGTAATAGGGTCCAGTTTCACTCTGATGAGTACGGAACCCTAAAAAGTACTAAGTTGTATAGTTTCAATTTAATTTATTACTTATTTAACAATGTTAAATTTTATTATCAAAAGATGTTTTGGAAATGATTCAGGTTGTGATTTAATTTTAATACTTTTTGCTGTATTTGGTTGTCTTTTGGGTTTAATTGTTTAAGCCTGGAATAATTAGTTCTATTTGAAATCTTCATACAAAAATAAAATTTAATAATATGAAAGCTATTGGTGTGATTTCTATTTATGTTATTGATCCATTTTACGTTCCGTTTCTGGCATCAGATTTTACTCTGTTTGAACTAGTTTCAATAAAATTTTAACAACGTTTGAAAAATTCTTTTGGTGCTTTGAAAAAATGCTTTTTAAATAGAGTTGGAACACTTGAATGGAAACGCAAATACAGGTGTGTTCCAGAGCATGAAAACACTTACGTTTCATCATAAAATTAAAGTTGTGCTGTTTATTTTATTCTTTAGTTTGAATAAATAATAACAAAAAGCCACATACGCCTTAGCTGCGAGCATTCAGTACACTGTAAAAATTATAGCAAACTATTATTGAGACAGTATCTACGCCCCGATTTGTATGAATGAGGCCACATTTTATAATTGATGTAGGCAGTTTTATAGTAAAACAATATAACTGGCAAGTGCTTGGGTTCTCTGTTTTTTCTATACTTTTTAAGACCAGAAATCTTAAGATTTTCTAATGAAACAAAATTTTATCACTTGTGTCTCAATAACTTCAGAAAAGAGGTAAGGGTTAGCACGATTTACAACTTTTGGACATATTATACAATCCAGTCAATTAGATTATTATATACAAAATTATCATTTTTACTGAAAATTTTAATTTCATTGAACTCCTGTATTGTAATACATTTATATTAAATTACTTTTTCAGGCTTAAGTTCAAATCTTGGTTTGTTACTATTTTAATTAATATTAATTAAGTAAAGAAAAGTAAAATAAACAAGTAAGAGTGCTATATTCGGCTGGACCGAATCTTAAATACCCTTCACAATGGTATATACATTCTGATTGATTTTTGGTGCGAAAAGTTGTTTTATTTGGCTTTTAAAGCCAATTTCTTGAAATATCGGGAGACGCTATATCTGGGGTATATATGGGCCGATTTTTTCTGAATTTCTATATCAGATCTACTACCGGGATTTAACACAGGCTGCAAAACTTTTATTTAAATAATTCTTAATATGCTCAAGTTCAACCACTGGGTGACACCAATTCTTTTTAATATCAATGAAATAAAGAAAAGCAAAATGTATTTCTTAATTATTTATCAGTTAACTTTATAGTAAAATTTATTTAACAAAAAATTGCATATAATTGCATTATTTTTGAATTATAATGCTAAACATTGACATTAAGTGTGATTTTCTTTTCAATTTACTTACATACGTATGTGGGTACATGCATACGTATGTATGTATCTATAATAGAAAACTCTAAAATAAATTCTTTATTATTGAATATTTTCAGTGTGTTCCATAAAACAATGATTATATACATACATATATACATACATATTTACATTGCTTGCTTTTACAAAATTATTTTTTTCTTGTGCACGTTGTTGATGATCTATCTGTTGCGTATCATCATACACATGTACATATGTGTGTATGTATGTAAGTACGTAGGGAAACACAAAATGATTTTTGTGCGAATGAATTTGAAGACGCAATTGTTTAAAAGAATTTCATTGCGTACCCTTTTTTCAACAATTCTTTATATCACTTTCATTTTCAAGCTCGTGTATACATATGTATGTACATACATACACATTTTTACACCAAAGCAAAAAAATTGTTTATGCTAACATACTTGCATGCATACATACATATGTAGATACATACATACCTACATACATACCTACATACATACAAACGTATCTACATACATAAATACATACATACATACATACATTCATGATCGCAAATATTTTCGAATTTTGCTTTTAAACATTATATACATATGTATGTATGTACCATTATGATCGATTTTTGGTACCAAAAGTTGGGTGCATATGGGCCGATGTCCAAAAATTTTCTAATTTTGCCCCTAAACAGCCTGTATGTACCATTCCGACAAATTTTTAGTGCAAAAAACTGTTTCGTTTAGCTTCCAGGCCCGACTTCTTGAGATATCGGAAGGCGCTATATCTCGAACATATATGGGCCGATGACAAAAAGATTTCCAGTTTTGCTTCTGACTAACCTATATGTATCATTCTGATTGATTTTTGGTGCCAAAAGTTGTTTTATTTAGCTTATAGAGCCGATTTCTTGAAAAATCGGGAGACGCTATATCTCAGGTATATATAGACCGATTGCAGACATTTTCAAATTTTGCTTTTAAACACCTTATTTGTACCATTCTGATCGATTTTTGGTACCAAAAGTTGTTTTATTTGGCTTTTAGAGCCGACTTCTTGAGAAAACTTGAGGCGCTATATCTCGAGTGTATATGGGCCGATGTGGAAAAATTTTCCACTTTTGCCTCTAAATAGTCTATGTGTACCATTGTGATTGATTTTAAGTGCCAAAAATTGCTTTATTTGGCTTAAAGAGCGGATTTCTTGAAAAATCAGGAGTCGCTATATCTCAGATATATATGGACCGACTTCAAAAATTTTCCAATTTTGCTTTTAAACACCTTATATGTTCCATTCTAATCGATTTTTGATACCAAAAGTTGTTTTATTTGGCTTTTAGAGCCGACTTCTTGAGAAAACGGGAGGCGCTATATCTCGAGTGTATATGGGCCGATGTGGAAAAATTTTCCACCTTTGCCTCTAAATAGCCTATATATACCATTCTGATTGATCTTCGGTGCCCAAAGTTGTCTTATTTGGCTTATAAAGCCGATTTCTTTAAAAATCGGAAGACGCTATATCTCGGATATGTATGAGCCGATTTCAAAAATTCCCTAATTTCTAGGATTTAATGGGCACTAAAAATGATATGGTTTAGTTTTTAAGAAAAAATTTTTTTTCAAAAATCTGAATACACAAATTGCACAAAATACCCCTCAAAACCTGGTTTTTTGAATATATCTCGGCTATCCGTGGACCTATCTCACTGAATTTCAATAGCAGACCCACTACCGGGGTTTCACACGTTTTAGCGAAAGAATGAGGTTTCTATCTCAAACCGTTTTCTCAGAAACGGTATTTCAACGACTACAGACGGACAGACGGACAGACGGACAGACGGACAGACGGACAGACGGACAGACGGACCGACGGACAGACGGACAGACGGACAGACGGACATCGCTCAATCGTAATCGCTATTGATGCTGATCCAGAATATATATACTTTATGGGGTCTTAGATGGATATTTCAATGCGTTACAAACGGAATCACAAACTTATATATACCCTTACACATTTATGTGAAGGGTATAAAAATAGCTAGGTGGACAACCGGCTGTTTCTGGGTAGCAAACACCCTTCATCAGTACACTATGAAATTTGGACGTGTCAAATTTAACAATTTTGGCACAGCCGCTTTAACCACTCGGCAATAATAAGATACCTGTCATATTTTTGAAAGAAATATGTTCTTAAATTAATTATACTACTAGTGTGAAAAAAACACTTCTTCCAAACAAAGATGACATTTTTTGATCTAACAATAATTATATTTTTCTTCTATAAATGGATTAATCTTATAACTTAGGTTAAGTTTGAGATATAAATCAAAAATCTTGTGATACATAATATTTTTTTTTTTTGTATATATTTCATTATTATTTGCGATCTATTTCTGCAGATATATTATGCAAATCGTTTAAATTGTACTACTAAATGAGCTGATCGAGCTCCAGTGAGCTCAATAACAAAAAATAGCATTCGTTTTCATAAGTGTACTTAGTGCTACTCACAGTCCTATTGAAATTTAATATGTATTTTGTAAAAGCAAGATCAAATACGTCTTCTTATTTCATCACCGTTATTAAAAAGCTTAATGGTAAGGGGATTTGTATAATTGCTTAATCTTTGCAAACATCTACTGCAGAAATTGGTATTTTCCTCCTTTAATCACAGGTATTTTAAGAACATGATAAATATTTTTATTACTTAGAAACTTGGATTGCCAATAATAAATCTTAATGTTTGTGACTGGTATCTTTGCAGGACTTAAGTGTTTGAGTTGTTACCTGTTCCCCAAGGTTGTATATCAGACTGGTGTGATTATTTTTTTATATATCAATAATTTATTATCTAAAATTGTGGTTAATTTGGGTATAAGGATTTATTTCTAGTTTTATTGCTTAGTTGCTGACGTTTACTTTTTATGTGTTCCTTCCGTGTTAATCGGCATGGTTCGACTGTAGAAAGTTTTTTCCATATAAGCATACTGAAGGACAATAATTTTTCCCAATTGTGAATGTAACTTGAACTGACTTCCATATAAACCTTAATATTCCATTTACTTAACCATTTTTCCATGAGGTCTAGGCCAATTTGTTATAAAGACCAACATTAGCAAAATACTCCTGTGAGACCATAATGGCAGGGTTATCAGCATATGTTGCTATAATTGTGTCATTTGTTGTTAACATAGCGGCAGTAAATAGTATGTATTTACGCTAAAACGCTATCTTGTGGAGCTACAGACTGCACCGAACCAAAAGCAAATGTTTTGCCATTGACTCTAACATAAAAGTTTCTTTCATGTAAATAAGTGCTCAAGAGGATGTAAAAACGGGCTTGTAATATATTTTGTATTTTAAATTTAGGCCTGAATGCCACACTGTATCAAGTACCTGTTGTATATCCATGGATATTGTAATTTTTCGAAAATTTTGTACAATATTCGCAAAAAGCTTATTGATCTATATGAGGCAATTAAGTGCTATGCCTTATTCAGCTTAGGGATGAAAATTATTTCTGCACATTGCCACTGGAGTGGAAAAACGCATAAATGAAAAACAGAGTCAAGCAGGACGGTTAACCCTAGGGTCAATAGCCAGGTACCCGGTTACCTTTTTTAAATTAAAAACGCTGCCAGTTTTTTTCTAGTGCAAATATGGCGCTGAAAGTTTAAATCGTCGCTGTTGAAGTCTTTGAAGACAATAAAAAATAAAAAAAATACGTTTTAATAGTTAAAACATTGTTAAAAATGGTTTAACACTCGACACCTACGCGAGTCAATGACCAGGGTACCGCGGTACCCGTACAAGTTTTATTTGTTTGTCTTCTTACTTACCATTATATTATTATTAACATATATTAAAAACACCTATTAAAATTGTTTTATCTTAATTCATTTTTAATAACAGATAAAAAGATACTTAAAAAACATTAAATTCATAGTAACTGTCCATACATATACAATATACAGTACTTAGGTACACTCAAAACATTTTGAGATAGTGTCGGTATGCTGATCGCATATTGGTTTCTTACATATGTTGCACGATTTTCTGATTTTTCTTCTCCTCTTTTCAAGTAATGTCAGGCATATAGCACACACGCCAACAATAATAGGCTTTCTTCCAGTATTTCGGCTGGAGCTCGAGGGATTTTCACACATGTTTGTGTATATTGGTTTACCCAAATAGCATTCAATGGCAGATTTTGAAGAAAAATTACGTGTAATTTGGGTATTTGCAGCTCGCTTCTGAGTGATAGGCATATAAAGCTCCTCGCTCAACCCCTGTAAAAAGGATTTTCTCTGCGTATTTTTGTGTAGTATAATTTTCAAAATATAGAAGGTGAGCTGACAATGCACTAATGTCTATTATATTGTAAAAGAGTGACAACGGCCGTCTCTTTATTTGTCGTTGTGTTGTATACTGGCCCAGCACTTGGTCCATGATATCCACGCCACATTTTGTTTGATTATAAAATGTGATAGTGTCTGGTTTTCCATTATTACCAGTTCTATCATTGTCCTGCATTGTGGATAACGCAATTACGGAATTCGTTTTTTTCTGTGCATATGAACACATAGTGACATTTCTCCGAAAAGCAAATATGGAAGAGCCAATAGCTTATTTTTTATTCCTCATAACATTTGGAATGTATGTCCTATTTTTCCGTAATGTTCCCATCATTGTCAGTTTGCACGAGAGTAAATCAATCAAAGTAAAATAATACAAATAAGGCACTAGATATGTATACGCTTAGTCTGTTAGCAACAGACCACAAAATTGTTTTTATGAACCTTATTCATAAAAAAATATTTCAAGCTTATTAAACGCCTTTTTGACAAATATAACATTAAAATTTGTCAAATAACAGTTTAATAAACATAAAATAATTATTCTGCATAAATATTCAGCTTAAATAATACTTTTTAAAGTAAAATTTAAAAAATAAATAAATAAGGGTACCGCGGTACCCCGGTTATTGACTAACGTATATTTTTTTTTTGGTTACTGACCGTAAGGTTAAGAAATGCTTTGGTAGAGATTTTTTTTTATGAAAAAAATGTTGTCCTAACCCAGGTTTTTTCATTGTTAAATATAGCGATGATTTGTTTGATCTCCCGGGAGCAAACCTTTTTATAGTATGACTCATTTGGCAAGCAGTATCTAGATGCGATTCGATTTCGACGTTTTCTGTCTACGTATTCAAATTAAATGGTAGGAAAACACTTTTTAAATGTTGCTTAAAAGCATAAGCTTTCAACAAGTATTTTTAAAGGAAGCGTCTCTTTTTGTCAATCTTTTGAGTTTTGAAAAAACTGCTTCTTAAGAGATAAAATTGTTTTAACTAAAAAGTTGTTAAAATGCTTATTGCGATTTTGCTATGAATATAGCTTTTAAGCTTTACTAAATTTTGTTTGTAAATTTTTTGAACACTACCCAAACATTAACTCCTTACTCAAAATATCGAGTCAGTGGAATTATTTGATGGATTAAGCACTTTATTTCGAACTATATAACAATAAACTAAGTTTTTTGTGGGTTCTTAAGGTGCTCTATTCTTCAGTAAAATATTGAAAAAATTATTTTTAATTTAAATAAAGCCTACAAATTTTCTGTGTGTGCAACCAAAGGTAAAAAGAAAACATTTAATAAAATACACCACAAGTTCTTACTTTCATCACATTTTTACACAAAATTGTAAACCACGCTGCAATTTTGTTGTGGTGGGGGTGATGAAGCATACTGTTTTCAATATTACAGAAGTAAATTAAAGTCGCATTTTCAGCGCATATTCAATTAAAAGAAAAAGAGATAAAAATAATCAAAGAGTTATGGTAAAAAGAAAATTAAAGCACTACATACGTAGGTATTTATGTACATTATGACTTTTTACTTTTCACCAAAACAAACGAAAAAAAATTGTGCTAAAAATTTTGTTTCTGGGCCAGTTTCACAAAAAAAAAAAAAAAAAATAGAAGTAAAAACCACGCCTTAGTCCACATGCAGCAGACGATTTAAAGAATAAGCCTGGGACAATATCAATGATGTAAAAGATTTAAGCTCTAAACACATAGACGACAGCAGACAGCAAGCAGCAATATGTCAAAAATAAAATGCATATGTTTAAATGAAAACGATTATTTTGAGGGCAGCAGGGCAGCACGACTGCACAACAGCAATTGCTGCTGCTGCCAACTTAGGCTATTTTCAATTTTGACGGGCAGCAAATAAGCAAATATAGTGTTGCCATTATATATATAAATTGGACAAATTAGAACAAAAACTTTTTTTTAATATTAAACACAAAAGAACATTGCAAAAATACAATAAATAAATAAATGTATGTGTTTTTATAGTTTTTTCGTGATATTATTACATTTTTCATCAATATTTTCAATTTTATTCATTATGAAATAAGAAATACGGCATCCCTGAAATTAGCATTGCTAAAATACACAGCTGTTCATTTTCAATATCAAAACAATTTTTTTCGTTTGAGCTAATTTTTTGTGATATTTTATTTAATTTTCATCCTGGTTGCTTTGAAAAATTGTTCTTCATCTTTTTCCTTGAGCTGTTCTACACATGTTTTGTAAATGCCCTCCTCATCACGTGTTATATTTACTGGGCGAACCCACCATCTTCGGTTTCTTGTACTATTCGCCTTATGGGCTTTATACACTTCAGTTGTAGTCTGAGCTATTTTAACAATTGTTGTGATAAAATTCACTGAATTTTCTTCGCTCATTTTCTATATCTTTAAACTTTGAATTTGTAATATTTATAAAAACTTGAAATTGATTTACACATCAGCTGATTATTATGTTGTTGCTGTCTTCAAAATAATTATGAAGCCGACTTCAGAGCAGCATTTGAAGTTGGCTGCACTTGAAGTTGGCAGCATTTGCAGTCTGCTGTCATCTATGTGTTTAGAGCTATAGTCAGCAAAACTGAAATACAAAATATTATAATCATATTTCTGTGGCTATAAAAAATGCGTAAGTCGACTTGAGAGAAATTTGAAATAATGAAATTTTATAATCTTTATATTCGAAATATGGCCATGGGCCATATTTCAATTACATAGCATGATTTTTCACGAAATTATTGCATAATTTTTTTTTTGTTTATTATGTGTTAATATGTAATCTCATTCTAAATAAGTAATTCAATTCAGATTGTTTTGGATTTTGCATTAAGAGTTATATTTGCTGATAAAACAGTAAGAAAGATTGTGATATTTACCTCTATTGGAATAGGACAGCATTTCCAAAAACTAATTTCAAAGTTTAAAATTGAAAAAATTAAACTAAAATACTTTTTCTTATTGGCACCTAATCAAGATTCGGCCTGGAACGTTTTAGGACTTTCATGTCCAAAGTACTGCAACAAAAAATATTTTTTTTATTTCCTAATTTTGCTTAATATAAAAATAAAATTAATATGAATTAGCCATTATATTAGATAAACATAATTTACCATTGAACCAGTTGAATTCTTATTTAGATTTGCCAATACATTTAAAATGGAATGTACCAAAACTATTTGCATGTAAATTTACTATGTATCTATTTAATGAATATCATTAAGAAAATATGAGTTGTCCACACTGTTGATGGGATATTTGGAAACTTTCCAAATGTCAAGGCTGAAGTTGTTGCAAAGCCCGCGAATTTTTTTAATTCATTTTCAACCTTAGCAGGATTCACACCGTCGACTACCAGTGTGCTCAACTCCCTAACTTATAAGGTAATTGTACAATAAAAATACTTGAATTCATAGAAAATTCTTCTGATTGTTAATTTTCTTTCCTCACTCATATTGTAAGTCTCATCAAAAGCTTACAATAAACCTTTTCTTATAAGATCCCTTATTTCTCAACCCTACTTTTGAGCTCATAAGAAAAAGTTTTAACAAAAGTGGTCCAAATCCCAAATCAACAAACCCGAGCATTACAATTTTCTTCATACATAAATTGTTTTTTCACAGGTTCGACTTTGTTACTTCTGACTGAAAAATATGTTAAAGCAATATTCTCGAACCGAAAAAATTTAAGTTTAATTCTTTTTGCTCATATTAATTGGTTTTCTTACAACCCAACCCCACTGTGCGTTTCGAAAAAGAGAAAGAAACTCGTTATAATAATTTTATTTTTTCGTAATGTTTATTTGTAACTGCATTCATGAATACAACTGCAAGACAGATGAATGTACATACATAAATAAATATTAACATGCATGCTCAAACTCATGCATAAAATAAAGACATTAAATTATTTTCATTTTGAATGAGTGCTTGTAGCTAAGTACCTTAAAAATACGTTAACATCAAGCAGTAAAAAATGGCACTTGTAATGTTAACATAAGAAAATGTTGCTGCAGTACTTAATGATATGCACACAACTTTTTTATTTTGGACATGAATGCAGATATTTCCTTAATTTCCGTAATTTTGTGTTAAAGGAGAAAAATATAAAAATATTTCATTTATATGTATATGTATATGTATATGTATATGTATATGTATATGTATATGTATATGTATATGTATATGTATATGTATATGTTTTGTTTTAACAAATCGTGTGTAAGTTGTCTCGCAAATGTTTTTGTGTCATGTTTTCTCTAGCCTATTCCTAGTACTTTAGTGTTTTCGATGTAGCTGACGAATTGCTTATTTTTACTTGAGTCAATAGTCAAGGGGCGACACCTTCTGCTCTATACCCATATGGAAATTCGGCAAAATTGGAGTATTTATCACAGAAAGAACAACTTTGTACATTGATATTCATTGAGTAAACTAAGTAACTAATTAGGTAAGGTCAGGTTGTTTGGAGGGGTACGGAGGGGCGACATACACCTAAGCCAGCATAGGCTTGCTGTACGCTCGGTAAAAGTTTGACGGATAGGTCTATGAAAATTCCATGTCATTCAGAAAGTTCCATAATTCCACGCGATTGTCTAATGTCTGGTAGATTGTCTCCCCAAAATCCTGGGACTGTATTTTGGAGAAGGCGGGCTACTGGCATAAATAGTGCTCTAATGTCTCGCTCCCTCCCCACATACCTTACATTCATCTCCTCGTGATATTCCTATGATGTTAAGATGTGCCAATAGTTTTCATAACTTTCCATATTTTACTTAGTTTGGGCTTGCTAAGTCTTAGCAGTGCCTCTGCTTTTTCCTTGTCTGGATGTCCTATAAGATCCTTGCATTGATTCCCACGATTTCGCTATTCCTAGAAGTTCTTTAGCTCAGATTTAACTCCATCAAGCATATCAAGCTTATGTTACTTATGTCTCTTACTCTAGAAGCAAGTGAGTTTGCTCTCTCATGTCCAGTTGTTTCCATATGATGTGCAGTTCAATATGAATAGAGTAAATTTCTAATAGCGTTTTGGTAATCCCCAAATGTTTGTGATTCAATCCGCTAAGCTGAAATCGGTTAATGGCCATTTAGCTATCCATGAATATCACAGGTCTTGGCCGTAATATGGTCCATATGAACCATGGGGTTTCATGTGTTATACCGTATTTCAGATAGCATAATAATCACGTGGTAAGTACCAACTACTGTCTTTCCCTTTGCTCTTGATCTGTTGGTGTAACAATGAAGACCAATGGGGATCTGTTTCAAAGGGTCGGTGAAGAAAACAATTCAAATTGGTCAAAGTCGGTGCAATATACTATTTTTCTCAAAAATGTAGTTTTAGCTGTGTTTTTCATTGAAATGTGCTGAAAATTCTGTAATGCTTTAAAAACTATGAAATACACGCCCACCATATACAACTTTTTTTAAAAAAAAAAGTTCGAGCTGCATTTTTTTATTAGAATGCACTGCAGTTTCGTATGCGGCTTTTAAATTATGTATTTTATCGCTGCTCTTGAATCCAGTACGTGGATTCATACATTTTCATACATTATTTTTCTGAATGCTCTGAAATTTCTTTTTAGAATTATTTGTGTTGTCGCGGTAATTTTCTGTAAATTTGGTGCAGACAGTCCCTACCTTAAACAACGTTTGTTTTGTTTGGTTGGAATATGTTATCAGAGATTTTGTTACTGATACAAAATAGTTTTTAATTATATCATCTATTGATTTCCAAAAATTCCTAAGCTGCAAAAAGTTTAAAACAAACTTTTTGACTAATTTTTGACAAAATTCCAAAAGACAACCCACTAATTCATAAAAATTATAACAGGCTTATAAGTATGGAAAATCTGTCAAATAAGAGCTTTATAAACCTGTTATAATATTTATGAACTAGACGGTTATTTTTTAGGCTAGGAACAGCACTCAGGGGATGACCTCTATGTATGCATTGCATTGTAAATGAATTAGCAAAATATGAAAAAGTAATTGGTGGATGAACAAACGAAAACGGGGAATGTTTGTGGGCGTTTGATTAGCAAAAAAAAATATAACATAAAAGCAGAACATTTATTTTTGCAAAAGTTCAATAAGCCAGGGTTAGATACACCTTCGACACTATACAGTTAAGAACATTTAACACAACCTCTTCAATATTGAAAAACGTTGACTGTACTGAACAAAAAGGCGAAACAATAGCCTCTTAGGAATATGTATAGTGGCGGACTTATTTTTAAAAATGTACTGCATTTATTAAGATCCCATTTTGCAAATTCGTGTACATAACTTGCCAGATAAACGTTTAATAAACATGGATTACTTTTTTAAATAAGCCAATAAAAGAAAGCATGTGTTCACCTATTATGACTACAAATCACAAAAACCAGTTCCGATCTGATCAAAAGTTCACAAGCAACCCCTTGGTCGTTCAACTCCTTTCCTCTGCTTAACTGGAACAATTATGAAGGCCTAATTAATAATTAATAGTTAATAATTATTAAAAATATTAATGAGCTTTTGTTGAAAATATGAGTGGTTAAGAAGAAAGAGGTTAGAAGATCGCACTGTTAACAAGATTTGATTACTTATTCAAGCTCTTGATCTTTGGTTTTTTATAAAAAATAATTTTAAACAATTATTTATTTATTTTCAATATTTCGCCAACAATGTGTTGGCATCTTCAGGAAAATAATTGAACTAAATATGCCAACAAATTGTTGGCGAAATATTGAAAATAAATAAATAATTGTTTGAAATTATTTTTTATAAAAAACCAAAGATCAAGAGCTTGAATAATTAATTTAACAATATAAAAATCAAATAAAATAAAGATAATATTTGATTATTTTCATACGAGATAGTTATTTTCTTCTCCTGTAAAGTGTTAACGTACATATCGAAAATCTAGATCTCTTCAGCAATGCAAAACTATAATTATATGGGAGACTATATAAGCACAGCAAGGCCATAAAAGTCCTGATTTTTTCATTTGGATAAATCCGTATATCTGGCCAGTACCTTTTAGGCTTTCTATATATCCATTTAATAATCTCCTTATTGCCCTTTAATTTTTTTGTATAATTTTTAGAAAAATTTAGTTTATTAGTGCCATTTCATCATGTATGTGAAGTATACACATTTATTTGGGGAACATCAATACGAGTATTATAAAATACATGTATATTCAAATATTCGAATATACGCATATTCTGCATACTACTAAAAATATACATGCTAGACGATAATGCACAAATTTCATAGCTCATAACTACTATTAGTATTGACATGATTTATTTTGCACTCCTAATTTCTGTTCTTGCTTTCAAAAAACCTTTTTTGGTATGTATGAATGTATGTATGCACAGACGTAGATAATGCGGTCTCGTTTCCATTTGATGCCTTAATCATTTTTTCCGATTCTTCAATATTTTAGTCACGTACACAATCCAAAAACTTTCTTTTTTTGATTCTCTTGTGTTTTATTTATTTTTAACAAGCAGCAAACAATTTTCCTTTCCATCTGAAGTTGATTACAATTTTGCACTTTGCTTCAACGCTGCGAAACAAGTATGAATACACAAAAGAAATATGGCATAAACCTGTGACAAAAGTTTTTATGTATTCAATATTATTTTGTTAACATTCAAATGGATTGATGCATGCAAGTATATAAGTCTAAATCAAACAATCAGAATTGTGTTCATTAGGATTGTCAATCACAATTGGTTGACTTGGAAAAAAGACGAAAATACAAATAGAATGGAGAAGCAACATGAGTGGAGCACGTATTTTGTACACTTTCTAAAAGGAAATGAATAATGGAACATTATTCGATATAATTAATTCCAAATGAGTATAAAATTAGGAATACAGATATTTGATTAATTGTCGAAATATCATTTTAATTGAGGTCATGGTGAAACAGAATCTGTCGGGTATGTACAAAAGTACAAAAAATACAAAATACAAAGGAGCACACATACACATGTATTCAAGCTATATCTATAAGTTAACTTTAAGCTAAATTTTTTCGAATAAATACTAATTGATACTTATTCCAATTTTGCGCTTTCCAGCAGTCAATTGCCTGAGATCGCATTATCTTTTAACTGACTTAAAGTTAACTTTCCAAAGATAAGCATAAATTTAACTAGTTCACCGACCATTGAACGCCTTTATGGATAAATTGGTGATAAAATAAAAAAAACAAAAAACAAACAAAATAAATAAACAAAACAAATGTATTAGCTTTTAATTTCGAAGGCTGCACTACGTTATTGAAAACCGAGGACAGTAGTCTGTTGTAAGTATTATTTTGCATAAAGGTATATATTTTGTTTTGGCGACGAAAAAAGCAAAATTAGTAACTAAAAATATTTAACTTTTTTCTGTTTTTAATAGTTTCTGAATAGTTTTAATAATATACATATATTTTTTTAAATTTAATTTGCCACATATCAAAATTTTTTTTTTTTCTTTTTTTATTGCTTGTTTGTTTTTTAAAGTTGAACTAAACTAATGTTTTCACCTTTACGATATTTACAACAACATCATGAACTTTAACTGCCTTGATGTTGGCTGTTTTTGCAATTATTGTGTGCAATTGTTCACACTGATAAATCATGCTGGGATTGCGGCCCGTGTTTGCTTGAAAATATACATCTGATGTGATGAGCATATATAAAATTCTAAGGGCGTTCAGAGAATGAAAATTTAACCACCGTATATCAAATTTTGTATTTGTTTCCAGTCAAAAATACTCTTCGCTTCCACGCAACCATAGATTAATACAGAAAACATTTTTAACGTCCCGTTGTATGCAGATTGTGTAGAAAAGTAAGTGTTGCGAGATGACAAAACTGATTTCTGTATTAAAGGTTTATTTTGAACGTTTTTAATAACATTCTTCCTAAAAGCAAACTAACATTACCAATATATGAAACTTTCCTGAAAAACTAATCTATCACACACAACATCTAAATCTATCTTTAACACAACATCTAAAATGTAGCATGATTTAAATTTTGTTTAAGAGAAACGAAAAAATATATCACAACAAAAAAGCCGGTATTTATCCACCAAGCAATGTATGTACGTGTATCTACTCTCCTTAACGGTATAGAAATAAGCATACATGCATATGTACTCTTACTCTACTTAAATACTTGCTCTCCTCTTCATTGAGCTGGCTCTCGAAATGAAAATTTCCTTTAATCTGCTACATTTTCATTCACAAAACACAATTTTTGTACGTGGGAAATTTTTTAGAGTACTACTCTAGAATTGGGAGCTGTGTAAAGATAACTCGATGCACTTCAGTTAATCCTAAAACATAGAAATGGTCGTACGCGGAGACGGCTAATGGTAGTAAAATTATATTAACGTATTCTTTTTTTTTACAATAAATACGAAAAAGCAATAAATAAAGATGAAAAATAGAATCCTAATAATATTATTTAAAACAAATGAGTTTCTTTTTATCCTGTGTTGAAACGCAGCACATGAAGATTGAAGGTTGTGCTTCATAAGCTTAAGTTGTGCTTCATAAGCTTCTAGAAAAAATTCAAAAGTAGCTTTTTATTGTGTATGCCTGCAGACAGCTGTCAAAAATAATTACATTTAAATAAAATTACTTTTCTTTTAAGCAAAGTGTTTTAATGTACATTAAAACACTTTGCTTAAAAACGTTTTTTGCCCTTTTCAGCTATTTACTATGTAAATTGTAAAGCTAAAAAGTTTTATGTCAGCTTGTTGGTCTAGTGACTAGATATATCAACATCTAGGAATATGGAAAACAAACAAGTAGCAGCTACATTTTAAGAAAGTGCTTGTCCCACCAATTCATGTGAATTCGTTTGCTCGCATAAATTCATACGGAACAGCAAATCATGAATGTATTTGAATGAACGGGTCGACATAAATATGTGAATCAAGCAGAACTAAGGAACTAAATAATCTTGATATATTTTATATATTTATTTGAGCTTAAGGTCTTTTTGAAATTTTAGTATTTATTTTTGTCAATATTTCGCTCTCCTTCGGATAGCTTCTTCAGGACAATAATAATGAAAAATGTTGTGATTGGTTTTTTTCAAAAAACAAACATAACAACAAACATAAATATTTTCCTAGTTTTTTTTTTCTTTCACATTTCAAAAATAAATATATACCCCCTAATTCATAAAAATTTCTTATTTCAGCTTATAAGCTGGTAATAGTTATCATACACTAGCAGTGTTATAAGCAACACATAAGAAATTCAATTCATAAACACATTATATGCGTGAAATAACTAATAAACTCTTTTGTTACTTTTGTACTTTATTGTTGGCAATACCATGCAATGTTCGCTCTCATTTTGTGCCTAGTGCTGCATATATGAGATGTATGTAAGAAACGGTTTATTTGCGTAGCTGCGAAAAATGCAAAATATTATTTACTTATATAACATAATTTTGTTCGAATATGAAATAATTTATTGAGTTACCTATTTTTATTGCGAAAAATATGTATACAAGGCTTTGAATTGTGAAAAAAATTATTTCTAAACACATTTGTTTAACGTCTGTTACCAAAAGTAGTCGACTACTTACTCTCTAGCATTTGTTTGTGTAGCACTATAATTATTTGCAAATATTTTTCATGAAAACATAATGAAAAGTAGTAAATATTATTTAATTCGCAAATATCTTTTATTAAAATTATTTTATTGATGAATTCTTTCTTCGTAACTCTTCATCAACTCAACGAATGTCTCTTTATCAAACGCTTATAGTTAATTAGAGGCCAATGCGTGTGTATACATTGTAAATACAGGCAGGATCGCTACTGTTGTTTGTGCGTAGATATGTATGTGTATGCATGCATACATATGTACATGTCAATTCAAATTTGCAAAAGAGATAGTACTATACATATGTATGTACGTCTGTATTTCTTTGTGTATTGTATCGATATAATTCGTCAAACATTTGTAATTTATATGAAAACTAAAGAAAATTTTGTTTGATAAAAAAATAAGATGATTTTTGCAGGGTTAAAGTGTCTTTATGGCTGTATATTAGTGATTCTTACACCACATCAACAGTAGAATTTAAAGTAAGTATGTATGTACATATTTTCGAATTTCATAGTTTAATGTGTAATGATAATTTGGTGTAAGAAACAATGAAATGCAATCATATACACATTCAAGAAGCAAAAAATTGGTAAATATTGTTAAAATAAAAAAATCATCAATTCAACAATTTTCACTATTAAACGCTTATAGTTGGGTAGAGGCCACAATAAAAATATCCAATTTATTAAATGATTATAAGCAGCATAATAAGCTATAAGTGGATTATGAATACACTTTTCTCGATTTTTGCTTATAAGTTGGTTATAACACTCTTATAATGTGTTTATGAATTAGGCCGATAAAATATAAGAAAAAAAGGGGTCAAATAACTAAATATTAATCTTGATATATTAATGCAAAAGAAATGTTGTTAAAATCATGTAAAACTGTCTAAGTCCTTAAACTTTTGCAATGTTGTAAATAAATTGGTTGGTAATTAAGTTACCGTTTTTGCTATCGCAAAAAACTGCAAAATAATAACTCTCTCTCGCTTACGTGTGTTTTGTTGCCACAAACTGCGCTCTAGAACTAGGTTTTGTTTTTATTTAAAATTCTCTGTTTCTTTACTCTACCTTGGGAGCCCGTGGGATCCCAATTTGCACGAAACGGGTTCCCGTACTTTAAAATTGGGCAAATGAGAGTATTTGTGAGAGAACATTATGCTTCTTCTGCATAATTATGCAGCCCGTACTTTTTTTTTGGACTAGTTTGGGCAAGTAGTTCAGCTGTCAGCTGTTTCGAAGAATAAACAATAACATGGAAGAAATAAATATTTTGCGGAAACTAAAAGAAAAATCTGAAATTAGTGTGAAAAAATTTTTTTAAAGCATTCTCTAAAAAAATGGTTTATTCCCTAAAAAAAATGTTGATTGTTATACATATATTTATATTTACGAATTCATTTATGTACATATGTATATAAATTTATGAGTTCTGTTGTGTTCGTAAGTTATTTTATGCATTTCATTCCTTTTAATTGTTTGGAGAAACATTTTCTAACACAAATTAAATAAAATACGTAAATTTTTTTCTTTTTTATAAATTGAGCTGTCGGAACCCTGACGTTTTCTTTTGAGGTAAAATATTTGTTTTTATTCGTTCCCGTACTATTGTGCATTTCTGTCTCTTATTGAGAGAAATTATAAATTACTCTCATTTTACCGAACTTTGCCCAAAAAGTAAACAAACAAAGCTGATATTAAGTAGTACACAAAATGAGATATATCGTTTTTCTCATGTAGAAAGACTCTTCTAATTCTCATTTTCTTCAATCTCGGATTTTTAGCACATTCCAATTTAAGTCACTTCAATTAGTCAAATTATTGAAAAAACAGAAATGATAAGAATAATACAAAGCTCGGGACCTTGTACATGGATCTAACGGTTAGCAAAAAAGAAAAATAAACTTGTGAGAAAAAGCATTATTTTTACACTTACTTCACCATGATCCACTCTTTCAATCATTTATAAATAATAAAATGTTTTTTAAATGTATTTTAAAAAATTTTTGTATGAAATATTTTAGTTCCAGCTAAAATCAAAATCATTAAAGTTCTTATGAATATGCCGATATGATTTGAACTTTTGACGTGTGCTCCTATAAAGTTTTGAAATTTTTGTAATTTCAAAACTTTATCGGTTCTAACGTCGAAACATGGTGGTTGTTTCATATAAAATATCTCATATAATTCAACATTTACATAGGCTGAAGATACATCCATTTGATTTAGATAGATACCTTTTTCTACCGTTAAGGTTATAACTAGCCTTATATTGCCGTGCCGCACAACGGGTGAAAATGTTTCTTCATAGTTTATGCCACAGCGTTTACTGCATCCCTATGCAACTTTGCAATTTCTGATTATCATTTTGTTCATGGGAATTATGGAATAAGTAGTTCAGTTTCAAACAAACTAATCAAAATGAGTTGATTAGCACCAACGAAATTTCGTCGGCATATAGACAGCTGAAAAAGACAGCAAACATTTGTAAAAAATGCATTAATACATTCAATTGGCTCTTAAAGGAAATAAATAATTAAGTTCATATTTAAAAATAAATATATTTGAAAATGAATAAAAAACGCAACAAAAACAGATTACTAGACTTCTTGAAAAAAATGATAGTTCTGTCAGTTTACTGATTATGAAAAATCAGTGACGGTTGACAAAGTCGGAAAACATTAAGGTCTATTTTGGTCTATTGGTTTTTAAAGCAGATAAATAAATTCATTTTTGAATATTAATATTGCAAGATAATATTTATAACGCAACACTGGTTTTGCTTTTGTCATTTTAACAACATGAAAGTAAAAGTTTTCTGGCAATCAACATCTCTTACAAGTCAGCTTACAATTCCCAGGAGTAGAGTTGCATTAAAACATACGTAAGTGAATTACTTTGACCCATATTAACTGTTTTTAGGTTGATTTAATATGGTTTTGCTGTGTAGTTTATTAGTTGTTGATCTTACAAAATTTGTTTAACAATAACTGCGCAGCTTTGTTTTGCTTTATGAGTATAATCACAAGAAATTAAATTCAGCAACCTTTTCAAAAATATAAATTTTTAGAACTGGTGATAGTACACTTAATTGTTTTCAAGAGTACAGAATTGGAAGAAAATTATCAAATTGGAAAAATTTGCGAAGTTCTTGAACTCTACAGAAAAGGCTTCTTTTATTTCTCTTTTACCAAAATATTATTGATGTATCAACTCATTCATAGAAGTGAACAAAAGCTTAACACATATGACTTAAGTAGTATTGAAGAAACAAACTTGTCAGCATATCTTGACAAATCTTCGTGTAACTCATTTCTGTTGTCTTCCTTTGCTTGTAGTCTTTGACAAAGCACCACTAAGCGAACAACGAGGCTGAAATATCCGACATACATAAATCATCTCAGTTTCTGTTAGAACAACAGTTTGTTTGTTTAAAGCACATCAGATACAATATACTTATCAATACAGAAATATATGTTGTAAGTGTGGTTACTACATGCCCTAATTTGTGTCTACTATATCTACAAAATTTTACCTATGTCTATTAAATTGATATTTCTGCAAAAGTAATATATATATTTAATTAAACTTGCTCACCAACTTTCACGTACATTTACATCCAACAATTTTTATTTCTTTAATGTCAAACATTAAATTAGGATTTTTTTTTCAATTGTTTGAATAAAAACTAACATGTGATAAATTTTATTTTTTCATAATAAAACACATATTTTTAAAAATTTTCCAGTTTTTGTTTTTCCACAATACATATTAATGTCGATAAGATAAAAAAATAAACTTCTGCCTGTATAACAGGGAAATAGTTCGAAAAGTATCTGGCCTTAAAATGTTGCTGCACTACGTGTTCATGTTTCTTTCTGCCGAAGAATGGACATTTCTGATGAGAATACTATTTTCCGTGAAAAATAATTTTTGGTTGATTTAATTCATAATTGATTAATTATAAATTTTTTCTGTGCATAAAAAATGTATAGAAATATTTGTTCTATATTTCTTCATTATGCAGCAGGTTGTAATTATTTTTAGTGCAAAATATGGGTTAACTTAAATGGCCAACATAAATTTCAATATATGCGAAACACAAATTAAAAGCGAAAAGAAAAATAAAAGAAGAATTATTAGTTACACGGTACAACAGGTTAACATAACGTTTTTTTAAAGTTAAAAAATCATAATATTGAGTACAAAAAGAGCTAACGAAAAAATATATAAATATGTTCCTGTGTATGCGCTCTGAATGATTATAGCAAATTTTAACGTTAAATAATCAGGCTCCTCTTCTTCTGATGTCGAAGAGCATGAAAAGGGCATGGAGTGCGAAACTGCATATTTCTTGCGTGTGAAGTGCAGCGTATACTGCGAAGTGTTGTGGAAAATATCAAAATATATTAACGCCCTAACTCCGCGGCAAAATGATTGGCCCAGCGCTAACAAATTGTAAAGCATACTAAACAGAGGACAAAATATTGTGATAAAAAATGTGATGAAAACAAAGCAAGACACAAAAATTAAAATATTAAAATTATAAAACGAAACAGCGTTTGTAACTTCACACATAAATGTTAAAGAACTGATTCGACGGCAGTAATTTTAATATTTATCTCATTTCCTGCTTTTTCCGTTTTTCATACTTTTTCATTTTCTGTGTTTTTAAAATGTATAAATTCATAAAAAGATAGTAGTAATCTATTTATGAGAGCGTAAGATATCGTTTTCAGAATAAAACCTATTCTATCTCACTGCCATATTTTGCACTTTTGTTTAATCATTAGGTTCATATGCATACATTTCGTATAAAGCAACTTCTTTTAAGACAATTTTTAAGACAATAAAATTTTTTTTACTGTAAATTTTAATTTTGTTATTGAACTTCTGTGTTGTAATAAAATAATAATATATTTTGTTTTCAATTTACAGAACCTTGTAACAAAACTTGTTCCAAGAACACTAAGTCGAAAAGATTTGCTGAAGTTGCATCAGATTTATTCCTTGAAACCCTTAATAATCTTGCCTGAAAAATTAGCGGTTAGTGATTTAGGGTTTCAAAAAGAACACTACGCATGTCACAATTATTTAAGTTTTGTTGCTATTTCTATTAAATAAATTTAAATTATGGCGTGTTTTGATAATTCTATTGCCAACTTTTTTGTGGACATTTAATTTTTCTGCTTTAGAGAATTTTTTGCAATATGCTAGCAACGAGCTAGAAATCACAGCTGTGAAATCATGTGTATTTAATATGAACTGAAATATTTGAAGTGTTATTTTCTACAACATCTTGGAATAAACTATTGTCGTTAGATGTCAAGAATATTAAATTTTATATCCCGTTATGTTACAAGATCCACCAAAAAGGTGTAAGCCTTAGTCCGCTGTGTGACCTTTCAGCCCTAATAAAATTTATTGCCAAAACGCCATCTATTCAGAAAAATCCCAAAATTGCTGTATAGTGTAATGAAAAGGATATTTTCTCCAAGTTTAAATATGCATTTAGTATTATGATTTTGAACGCAGCATTCCACAGGAAAACATTTTAATTTGCATAATTTGTTTGCGTTCGCATTAAAAGATAATTTATTAAACAGTAGACCGCAAATAGTTTAAAAATTATTAAAAATATATTGCATAATAAATTAGTTAGTTATTTATTCAGCTATTATCTTATGTATGGTTATAACTATTTATTAAGAAAACCTACTATACCATGCAGCAAACATTTTGCTAAGTTAGGTGTGTTGTGCCAAATCGAAATTGATTATTTGTTAATAATTGCAATGTTAGATACATACTGATTTATTTTAATTTTCACGGTTATATTTGTGGACTCTTAGTATAACGTTTTAATTCAAGATAAGGTGTAAAAAAAAATTAATTAAGGGAAGTTAAAAAAAATGTTTTTAAGAAAAAAGAGAAATTAAATTTATTAACTAACTAATGTTATTCCATATCAGAGGAAATATTATAAGCAAAAACAGTGAACTGGACATTTTTATTTTAATTTTAAAACCATTACTTAAGATGTTGAAATAAAAATCTCAAATACGATATTATATTAGAATACAACTAAAAGTGGTCGCACTCAGGCGCAAAAGTTATGTGATGATTGGAAATTAAAGAACATTTTTTTATCCCATGTTCTATGCTTTCTCGATTGTATTGGCGTACATTATAGAGGTTTTACAGTTTTTCTATTTTAAAATATGGCTTGCAATAAACTTTTTCGCCTTTAAGATACTTGACTAGCAAGCACCTTGCGAGCTAATTTTTGGCACTGAATGTGACAAGTTTGACGTTCTCAAAATCTTTATCGCTTATGTAGAAGCTAAAGTGCTCTATTTATAATAATTTCGAAAGTAGTCCGAATCGTTTAAATATCCTACTACGGTTTTTTGGAGCTGTACATACTACTACGCAATGACCAAAAGGCAATAAAAGATGTATACTTGCAATATGCTTGTAAATGTGTTGTTTATTTTATACTTTTTAGTCAAAAGACCTTCAAACTCCCTTTAAATTAATTTTTAGTGCTGTTTATATCAGTTCTATAATTTTACAGAGACCTCTTTGATGGTTTAAAAATTTAGCTGTCGACCACTAGTTTAGCTTGTAAACGTTATATTTAGCTCTTATAAATGAAAGTAAAACCTAGAAACGTATGCTGTTTAATAAATTGATGCGTAATTCCTTTTCTATTTTTTATATTAAATTACATTTTAATAAATTTAAAAAAATCACTTAACTTTACAGCAGAACTTAAAACAAAAACAGAAAAAAAAAATGATTCGAAGCATAAAAAAATTAACACAAAATCCATATTCGAATCAACTATTGGTTCTCCAACGGTATTTTTTCTACATATGTACTTACTTACAAATGAATATGCATGTATTTTGTTTCAATAATTCCTCAAAAAGCAACCAAAATTCATTTGTATACATATGCAGAAGCACTGATAGACGTATATTCCTTCAAGAAAACATACATGATACATAAATACAGTATTCCTGAGCACATCCAAGGGAATTTAAAAGCTAAACTAAAATTAAGAAAACGATGGCAAAATACAAGGTCTAGTAGTCTTAATAGGCTCACAAAAGAGCTAAAAATTTTAATTACGAAGAATAGGAACTCAAATTGCATAGATAATTTTAAATACATTTTAAATTTATGTTAAAATATATACGCTAAAAATTATTCCATTCAAACATCAACGAAAATCGAAAATTTTGCTATTGTCTTATTTCCAAAAAAAAAAGCAATACCACAATTTAATTACCAAAGTACCTGTGTAAAGAAAACGCAACTGAATGCACATACATTGAGAAATTCGCCAAGCTGTCAGAAAGTTAAAGAATGAAAAAATAAAATACAAAGAAAAACAACGTTCGACATTTTAATGTAGAACAAGAGAAAAAAAAATCAATCAAATATTGATTTGGATAGACTATATATAGTTATATAGCATTTGGTGAAACGTTTTTTAATTGTCACCTTTTTCTTAATTTCGTTATATGTATTTCAATAAAATATTATTTTCTAATAAGAAATCATCAAGAGATTGTTTATCTGACATCACTTTTGAAAAACTGGTGTTTATGAAAAGAAAACAAAAACTTTTTTGATTAAAAGTATTTTGTATTTTAAATACACATTTTTGTTACGCTGTATTTTGTATTTTTTACTTTAAATACATGGAAAAAAAGTATTTGTATATTAAATACACAACTTGCATGTATTTTGTATTTTAAATACATTAGAGCATTTATTTTGCCCAACACTGATGCTGTATTATTCATGAAATCATTTACGTATGATTGATATGTCATTTATATGAATTGTTTGGAGAGCCAGCACGTATACGTTAGTTTATTTATATGTGCTTTTGCTAGCCACTAGAAAATAATTGTACTGCCGAATGAAAATATAATATTTTCTCCTGTTTCCAAAGTTTGATATTTTGTTGTCGGCTTTTTTTGCATTTTTCATTTTAAAACTTTTTCACGGCCCTTAAGTTCTCTTTGATAAAACGTTTACAACTAATTGCATACTGTTATTAAGCAGCAGTCCATAGACATCTTGCTATCTGATCTCTTCATTAATGATTATCTGTAACATCTTAAATTTTATCAGTGTGCTCCTCTGTTAACTGTATTACAAAGTGATGTCTTTTTAAAATTTTTGTGTTTTTGCTATTGAGTATTTTTGATTGCTGTTTTTTGATGCTGACTTTTATGTTAAATCAAATAACGTGTGGTACTTAGTACAAGAGAATATATCAAGTAGAAGTAAAAGAACAAGACTGAACTGTTTCTTTTAAAGATCACTGTACGCCCTAAGGTTATACATAGATATGTAGATAGAAAATGTGACACATATATGACAATTTTGCAACTTACTGATATTAAAGTCTGATTTCTGCAGTCGCTTGTTTTTCTACAAGCTTGCATAATTCAATGCTGGTTAATTCCTGCAGACAGACGTTTCTGTTTATTCAAGTCTTAAGGTAAGACTATTTATTATAAAATGTTGCCGACAAAATCATCCCACTAGCAATCGTTAAATTGTGAGAATCTATTTACTACACGTGACCCACTACTTGCACTAAAATGTTGAAAAAGCTTTTGTATATACTCTTCTCCATATTGTAAAAACATTTTCAAGATAAAACTCTGCTATAGAAATGAATAAAAATGTTTTATAAATATTGAAAAGAATCTAAATAAGAGTATGTGAAATGAATGATTGCTTCAAAGAGTTGATTTAAGATTGTGTGAATAGATACGTAAGTAAACGTTGTTCTATTTCAATTCACTCGTTTTGTTTATGATTTCAACTGCAGTTGCTTACATTGTTAGTTTATAAGTTTTATTTGTTAACTTGCTTTGCTTTTCAGCAAATCTTGACATGCTTATTCATTCAAATAATTTGAGGCTTACGAAATTTCAGGCTTCAGAAACATTTTTACAGTCATACAAACGGTGGATATTTCTTGAGCAACTTTTCAATCACTATTAAACCACTAGGTAAATACTCGTATATGAATTTTTAGATGAGAAATTTAAGTTAAAAAATTACAAATGGACTCACAAAACTACTAATAACACTTAAGGACATAAAAATAAGCACACAAATTAAAAAAAGAAATATAGTTCTTGCTTCAATACCTTTCAAACACTCAGCTTAAGAAACCAAACTATTTAAATATAAACCGAAATCTGTTTTTAATTCAAATAAATATGTTAAATTTTTTCTATTGAAACTGCTCATAATCAAAAATATGTTGTCCTCCTACATGAAGTTAACACTTCCGCATTATCCATACAAATATATAAGCCATAAAATAGCGACGAAACGAGGCTGTGTTTTCACTACATAGTGATTAAAAAAAAGTTAAAACTTGTCGAGCATAAATTAAGTAACCGTTTTTCTGATTTTAGTATTAGTAAACTACAATCTCTTTGTTATTTTATCGTTTCCCTCTTGCAGACTCAAACTTTTTCATTTCCTCAAACTCTAAACATTTCCAGCAACATTTTTTAAGAAAAAATTCTACATACATTTTAAAGGAAAGCCTTCAGACATGCACAGTGCTATTAAGCTTATTTATATTTTATTAAATATTTTCTTGTTTTAAACGTATTCAAGATAAACTCCTTATCCTGATTTGAAATCAATAATTGATATTTCTATCATTGTTTTTGACACACCATAAAATTTAATATAAAATTTTCCATCCTAAACGATGTGCAGTAGGACTAATGTGTATTTATAATTCTATTTCTTCATATAATCATTTTACTACACCAGCTGCGTAGAAATAAAAAAGGATAATATTAAAACTACTTCCTACGTAGCAAATGTTTGCTTTTACTAAATCATATCGCTTAATTTATTTCTTTCTGATTATTTAAAGCCAAACGTTTGCTATCCACATCAATATTAAAGTAATTTGGTTTTTACCACACAAAATTGCTCATGTTTATTTTCCTAGTTATTGTCTTCAATACACGGAAATAAAACGCTCGTTCTAAATTTCAGTTTTTTTCTACTTAATTAAGTACGAAGCATACTGAAAATTCATGTACGCGTAACACATAAGTTTGATTAAAACAAGCCGAATAGGAATAGAGAATCAATCCTGCTATAAGAAATAATCCTGTTATGACTTAAAATGAGTACGAAGTTCTTGTGTGTGTGTTTATAACCCGCATTTGTGTGTGCCTGCTTAAGTACTGAAGTTAATTTCAACTTCTCAATTGCTACGATGGCTAAATCTGTAGAGTAGCTGGACTGGCAGTAGTTGGGCTCCAGGTTCAAATCGGCAAACAGACAAAATAACTTATAAACTAATATCACATTTTATAAATAGAGCGGAATATTTCAGGCACGAATTTGGGATTAGATAGGCTTCAGCAACATCAAATCAAGTGTATAATCAATCATCACACTCAAAACAAATTTAGGCCTTCCGTACGTAAATCAATATCAAAGGTTGTCAAAAATATGGTAAGTTCCAATATTCCTAAATCAAGAAAATATTGCTTGCTTTTAAGCACGTATTTGAGCTATATCCAATTGGGAGCCAGGGTTGGATGTGGCTAAAATTAAACCGAAACTGGGATTGAATACGTCTAAAATTAAGTACTCAGCACTGGAATAATTCGTACTCAAATTAAACACAACGCAGTTGATTTAAGGAAATCCGTATTTACCGAACTTCTAACACCGCTTGGGATTGATTTAAGTAAAAATGGAAAGGTGTTAAAAATTTTATGCTTAAGCAATTGCTTATTTCCGCACTTACACATATATCTTTTATTATCTATTGCTGCCTGAAGTTATAATATTATCCGCAAGCATAGAAAATGGCAAGGTCATATTTTGAAATCCAATAAACTTCCAAATTCAGTACAGAGTTACCGCCCGATCAGTCTTCTCAATAGTCTGAGTAAGATCTTAGAAAATGTTCTTAAAATAAAACTCAATAAGTTTAACCCAGTTTGGTTTCACCCAATTTCACAGTACAGTACATCAAATTAAACGTATATGTAATCATATTAATTCCGAGTTTATAGATGAAAACTGAACTGTATTGGTTACGTTAGAGATTGAGAAAGCTTTTGACTCCGTTCAGTATAAAAGCCTATTATACAAAATGATTCAATATAATTTTCCATTGTAAATTATTAAGATCATTGAGTCATTTTTGAAAAATAGATTTTATTGTGTAAGCCTGAATGGATATATGTTCGGATCTAGTTGAAATTCCAGCTGGAGCTCCACAAGGCTCGGTTTTAGGTCCGCTGCTCTATAACTTGTACTGTTCTGATAAGCCGCAACCTAGGGGAGTAGAATGTGCAGTGTATGCAGATGACACCTGCTTATACGCATCACACTAGTATCGCCAAAATATTGTTACAGACTTACAACCAGCTTTGGATCAAATTGTGGATTATTTTCACAGATGGAAAATCAAAATAAATAAAAGAAAGACAAATGCAATATTTTTTACCCGTAGAAGAAATTTGTGTTTTTTTCCATCAAGTTATCTCAAAGTCAGTGGCACTAATTTACAACGGAGTGATGGTATAAAACATTTAGGTGTTTTACTGGACAAAAAACTAATATTTGAACTACATATGAAAAACCAAATTGATAAATTCAACTTAGCAGAAACAATGTTATATCCTTTAATCGGACGCATGTAAATCATTTTTGAGTCGTGATAACAAAATAATCTTGGCCAAAGTAATTTTTCAATCTATAATTTTGTATGCCTGTCCAGTTTGGGAAGCTTGCGCAAAATCCCACATCAAAAAAATTCAAATTTGTCAAAACAAGCTATTGAAGATGATGCTTAATTTACCATGGCTTAAGTCACCATGGAAAAAAATAATATAAAATTAAATATCGAAAAAAAAAATAAATATTTTAACAGAACGCTTCAAGGTTTTTTGTAGTATGTCTAGTAACCCACTAATTTCCGCCCTTTATTAAAGAAGACCAATTTATTTATTTAACTGTGCCACCATACATACGTATATGCATTGCGTATATACTTAAATATCTATAAATGACTCACAATTATATATGTATGCATGAGCGTATATGATTATTACATACATTTTTCATCTCTATAAATTTATCTAAGATATCAAATCAGAGGTTTTATAATAATACTTTCCTCTGAATTAAAACACTTTCTTCATAATAAATATCCTCTTATAAACTGAATATTATTTTAGAGATGAATAGTTAGTATGCTGACTAAAACTCTGTAAATTTTGTGATATCTTTAGGTTAAGTGTTGAATTTTTTAGCAAATAAAAAAAAAATACAAATGGATTGAAGTGTTTTTTCAGTATAGCAATGTAGTTCTCTCACTTGTTTTAATATCCAGATCATGCTTGCAAACCCATAACGCATATTAGCATGGTATTAGGCCTTAGCTATTATAATATTTTTAGGAACCCAGTAGTGGCGATTATTTAATGCTCTGGGTACCAAAACCTGTGCATTGTGACATAGAGTTTTTTGCGGATAACTAAAGCACAATAGATATTTGATGATGATGTTAAAATAGATGCTTTTTTCGGGTGACCTGCTACGTTTCTATCTTAAAATATTGAAAATTTCAGGCTTTTTTTTATGCGGGCCACTGGTCCTGAGACCGGCTCACTTGGATCCTAGATTGGTCCGGTTGTTTTACCCGAATAGGCTGTAGGGAGATGTCCCCACAAATGCTCCGCCGGTTCCGCCCTGAACCAGCCTGATGAACGGATGAAGGAGTCCACCCTATCCAATCCTCATTCCGACACTTCCGGTAATCCATCTAGTGTCGGTCTGCCCAAGCAATTTGCTCTCTTGTTAGAGAGGGCCGGGCATCGACAGAGAAAGTATTCGACACTCTCCTCCTCTTCCTCATCTCTGCAACCTCTGCAGAAATCATTATATGGAAGATTCAGTCTTCTCGCATGTGCTCCCATGTGACAATGTCCTGTTAGAACAGCCACAAGGGTATGGAGCCTATACCACGGAAAGTCCAACAAGGCCATAGTCCTGCTATACTCATACCTGGGCGGCCATGTAAGACCCGATATTCGACAGGTGATCTCGTTCGACCACCTCTCCTGCGCGATTCCTAGCAGCTATTGTTGTACTAGCTGCTTGAAGCTATTAAGGGGAATACCTACGAATTCGTCTATATCCTCCTGATGAAGGCGGGTACGGGATCTTGCCAGTTCATCCGCTATCTCATTTCTGGACACACCGTTGTGTCCAGGTACCCAGTGAAGCTCCAGGTTAGAATGTCTCGCTATCTCGTTTAGATATACCCGGCATTCCTGAACCAACCGAGATGTTGAGTAAACACCCGCAGGCGTGTTAATGGCGGCTTTACAGTCGGTACAGATAACAATATGCTCCCCGTATATCCTATAGTAATTCATCCAGTATACCGCCCTTCTTATCGCCGCAATTTTGGCCTGAAAGACGCTACACTCATCCCGTAGCCTAAAACTGATCCTCCTTTGAAATCGGGGGATGAAGATACCGCCCCCAATCTAGTGCTCGACTTGGAACCATCCGTAAAGACTCTGATTGATCTAATCCGACACCATCTATGGACGCATTCGACAGATCTACGCTTAAATCCTTATCGACCATTGGGGCCGGTGAGCAGTAGTCTATTCGATCTGGAAGGTCAGCCAACCTTCCTATTATCGATGCATGCCCTGAGACAGCATCCCTCCACACGCCACCTGCCTTTAACCATGTTGCCGAATTCATAGCAGTTTCCTTGACCATGAGATCGGCTGGTATCCAGTGTAGCTTAGTAAAGAGTGCCTTAGATGGTGTGGAGCCGGTTGCTCCAGTTACCACCAAGGCCGATGTACGCAAAATCCTTTCAAAGATCTTGCAATAGGTGGACTTTTCCAGCGCCTTCCACCCTACAATACGTGAACACCCTCGGTAAAATTTGGTTCACGTTTTCGCGAGTCTACTGTACTTGTTTTCTTTCAAGTTTAGTACTAAGAAAATCGCTTATTTTATGACAAAATTAAGAAATCACTGGATAAAAAATAAAACTAAAAAAAAAATTAAAATGTATTAATAGTAACTTACTAAATTAACAAGTAACATGTTGGGCCTGAACTTAGTCTGGTTGAGAGTTATATAAATGTATTACAATAGTCTTAATCGGGCCAAGTTCAGCTTCCACATGATTCCTTATGTCAATATAAATTAAGGAAATAAATTATTTTATCTATAATTTTTGACCTTTATTGTTAAAATTAATAAAACTATTTTTTAAAGAAAAAATTAATAAAGATAAATAAAAGACCTTAAGCTTTAAAAAAATTGTTTTATTAATTTTAAGGAAATAAAAGTAAAATCATCTATTAAAACACATTTTATATTATGATTTTACTTATTTGTGTGCGTTAAATAATTCATTTTTGTAATTGTGAAATATAAAATTTCGTAAAATGAACGTACTCATTGCAATGAACTCAATAAAATAAAAAAGAAGTTGAGACGAAAAAGTTCGTTTCATGAATGATATTTTTCATTGTAAAAACGAAATTGTTCATTCGTGCAGTAAAGAATATTTAATGAAGCCCTTTCATTATCCGAATGAATGAATTTTCTCTTAGTGTATGGAGTTAACATTATCTACATGCTTTTGTTGCTAAATTAATGTTTCTGAATTTTCACACACTATTTTTTTTTTGCTTTGGTATATATGCAAATCCGTACTAATGCATGTGCATTGTACAGGAAAATGTCACTCAAACGTCCAACAACAGTATTTACTTTTCAATTCTCACTGAAATTGCATTGTATGGCCTTAGATAATAACCGTGAAATTTTTGTTGTATATTGAAGAGTCTTTTTGGAAAAACTGCTGGTTTATAATTAGCTCGCATAATACATCACGTTACATACTGTTTTAACGAAAGCGGGTATTGTCTGCAAAACTTAGTTATCCATGCACAGGCTAGTAGAGTTTCAAATACAAAGATCTCTAATGGGATTTTACTTTGTGTGAAAAACACACTTTCATGTGCAGATGTAGTTTTTATGGTTGTGTGATATTTAATAGAGACTACTAATTAATTTCCCATAAACTTATACATATGTTCGCCACATCGTTGGCAATTATTAAAATTTTCAATAGAGCTAACATCGCATACCCACTCCAACAGCCGTATAAAGCGAAATTTCCAAACTAGGTGTGGTTTCGTCTGCAGTGCAACTATAAAAATATTATCAGCAGTCACATACAAGAAAAGAGAAATATATGACAGCATTCGCACAGAAACATATTCTTGTTCAGTTACAGCGTTATAAACAGTCTAGTGATAAAGTTTCTGCCTTACAATTCTTTTTTGTAATACTAACCAAACAATTGGGTCAAGCCTAGTTCAAATGCAAAAAATAAGCAGAAGCTGTACCTGCTTCTGTTTCTTTTTCCAGCCGTCCATATAGCAAAATTATGTTTTGGTGCCACACAGGAAGACTGGAAAACAAAAAAAATTAATTTTTCCTTGTATTCTTCTATATGACTGCGTTGAGAATTACGAAAATAATTCTAGTCATTTTAACAATAGTTTTTAGTAAAATCTTAACCATACAGGCCTGTTCTGAAATCACGGTGATTTAAAATCACAAACGGTTTCAAAATCACGGAGGTGATTTCTTGGTGTTCTGAAAATCACGAGATTTAAGAGTTTTCGGCGTGCTTTTCTGTTTTCGAAATCACGGATCACGAATTATAAAGTTATAAAGAGGAAGGACGCAGAAAGTTAAACAAAAGAAAATAAATACAAAAACAAGAGTGTTGCCACTGTTCTAAACTAGGTATTTTTGTAATATACATACATTGTTTGCTTTTATATCATTGAATTTACCAATTAAAATTCGAAATTATTCATGAAATTAAAACACTAATTATAAGTTTAGTTAAATTTTGTTTAAAATAATTTGTTTAATTGAATAAATTATCAAAATTTCATTTGGCTCATACAATCAAGTAACCACAAAATATTTTCGCGCAAAACACAACAGCTGACTGCTAAAACGTAAAAAGTAAATCACGAAGATTATGAAAAGAAGCATTTTTTTCTTTAAAAGCAAGCAGTGTCTTCAGTAAGTTGTGATTTTTTCAATTTGTTTTGTATAAAAGATATAATATTATTGCATGAATAAGTAAAAAACACATTATATAATGTACTCAATAAGTTTTTTATTTGGTTTCTAACAAAATTATTGTAAAACATGTGCAAGTGATTTAAAATCGGTAGTCGTTTAGCTGACCGGTTTCAAATCACGAAATTACTAAAAAAAATTTGTGCACAGAACACCATTTCAGTGATTTCAAATCACTTTTCAGAACATACCTGACATACTGTTGTGGTTGTTATCACTCCTATAACATAAAACAATCAATTAAATATTATATTGAAAAAATACATGAGTTTAGTTACTTCCAATCCTATTCACTCCTACTATATTTCTTAATGCTCCTCTGTCTATTATTTCGAATCCTTTTCATTTCTTTGCAGGAATGACATTTGTTATCGTATTTATTTGACCATAAACCCACTCAATCAGAGATCGATGAAAAAAGACAGAACATGAGCCTTGCACTCAGTAATCATCTGAATATAATCTTCGAATGGGATCGTAAAGACTAAATTTGTATGTATATGTAAATATTTTCAACGAGTTTTTCAGTAGCTCGTATTTGCATGTTGTTTATTTTTCCATTTCAATTGATAATTGACGCGTTAGCGTAGACATTTCAAATTTATGATATACATATTAGTATCCCAGCAAAAAAATATTTCACATAAGTAAGCAATAAAAGATGTTAATGCCTTATAAAACTGCCTCACCTTAGCATATCCCTAGATGCTAACCATAGAAACCATATATGCCATTAAAATCAAACTTATTTTATCAAGGTGCACAGCGCATGCTTTTTCGCTTACGATGATGCAACTGTTTCAGTGATTGAGTTTTTTTTTTGCAAACACAAATTAACGTATAAGTGTGAAGGTAAATGCGTATTTAAGTCCCGGGACTCAAACCACAATTTTTAGCAAAGCCACATTTTGAAGTTAGCAGAGCACTGTTAACAAGTTATCAGCGCTCAAGTTAACAAAGCTCATGGAAAAATGAGGACTTCTGCAAAGTAGTGACCATATAGAAATGGTGGTCTGGAGGGTTAGCTATGATCTCTGGTAGCGCAGATGTCTGAGATTATCTTTGGAGTCCCACAAAATGACTTTTAAAAACACTCCATATAGAAATATCTGGAGAAGATGAGTGGGCTCATGGAAAAATGAGGACTTCGGCGAAGTACTGTCTTCACACACATGGTGATGATACTATTCTTTCCCACACAATGGCTCAAAATTTGGATTGTTGTAATAGCATGTGTTACAGTTATAGCCTTTTCACACCTATCAACATTTTCGTGGAACGAGTTGAAGATCACATATTGCTGTCAAATTAAATAAAGCCACGTTTTGTATTAAAAATATTAATAAAACTATGTACAAAATAAACGGATTTTGAAGAAAAATTAATAATTGCATTAGTAGTTAACCTGCAAGAGCAATCTGCGCTATTAATGCGGAGTCCATAAAAAGCTTGCTGGAGGAAAAAAATCATGAAGACATCATTTTGCGCAATATCATGCCAATCCCTAGAAGACGTTGAGCGTTTACAAGTAAATAAATGCTTAAAAATTATTTAAAAATTAATAAGGGATCTCTTTTAAGAATCGATACGGGATATTTTGGGAGAAAGATATACACAATAACAATGACAAAATATTTTTTTAATAAACACAAAAAACCAATTTATTCTACATAAAACCAATATGAAATTTATAATGATGAATGTTTTTTTTAATGATTTTCAATGCCATTAAATGTCAAAATTTACAGTGATGCCACTACCTTTTTATACCCTTCACATAAATGTGTAAGGGTATATATAAGTTTGTGATTCCGTTTGTAACGCATTGAAATATCCATCTAAGACCCCATAAAGTATATATATTCTGGATCAGCATCAATAGCGATTACGATTGAGCGATGTCCGTCTGTCCGTCTGTCCGTCTGTAGTCGTTGAAATACCGTTTCTGAGAAAACGGTTTGAGATAGAAACCTCATTCTTTCGCTAAAACGTGTGAAACCCCGGTAGTGGGTCTGCTATTGAAATTCAGTAAGATACGTCCGCGGATAGCCGAGATATATTCAAAAAACCGGGTTTTGAGGGATATTTTGTGTAATTTTTGTATTCAGATTTTTGAAAATAAAATTTTTCTTAAAAACTAAACCATATCATTTTTAGTGCCCATTAAATCCTAAAAACGAAGGAATTTTTGAAATCGGCCCATATATATCCGAGATATAGCGTCTCCCGATTTTTAAGGAAATCGGCTTTATAAGCCAAATAAGACAACTTTTGGCACCGAAGATCAATCAAAATGGTATATATAGGCTATTTAGAGGCAAAAATGGAAAATTTTTCTACATCGGCCCATATACACTCGAGATATAGCGCCTCCCGTTTTCTCAAGAAGTCGGCTCTAAAAGCCAAATAAAACAACTTTTGGTATCAAAAATCGATTAGAATGGAACATATAAGGTGTTTAAAAGCAAAATTGGAAAATTTTTGAAATCGGTCCATATATATCTGAGATATAGCGACTCCTGCTTTTTCAAGAAATCCGCTCTTTAAGCCAAATAAAGCAATTTTTGGCACTAAAAATCAATCAGAATGGTACATAGACCATTTAGAGGCAAACGTGGAAAATTCTGGATATCGGCCCATATACACTCGAGATATAGCGCCTCAAGTTTTCTCAAGAAGTCGGCTCTAAAAGCCAAATAAAACAACTTTTGGTACCAAAAATCGATCAGAATGGTACATATAAGGTGTTTAAAAGCAAAATTTGAAATTGTCTGCAATCGGTCTATATATACGTGAGATATAGCGTCTCCCGATTTTTCAAGAAATCGGCTCTATAAGCTAAATAAAACAACTTTTGGCACCAAAAATCAATCAGAATGATACATATAGGTTAGTCAGAAGCAAAACTGGAAATCTTTTTGTCATCGGCCCATATATGTTCGAGATATAGCGCCTCCCGATATCTCAAGAAGTCGGGCCTGGAAGCTAAACGAAACAGTTTTTTGCACTAAATATTTGTCGGAATGGTACATACATATGTATATAATATTATATACATATGTATATAATATTTGCGATCATGTATGAATGTATGTATGTATGTATGTATGTATGTATGTATGTATGTATGTATGTATGTATGTATGTATGTATGTATGTATGTATGTATGTATGTACGTATGTATGTATGTATGTATGTAGGTATGTATGTATCTACATATGTATGTATGCATGCAAGTATGTTAGCATAAACAATTTTTTTGCTTTGGTGTAAAAATGTGTACATATGTATGTACATACATATGTATACACGAGCTTGAAAATGAAAGTGATATAAAGAATTGTTGAAAAAAGGGTACGCAATGAAATTCTTTTAAACAATTGCGTCTTCAAATTCATTCACACAAAAAATCATTTTGGGTTTCCCTACGTACTTACATATGTACATACACACATACGTGTGTATGATGATACGCAACAGATCATCGTGCACAAGAAAAAAATAATTTTGTAAAAGCAAGCAATGTAAATATGTATGTATGTATATATGTATGTATATAATCATTGTTTTATGGAACACACTGAAAATATTCAATAATAAAGAATTTATTTTAGAGTTTTCTATTATAGATACATACATACATACATACGTATGCATGTACCCACATACGTAAGTAAATTGAAAAGAAAATCACACTTAATGGCAATGTTTAACATTATAATTCAAAAATAATGCAATTATATGCAATTTTTTGTTAAATAAATTTTACTATAAAGTTAACTGATAAATAATTAAAAAATACATTTTGCTTTTCTTTATTTCATTGATATTAAAAAGAATTGGTGTCACCCAGTGGTTGAACTTGAGCATATTAAGAATTATTTAAATAAAAGTTTTGCAGCCTGTGTTAAATCCCGGTAGTGGATCTCATATTGAAATTCAGAAAAAATCGGCCCATATATACCCCAGATATAGCGTCTCCCGATATTTCAAGAAATCGGCTTTAAAAGCCAAATAAAACAACTTTTCGCACCAAAAATCAATCGGAATGTATGTACCATTGTGAAGGGTATTTAAGATTCGGCCCAGCCGAATATAGCACTCTTACTTGTTTTTTTTTAATTTTTCAGTGATGGCACTAAAATAATCGGAAGATGTTGAGTGGAACATAATGAGTTGGGAACCTTTTATAAAGATGTTGAAAGATGTTGGATTTTAGCCCTGTATATTTCTTATGGGGAAATTTCAACATCATCGCAAATTGATGTTAGATGTTAATCGAATTTTTCTATAGATATTTTCGTAGTTTTTTCATAATATTTGAAGTGTAATAGTCTGAATGCAAAATGTAATTTAAGGCAGGTTTTATTTGGCATCCGTAAGAAATATATATGGACTTCTGTCTCGTAAAGTGCAATGATTGTATTAATACTTGCATAATATATTGATAATTATAAAAATAGCTGTTAGTAGTGAAATAAAAAAATTTATATTGGCTTAGCCTAGTTTTTTCTTAATTACATAAGAAATGAAAAACTATTTAATACAGCTTCAGATCGTTTTTATATAAAAATTTTATTAACAATATTATTCAGTATTTCTATTTGTTATCATCTTCAGAGTAATATTTTATTACAATATTATCCTGAAGATGATAACAAATTGTTATCGAAATATTGAATAATATTGTTAATAAAATTTTTATATAAAAACGATCTGAAGCTGTATTAAATAGTTTTTCAAATAATTAAAAAGATCAAATAAATATTATTTATTTACATAAGAATTATAATAAAACCGATTATGATATCAATCACACCTAAGTCTTATTTATTTTCGATTTTTCTACATTTCTAAAGTTTTAGATTTATATCGTATAAAGAAAATACCAAAAATTATAAGTAGCCAATAGCAATTTGATTAGTTTTCTATGACTTTGTCTGAATGTTTAAACGTTACTATAATTTTCCTTTCATTTATAATTTGAATCGCTTAGTTGCCTTATCTTAAGCTTTTTCTCATAATTAAATTATGTTAAAATTAAGACACTGTGAAATTCAAAATTTAATTAATACCAATTGAAAATTGCAATAGTAGCGAAAAATTAACACACTTTTTATAATGAATATTAATGCCTGCAAGTAATACTCACACATTCATATAAAACAAAACTTGCTCAAGAAAATTAAATTACTTCAATTAATCATATCGCGAACTTTATACCCATTAATGTCTAAAAACATGCAATCTTAAGAAACCAAACCACCAATTTTGTAGCAATTTATTTGCTTTGTAGATCTCTCCGGCCCGTTAATGGTTGTTACGTGTTAAAACAAAATATTTTTTGGTGAAGTTTTCAAGCAATTTCAGCCACTAATTAAGTATGAAATAATAAATACTGTAAAACTGAATTAAGTATAATAACATGTATTTCACATACTTATTGTTCTTTTTTTCCAAGTATATTCTCTTCTGCTGCAACCTTCAATATTTTTTTTCTCATTTAATTTAAGCTCAAAATTAACAAAATGGCTGATAATTTTAGAATCTAAAATTTCCTACTTATATGCTACTACAAGTGGCCTTGGTAGCAACTTCGTACCAGTTGAGTAATTTTACGTGTGTGTTGCATAAGTTGTTGTGTTGAAGTGCGATAAATCATTGCTGTGGCATAAATCCACAAATCATTACTCTAGTGTTTTTGTTAAACGCGCGCAAAATAAAAATACATTAAATGCAGAAATTTTGAGAGTGTAGCGTAAAAAACATTTAAAAAAAACATTTAATATCATATTAAGTTAGGAGGCACGTTTTTGTGTTTGAGAACAGATTTAAAACGGAAAATATAAAAATTAACGCATTAAAACTGATGCACAAAGAATTGCTTTGTGTTAGAGATGTTCGTTAAAAAGCTAATATAGCCATATATCTTGTGGAAATTTTAAGTATCTATCTCTTACGGTTCAAAAGTTACAGCTGATTTTCAAACAAAATTGTTACCCATATTTGAGCACCAGTTACAATTTAACTTTTTTTTAATTTCAAGAGCCTATCTGTTACGGATCTAAAGTTACAGTTAACTTTAATTTTTTGAATGGGAGACCCTTGAGCGCAAAACTTTTTGTTATTCTTTGTATTTGTCGTTGTTAACATATGTATATCCTCTGTAATTTCAAGTCTCTATCTGTTATTATTTAAAAGTTACAACTAGTTTTCACAGCTTCTTTTAAAGAGACCTCCTTAAGTTTTTAACTTCTTTTTGTTTTAAGTATTTGTTATTATAGCGACCGGGTTTTCACATGTTCTGTGAAAATTTCAGCTCTCTAACTCTACCGCTTGCGAAGACATTCCTGTGATGGACGGAAGGACACCAAAGTCTGAGTTGAAGGGTTCCCTTTTTCACTTTACGAGTACGGAAAACTAAAAATAAATATGCGGCATTGCCATCTAAATGGCAATGGACATTAGACGGGATATATTGCATTTGTTTTTCGTTTTGATAAAGTACAAGTCCATATTTCGGAAGTGCTGAAGACCTAAGAAATAAGACTTATCTTAGTCTTTGGGGTCTTCGCTATAAAAATTAATACTTGAGCACATAACTTTCATCTACTCAATAAACCACTGATATAATCAAATGTGATATTTTTAAATTTGCTTTAGGAAGAACTTACCCAAAATATATAAATTTTGGATATATGTAGATGCAATTCAAATAAAATGAGTTATTCATTTAACACAGCAACAACCAAGAAAATTGAAACTTAAAATGAAAACGCTTAATGCATAAAGAATTCTAGGTGGGACAATCACAAAGATAAAACTGTCAAATAAAATAATTTTTTTTTGAATGCTAGAAAAGTAAGTATTAACTCAAATACAAGTTTGTACTCGTGGCTGTTATTTGAGTTCCTGCCACTACATTTTTACATATTTTGAAACAGAATTAAGATTAGCAAAAAGGTAAAAAAACAAAATGACAATTTCACTGACAACATTTTTAGCACCAAATAAGGTTTTTTATGCTGAAACAAATTTGATTGTTTTGTGATTTCAGGCTTAGTGTTTTTATCAGCAGTCGTTGTTGCAGTAAAAAAATCGAGGGAAAGTCAGTAAAAACAAGCAAAATATATTGAAAAAGTTGGATTCTAAAGTCAAGCGGATTAATGGTTGTTTTTATTTAGCGAAATTGCAATGTATTAAGCTGGGAGCATTTTCAAATGAAGCAGCATTGTTTGCATGTATTTTAAATCGCATTCTACTGCCTGAAAAATATCGATAAAAAAGTTTGTTTTCCATATCGGTTTATTGCACAATGTCACATGAAGTGAACATATTTGCTACCTACTTATTTGAATTGTGCTTTAGTCTTGCAAAGAAACTTTTAAACTTTTTTATTAGGAAGCCAGTGAAAAAAAATATATTTTATTCTTGAAGGAATTTTACATTTTTGATTTTGAATATTTTACAATAAACAGGGTTATTTTTTTTCTTCTTATAAATCTGCATAAAACGGGAAGAAAAGCGTAATTTTTCACGAAACATCAATAGCCCAGAGCTTATTTTACATATATTCTGGACCATGAAAAAAAAAATACCAACAAGCTTCAGCAGATTATTTGAAGTGTATCACATCGTCGAAGATAATTCCAAGCTAAGTTTTACAATATTTTGATAGATTGAATTACTTTTTACAAATTTTAATATGTAAACAACTGTAATGAACCATACGTACAGACATCGAGAAAACATGCTTTCAAAAAGTTGAAGTCACTGTTGAATAAAAATGAGATTTTCACTTTAAAAGATTTTCACTTTAAAAGAGAAAAATCCGACTTTACCTACAAAAATCTATTCTAAGTTTAAGACTAGCAGAAATTGTCTTTATAAGTAGATGACAAAAGGTTCCATCAAACAGCTGACAAAGATGTGTGCCCTCCTGCAGATAAGAATTAAATTGAAATTTTCTAAAATCGCCTTAAAATATTTAAGATCTTACAATATTGTCAGAAAATGTATAGAATATTTTTAACCAATCGTGAGAACTTACAATTTCTTCCTGACAATATTGTAAGCAAAAGCATAGGCAGGCCATCTGCGTAACAATTAATTGTCAGTTAACTGTCAATAGTCTGAACACTTTGGCATCATCATTGCTAGTACATTGTCAGGCATTGGCATATTGTAAGATGCATAAATTCTCAACAGCTTACAATGGCGTCATTGTCAGAGTAATGACAAAGAATATTCAAGAAAAATGTGTGTGTACGAAAGGGAGAGAAAAACAAGAGAATAGTAAAAATGTGAGTACGAGAGGTAAAAAGTTGCAGAAAAGAGAATAAAAAAATTAAAAACATAGCTATTGAGCGAGAAAAATAAAGAATGAATAATGGTATGTGTGTGTGTGTGTATGTGTATTTTGATATTGACAATTGACTGGCAATTTTGGATACTTAGAAAATCTTACATCCGTGTAAGCTGACAATTTTCGTTGGTATCTAAATTTATTGTCAGGCAATCGTCTAGCAATGAAATTGTAAGATTTTCTTGCAATTGTCTGAATTGATAATTTTCATAATGCTCACAATTTTGTATTTCTAGTAGATTGCCAGCACGTTGTTAGGTCTTACAATATTGTAAGATCTGACAACCGTCGTCTATACGAAGCTTTAGTTTCATAGTTTTTTTTACATGTTCGCTTCAGACTTTTTTTCATAACGCTGCATTAATATTTTTTACCAAATGAACCAGTTTTTAAGAAAAGTATAACTATATTTTGTAAAAAGCATATCATAAGATATATTTTAATACCTGTTATAAAAATACTCATTATTCCCTTATCTGTTAGAAACGACAACTGATTCATAATCATTTTTATAATGTATTTGCCTTCGAAATGGCTTTAGTCTTTTATGAAAAATGTGTCTCGCTATATGACATCACTAGTATCGTGTTGTTTAAAAAATGCTAGACTTAATTTTTGCTCTCAAGTATGTTGGAGCTTCTTTATAAAACAGTGTACAGGTCTCAAAAGTATTATTATAATAGCAAGTGATTTATTGAGTTGAATAGTTAGTTAGGATGTTAGATACATACATATGAATTGCCAAGTGCAACACTGAAACAACCTTCCCTAGACTTGTAATATTGCTAACAACTGATTTGGTTTGTGCAAAGCTTACAAAAGTGTTACAAAGAAAAGCTAGCTTTTATTTTAATTAAAAAACAATTTTACTGCAAGCTGGTTATACAGTCAGACTTGTAATTTTTTTTATGCGCTAATAGTAGCCAAGATACTGTGACAATATTTTTCTAGTAGAGCAAAAAAAAAATGCATCTTGAAGAGCTTTTAGCTGGGCAACACACCACCTTCTTCACAACGATCAGTACCAGCTTTGAAGTCAGATCATAACTCAAACGCAAACTGATTTTGAGCGATACCCTATATGCATAGTGTTACCCGAGACAAAAGCAATTAAAGAGATATTTTAGGTATAATTAATAAATTTCAATTGACTTAAATAGCATATATTAAGTTCAATTTTGAGTTTTTCGATAATATTGTCATATACTACGCCTTTGAACTCATTCTTGTTACAATAAGATAAATTTATTATGTAGTTCTCTTAATTTCTACATGAATGTTAAATAACTTGTAAGTTATACAACAATTTCCGTTTCTGATACTGAATTTCCTTAAAATAATTAGCTGATTACAAAATAAAGAAAATCTTTTGCTAACCAAATAAAAGAGAAAAACAAAACAAAATGAGAACAAAAAGCTTCTGAGCTGTAATCTTAACGGCACTTCAATGATGCCTGCCGGTGGCTGCTAAGATAAACAAGCAATAACAGTTAACATCTTTTCATTTCGCTTTTCATTTAATTTTTTATTAAAAATGGCATTAAAGAACTAGATATGTTTTTATGTTTATGTTTTTCTGTTCTAATTGTATTAAAAGCGTCAAAGAAAACTTAATAAAAAAATATTAACAAATGAAAAATGGTGTAAAAACATATTTGAGGTGTTTCAATACCCACTAAATATTCTTGAAGTCATTTAAATAAAACGAAGCATATCGAAGTTATACTTTTTTTTTACTTTTGAATATGGGCTTTTCCAAAAAATAATAAGGAACCACAAAAACTACGCATTTATTTTGCACTTATTCTTAAGAGTAGTAGTTTGTAGTTTGACAGACGCTGTGTTCTGCAAAAATGGGCTTCTTTCAATGGACACAAATTTGGCGAGTACTTCTTCTTTGTTTGCGTGCATAATAAATATAGCATTTGCTTTTCATTTTGATACGTCCAGGTGCATCCCTTTCTGGAGCTCCATCGGCTTCGAATTCATCATCCTGATTCATAGCGACAACTGGTTCATCTAAAAAGTATAGTTTGTGTATAAACTCTTCTAATTTTTCAAAGTTTTTACGTAATATGCATTCCATGGCTGCCCTAATTGAAAATCTGCTAGTAATTTGCGGTATTTTCAACCTGGCCAGAATAAGAGGCGTTTTCGCTGTGAATGCCTTACAGACTTTTCACTAATACTGTCTTTGTAAACAATGAATGACGGAATTACTATCCAAAATAGTAAAAAACAATACTAATGGCCACCGAAATATTGCTCTATTGGTGGAATACTATGACAACATTATAGCGATGTATTATTACACTGTATGTGGCTTATTTTGTGAACCATATGTAGATTTATCATTGTGTACTGTTGACAATAACACAACGGACTTATTTTTCGCAGAAACATAGGAGACCAATGCTGCGCCTTGGGAGAAACCAAATAAACTAGAAGTAACTGCGCGACTACGTGACGGTTGCTGGAATATACCTATTATTTTTATTCACTGTACCTACGATGTATAATATTTACGTGGCTTTCCACTTTTTTAGTCAGTGAAAGTGAAGTAAAAAAAGTATCCATTGTCACATTCCTTCCGGTATTTTTATACATGCTTACGATCTCCTTTACTACACTTTCGACGTGATTGATGTCTCTTATATTATTTTTTTTTTTGTATAAATTTGATCTTGAAGTGCATAAAACATTTTCGAGTCACATGCTCACCAGATTTTTATGCCATATAATTCATAGAATTATATATAAATATACATACATGCATTAGATCACTGAAATTAAAAACAGAGATGTGCACATAAAAATTTGGTTCAACGTAACGCTTATTAAAGCGTGTTTTCATGGAGCATTATTTTTTATCCCATGCTGCTCGGTATAACCGAGTTTCATAGTACTTTGAAAGAACTAAAAGTTGTTTCATCTCCTACTAAAACAACATAAGCAAAAAAAAAAAAATATATATATATATATATATATATATATATATATATAGTATATATATGCAGCAAACACTTGTTCATCGCCTGCAAACATTCATGAAAACACTCAGTATCACCCGGGTGGGAATAAGTAAACGATGTACATAAAAACCTTCGGTAAAGCGAAGGTTAAGAAAACTAAGAAATATAGTAGGAGAAGAGGGGAGCTCATGGTACTCCTGAGTTCTAAGTCTGTTGACCCCTAAACTAAGTTGAACGCATCCCTTCTAGAACAACTCATACAGCATGGCCTTTGAGGAAACTCGATACAAATTGAAAGAAGTCATCACCCACACCAAAAGCAGGGTACTATTACTTTGATTGTTATAAACAGTACGTGTGTTTTACTTGCTTATCTATATATAATATTATATGTTTATTAACACGTATGTTTTCAAGGTGACAATATTATTAGAGCACCGTACACTGTTCATTAATGAGGCTGAAATACAGATCTAATATTAACTATGTAGTTATAAGAAAAGGTCGGAAAAACTATGAATGCATTTATGATAACGTTCAAGTTCGCAACAAGCATTTTTAAGCTCTTTCCTACTACAGACTAAATTCATTTGGGCAGAAGAGTCAAGAGAACAGTTTTTAAGAATATATACGAAATATACGAAAACTTACAATAGTGATTTTACAAAGATTCAAGCAATGTGCTGATTAAGTGGCCGTTGTCAGCTGCTCATGAAAAGCACCACAGGTGGCCAAATGGCTGAAAAATAATAAAATGCTAAAAGCTTCAATAAAGAAACATAAAACCAACGAATCGCAACGCAATTGATTGGGTGGCAACAAAAATAAAGCGCGAAAATAAAACAAAGCTGTCAGTAGGAATAAGAGCATTGTATAGTTTATTTTACTGTTTAGAATTTTAAAACGAGCACACATTTTGTAGATACAAAAAAATATTCATATTGTTTTGCAAAAAAATGCAAGAAGTTTTTTTCTATTTTTTTTTATTTCCTCTGTGTTTTTTGATGCATCCATTTACGTCATAATAAAGGTCAACAAGAGAATACTGGTAACCTTATTTGTGGACTAATATTTTTGTACCTTGAGTTTGTAATTTTTGTGAGCTTTCAACATCTTTAATTAAATTTTTCCATACTGCTGTTTTAAGTATTTTTATTAAACCACAAATTCGAAAAGTTATGTTCAATGAAAATTCCCCTAAAAATCTTAATGATACTAAAAACAGATCTTGAAATGACCTTTATTTTATCGAATCTTCCGTAAAATATTTGTGCTTTGACTTGATTTCTACAGCTTTTTAAGTTATTTTTATTAAAACGCTGCTAGTTTTGGTAAATATTGATCAAAATTAAAGAAGAAAGCAACTAGAGCACTAAAATAAAGTTGGACTTAGCAAAATGAAACAAAATTTTCAACAGTCTTGTGAGAACACAAAAAGCATTCAAAAGTGTCCAGTTGTTTTTTTTAGTTAATATTGGTAAAGTGAAAAGTAAAAATAATAGCGGGTGGTTAGATTCTAAGGGCCGATGTTGAATTTGAACTGCGTGCGTAATTTTTTTTATATCATTTGATATTCCTTAATTTCAGACTAAGTCAATTTGAAGCTGTCTAAATGCCGCCTACATTTCGTTGGTGATAATCAGCTCATCAGAAGACTTGAAAAATTCTTAAAAGAATGTTTGAAACTTAACTACTTATTCCACAATTCTTTTAAGAATTTTTCAAGTCTACTGATGAGATGATTAGCACCAAACAAATGTCGGCAGCATATAGACAGCTGATAAACACAGAAAACATTTGATAGGGCTATTTCTGGACGCATTCCACTTGACTCTTAAAGCAAATAAATAATTAAGTTCATATTCGAATATTCAAAAAGGTTGTACTTTTTGATACTTTTAAAAATACAAATCGTAGTAATCAATGGTAACTAGCAGAAAACATTTGATAGGTCTATTTTTGGACCTGAATTCAACTCAGATATTTTTAAAATAAACCGAAATATTAAAAGCAGCAACACAAAATTCCGCATATTAGAGAGATGCGTGTACAACATCCACTCATGGCATTTATCATGGTTTATTTTCATATACAGACATGAAAAATACGTAAGCGAGCCATATACGATTATTTAAACATTTTTCTTTTATAAAATTATTGCTTTCGAAAGTTTGCAGCGAAACAAAACAAAGTATAACTACATTTTTAACATCAAAACTAAGGAAAAAAGCTCACATCCTCTTTAACTTTACATCTTACTCGTACCTACAGAGGAAGATGTAAAGCATCAGAGAGAGAAACGAAACAGTAATTTATTATTAAGAAGCAAGCTAATAGAATTATTGGTTAATAAATAGCAAAAGTTAAATGTGGCATAGTGTATTGTAACTTCAAGATTATTATTATTCTTTTTTCTTCATGCGTATATTTTTTATTATAAATGGTTGCAATAAATTATAGATACCAGTACAATTGTATTGACTGTTTTTGTATGACTGGAAATATTTTTTATAGATTCGTAATATTATATTTTTATTATCTTACTTGTAAAAAAATATTGTGTTTATTAAGAATTCATTTTGAAAAAAACTCAATTCAACATTTGTCAACTAAGGTTTTAGTAAACATAATAAAATTGCTATAAATGAAAATATTGTAATATGAATGTATGTATATTCCTGCATATGGATGTATTCATAAAAATTAAAATAAATATTGATTCAAACATTCCGTAAGAAATTTTAATAAAATTTAATTCAAACACATTTTCTTTTATCAAAATGAAAACAACTTTAACCGGTTGCATATTGCAATACATTTTGTGGATAAACATGTATGTATCTTTAAAATTAAAAAACAATACAACAAACAACATTTATTTTAAGATTAATAGAAAACTAAAATTGGTTCGGAATTAGTATACACTGAACAGTTTTATTGACTATTGGGAACTGTTAGATAGACCATTTAATCATGTTGGCTACAAATGTTGCTTGCTGCACCGCTTAAACAATACTCATTGTAGACTCGAATCAGATGCTCGACTGATATATAAACTAGGTTGGAGAAATTTTTAGTTAAACAGTACGAAAATCTTTAGTTTTCATTGTGGGCAAGAAAATCGACATTGCCAATTTTTCTAGCAGCAGTAGTTTTCTGAAGCTCTAGATGAAGCTCTATTTGAAATTTGTGCGTTTTTTGTTTACACCAATGGTTATTTAAAATTATTTCGAATGCAGTATAAATAAGCCATCAAGTGCCGTGTTTTATCCATAGTGTTGTAGTTAATTAATTTTATTAAAATTGGACAAACAACTTTACCTCTATTTTGAAAGGGCTTAAATGCAAAAAAAAAAAATAGGACTACTATATATCTATACTAGTAACAAGATAATTACTAGCATCTTTTTTTAATCCCTTTTTTATTACACCTGCCAACAAAGTGGCAATAAGTAATTGGATGCACTAAGTAGGGATGTTAGTTACCTTAAATCAATACATAAGATTACTAATATCGTATGTTAATAATATTGTGATATGCTTATATAAATCATTGTTTATGCATTAACTTGAAACTCCTATTAGCGATTAACTAATTCTGATGATGCATATCGCTAAAGTCTTCTGGGTACCAGTATTTCATTCGCCCGCAACTGTCTGAGTTCCCTGTTGGAATGTTGTATTAAACAAGTTGTGCGCTTAAGGATTAGAAAACAAAGTTACATAATTGCTAAAAGTATCCTCAATGCTTATGGTAAAGGGTAGGAAATTATAAAGTATAATTTTTTCAAATAACTTCATGATATTCTACCCTAAACATCAAATTTCATATTTTTAATTTTAATATACAGCTTAATAAAAAAGTTAAGTTTATAATTATATGGCGTTTTCATATAAGTAATGTAATATTTTACACAAAAACACGCTTCAAGCGTGAACTTTTACAAAACATATTACGAGTGCGACTATTATAATTATTATCAAAAATTGAGAGAATTTCAGAAAACCATTTCGATATTTTATCTATGATGGATGCGATAAACAGAATCCTGAATTGTTTTTTATTTATTGATGTATACTTTTTCTTTAAATATTAAAAAAAAAAATGCCGATGGTGAGACACGTACAGTGGTAGTGGTCAACTAGCAACGCAACTATCATAAAATTTCTTCTTGGTACCATTTTGTTGGAGCCATATATCATCCAGGTTCATGAACAAAAAGAATGCATGGAGTTGTTCAGATTTTCTTCACATCCGATTAGCTGAATACTGGACATGATTTTTTTCGATTAAAGACATATTTAGTCTATTACACTTGCAAAGTTTACTTGTAGTTTTACGCGCCCATTTTTGTAAAACGCTTAATTGCGCTGCTCAATATCTGATCTCTGAAATTGGCAAACACTGAAATAAAGAAATTTTATACCAAGTTTTGGGGAAAACTTGAAGTTAGGGTGTGACTCACAAATAACATAGTGCAGTAGCTTTGGTCATACTTTAATTGTTATTTCAGCGATAGCAAGCAGATGTGCTTTAAACTATGTGGCGAACTGCTTGACAAAAATATGTATATCGCACATAGTTATGTTATTAAACTCAGGATATTCTCCTCCGCAAACCAAGGTGACTGTGAGCAACACAAAAAAAAAAAAAAAAAACATCGAACAAACTACAAAGTGGCTAGAACTAAATAATTTGTATTGCTTTGCAGTCGAGTAATTTTATTAGTGTCATCAAGAGCAGTTTACTCCACGACCGACAAACAGGAATAAGTAACGAACATTCAGCAACCACAACAGAGGATGAAAGTCACATTATATGTTACAATCAATACGTTTCTTTCAAGTGTAAAATATTTTATTACTAACAAAAACTGAAAAGAACAAAAAAAAATTGAATGTCATTTTTAAAAACTTTTTAATTTTTGAAACTTAAATTTTATTTGTGCCAGATATCAGTTTGCTTTACATTTATGGTATTTTCTGCTACGTAGAAATCGCTAAAAGATTTTATACGACAGATACAGCAATTTTCATTAGCACAACTTCCATTTAACATAATAGAGAGTGATACGTTATCACGAATTCAGTAAAATGATTCGATAAGCTTTCTTGAAAAAAATTACTTTTTAATGCATTTACACTTCCGTCAGTCCAGAAATCTTTCAATTGTATTGCTATACATTGAGATATATAAATTTTTTTTAGCGGTTAATTGTGATAACGAAAAATTTTAAAGTACCGGTGCGAAGTCAGGTTGAGCTGATAGTACAAAATAATAACAGAAGGAAAAAAGTTGAATAATAAAAATTAATTAGAACTTAATTATTTATTTGCTTTAAGAGCCAATTGAAATGTATAAATTCAGGTCCAAAATTAAGAATTTTTCAAGTCTACTGATGAGTTGATTAGCACCAACGAATTGTCGTCGGCATATAGACAGCTGAAAAATACAGCAAATTTTTTTTGAAAAGGTTCATTTTTGGACCTGAATGAAAAATTAATTAGTTTTTTGAGTCTCATAATTGTACAAAAAGTATATTCAGCAATCAATTTGCTTTTCAAAAACATGCGCAGAAAAAACTGAATTCACTAAATAAATTTTATAATTGATAAAAGCTAAGGATTCAGTTGATGTAATGAAAAATTTAATAAGATTAAATACCAAATTAAATGGAATATTTAACTAGTGCAAAATCAAATAAATTTTAAATAATACAATAAATTCAAATATGAAATTAATTATTTATTTGCTTTAAGAGCCAATTGAAATGTATTAATTCAGGTCCAAAAAAAATGAAAAGGTTCATTTTTGGACCTGAATTAATACAATAAATTTTTAATTGATATCACAAATTTCTTAATAACATTTTTTAAGTAAAAAATGTCTAAAATAATTTAAAACACAAAGCGAACTTAATTTTAACGTGTATCATTAAGATTACGGATAATCTTAGTCAGAGATATAATCCACTCTGAAAAAAGACAAACAAATAAAATTGGTGTTTTATGTGTGACTACATTTTGTAGGTGCTACTAGCAAGTGCACTTTAAAAAAGTTACAGGGTTTACAATACATCCATTTTTTACAATTAAAAAGTCAATGAAATTGGGTGTTGATTTAACAAAATTCGTTCGTAAGTCTAGTGATACTTTTCAAATACATTTTGCTATCTAATAAATGGTTTTTAATAAATTGAATTCATTACATCTATGAAAACTAACAGACACAATTAAATTTTTGATTGGATTAGTGCAAAAGCAATAATTAAATTATTTTGTTAAAGCTATGAAGCGAAATTCTTTCAATGTATTGATTGTTTATTTACTTAGTTCACTTAATTGCACCAATTACTATCAAATTCCTACTCTCAAAATATGCTAAAGTTTTATTTTGCAAGAATAATACTTTTCTTCGACACAAATGTATTCAACAGTTTTTCGCTATCTACTTATTATCTCGGTACCACTGAATTAGAACAACTTTATTGTTAGCCGTATCGAATAACGGAGCGATGATCATTCAGGTTAATTAAAAATTTAAACATATACACAAATACATATATATGTATATATATATATATATATATATATATATATATATATATATATATATATATATATATATATATATATATATATATATATATATATATATATATATATATATATATATATATATATATATATATATATATATATATATATATATATATATATATATATATATATATATATATATATATATATATATATATATATATATATATATATATATATATATATATATATATATATATATATATATATATATATATATATATATATATATATATATATATATATATATATATATATATATATATATATATATATATATATATATATATATATATATATATATATATATATATATATATATATCAATATTATTACACAAAACAACATTTGACTCAAGAAAACCAAGAAAAATAAATTAACTTTTTCTATTGTTATGTCTGCTTTGGAAACATGCCTGAACAACTTTAATCAAAGCCAACGATTTTCTTCAAATTACTTTCAGCTTTCAGTTCTTCTTATCACTTTATTTCTTTGCAGACAAGTGAAGAATAGCAACAATGTACATATGTACAAAATCTAATCATTTATTAAAGCTAAATGTACTTGTTTCACCAGGAACAACAAATTTTAATTTTAATTCTAAGCTGCATCTTTTTATTGTGGTCTTGATATGAAGAACTTGCAGACTTTGAAGTAATTTGGCTCCGTATGTAATGATTTATTTTTAATAGCAAGTAATACATTAATGTAGTGAATATGTTGTAAGAATAAACCACTGCTCCGACGCATTTATTTGTGACTTATTGCAATTCACTACTCTTACCAGTATATACCAATTAAGTTTTGTGTACAACGCAGAAGTGCTTCTTATTTTTTGTCTACCTGCATATGATGTGCTCCTGCAGTGTCCTGCATTTACGAAATGCAAATTCAATTTTATTGACTTTTACTTGTAGCAATTAATGTTTATTAAATTCTGATTTCTGTTACAAGAAAATCAAATAACAACTTAAAAAACTAATGGTTTTTATTAAGAACCGAAATCAAAATTTTATAACTTAATTTAACATAAAATTGCCAAGACAATCTTAACAACTCTAAAATATTGTAAAATCATATTCTTAAATGCAAAAAAGATTCCGTTGAGAAAAATGTTTTGAACATGTTATCTATTGTTAAAAATTCACTAAATAATGTAAAACTAAAAAATATTGTATTATTATTTTCTTACCAACCAGTGCTTTATTAATGCTAAACAACTTACGATGTCGTTAGTTCGTTAAATGTTCTTGTTGTTCGTTTTTCTTTTATACTGTAATTGTGTAAATGTTTCTTTTAATTCCTGGGTATTTTCTGTATTCTGTTTGAAATTTAATTACCACTTTTGTCAGTTAGCATTGCCTGAGGATGCTTAAGGTGTTATTTTTATACAATTATGTTGTTGCAGTTATTACAGGTTCCCTTTCGTAGCTGCTTTATAATTCCTTTTTTAAAGCAACTATAAGTGGAAAATAGTATTGTGCTTCGTTAGGTATTTTATTTGAATAGTTCAATTGCTACTTACTATTTATTAAGGACTAGCCGACCGGGTGTTTGAGAAAAACTGAATATATTATTAGTTCTACCTCTCCTACCTAAAATCGTGCAGGAGCACACTATGATAAAAAGGTGGTTATTCGCTTAATAAATCTATGAGCTTTTGATTAATATCTTCCGTTATTCTTCATTATATAGCTTTCCTACGGTGAAAGAACTTTTCAAATTGGCCCAGAAAACTCAGAGGCTATTCCATGTTAACAAGAAAAGAAAATAAAAATACACTAAGATGGTTAATTCTTATGATATCAGTATACATAGATTGTTTTATTTTCAAATGTTTCTAAAAAACAACAGTTACAAAACCAAATCCATTGCATTTATTGATTAAGTGCTTTAATAAAAGAGGTGTTTGTTGTTGTTTTATTTGGCGGAAGAAATATAAATTGGTTTTGTGGAACTCCAAACCATAATAGAGCAACATATTCGTGGCCAAGAATAAAGCATTGTTTTCGTAGGTCGAACCCTACTGTTGGAAAGGTTTTTCCTTGGGACTTATTAATGGTTAGTGTGAGATATATTCCTACTGGAAATTGCACGCGTTTGAATGGCATTAGTAAATCTCGATAATGGTTGCTACAATTAAATTGTCCTTCAATTCTTAAATAAGTAGTGCCGTTGCACACATTAGAAGGGCTTAAAAGTCTCAAAAGCTAAACTTGAATTCGAATTTTTAATGTCAATCCATGTGAGGGCTGTCGCGAAAGATTTAGTGAATTTAAGAGCTGCTGTGAATAATGGCCTGCGTATTCGACATGAGTCACTGTGTCAATCGATTAATAACTTTCTGGCATTGAATGACCACTATAGTATTTTGATGTGTTACGTACAAAAATCATAAAATGTTTTTTTAGAATTTAGTTTTTCTTAGATATGAGATTTCCAGAAGGGTTTATCCAAAACTCCACTCATTACTTACAAACATAGTGTTCGATTTTGTTATATAATATGTCCGAAAAACTTAAATTATTGTAGCTTTAAGTAGGTTTAATATCATTTTAAGGTATAACTAATACTTTTGGAATCATTATGAAAAAAACAGTGTTCGAAAATAAACTGTGCATTATTTTGTGTACTGTACACAAATTAAGAAACGCTACATATTTTTTTAAGTATATGTGTGTGTTTTACACAAACCGAATACAGTACATAAAGATTTTTGAATGAAAATAACAAACACTACGTAGTGTTGTGATTTTCGTTCTAATACAGTACAGTTGCAGTTGTTGTGTATTTACTTTATATTTTACCGTTCTATAGTGTACTTTTTTATGACTCAAGCCCGACAGAGCTTGAAATTGAAAATATTACACGAATACTTTAACACCGGTATTCATAAAAAATAAAACGTTGCTCAAATAAATTTTAGAAAAATTTTTATATGAAAAATTTGTCGTAAAATGTCTCGTAACAAAAATTTATCCATAACGGCTTAGAAGAGATATCAACAGTTGTAAAAATACGCAAATATATTCAAAATGGCTCAGAAACGATTAAGACAATTGCAAACAATACAACTGGACAAAAAATAGGAAAGCTCTCAAAAATATTTACACAACATATAATAAACATATTTTAAATGGTGTAGAAAAAATTTCCGAGCAACAAAACTGGAAGAAAAACTCGAAAATTTTCAAATAATTTGCACAACAAAAAAAATTTAAATTGGTTTAGAAACGATTTAGACAGCTGCAAACAAATATATATTTTTAATGGTTTCGAAAAGATTTAAGCAGCTATAAATAGTACAACTGGACCAAACACGTGACATTTTGCAAAAAATTTGCACCACAATGATTTAGATAGTTGCAAACAAGACAAATGGACCAAAAACGCGAAAATTTATTGGTGGCTATTCTGAAAAACGCGCCGAAGAGGTGCAACTTTCCTTGGCAAACAAAAACAAAATACGAAGAATTGTTTGTGTTTTCTTTACATCACAAGAATAAAATTAACGAGGTAGTTGGCCACGCGTATCTCTTTCACCAGTAAACGGTAAATTTTGTACGAAACATAAAAACAATTTGTTTGTACTCTTGACATTTTGTTCTTGTTTGACATGTACAGATTCACTTCACTAGCACGTTTTCCCGAATAAACACCATTAAAAACCTTGCCTTTTTATTCATTGAGATATATGTATGTATGTATTTATTGAATAAAAAAAAATACATTTATCCTGTTTGTATGAGTCTGAAAACTAATTTTAAGCGACATATTACATTTCAGATCTTTATAAGCAGAAATCAGCTCTGGAATTATATCGATGTAGTTTTCATAATTTTAGTTTTCCACAACACTGTGACATACACTCACAAAGGACTTCCATGCTCTCACTTCATTCAACTTCGTTTTAAAGACTGCGTCCTTTATAACTTCTCGTATTTGTGGGCCTATAAAAATCCCTACCTTAATTTTTGTATCGCTGAGGAAATGTGATCTTAAGCTATTGAAAGCCTTCACCATTCTTATTCATTGCTTTAAGAAAGTTTTTCATTAGATCTAGTTTTATGTGAAGGGTTGGTAGAATATATTTTTCTTTTTGAACTGAAGGTTGTTCTGACACATTTTTTTCTCCTGGAATAAAATGTTCTCCGTTTTGGCCAACATTTAACTTTGTAGTGTTAAATTGCAATCCGTTTAATATTGCCACAACTTTTAAGTCAGCACAAATGTTCCATGCGTAATGGCTATATTTAATTTTCTCCAGTAGTATTTTCATATATTAGTAGCTTTCTTTCATTTGTGTTGCATACGCGGTTGGAAATGATTAGCACTTATTACCATTGTGAAGTAGAGCGGCTTTTAAGCTTGGTTTTGATGAATCAATAAATAGCCGCCACTCCTCAGGTTGTCACTGAAACATAGTTCTCGCAAAACTCCATCAGCATTATCAGAAAATGTTAAGTTGCCGTAGATAATTAACCATAATGTTCCAGCTCTTTTGTGCGTTTTTGTTCTTTTATTGAGTTCTGATTTGCATGCATTTGTCTAAAACTTGCCAAATACTAACCCCCTAATTCATAAAAATTATTACAAGCTTATAAGACTGTTATTTGACATATTTGTATGGAATATCTGTCAAATAAGAGCTTTATAAGCCTGTTATAATTTTTATGAATTAGACGGTAAACTTCTGAATTGCCGAGCAGAGGTGTTTCAGTCGCCTTGATAGACTAGGAGCTTTTTCAACTTTTGTGGTGGTCAAGCTTGAAACATTGTGTAAGAAATTTAAGTATATACCGAAAACTTTCTGTCAAAATAATTAAAAATATTAGGAACTCGAGTTGTTCTCTGCTGCTTTTTATTTATATTTTTACACCTCTAAACACAACCGAACACAGAACTTTAAATGCTTTAAAATGCTCTAAACTTTGTTTTCTTTGTCCTTTATTTTTAATAGTAGTCATTGCAATACATATATTTACGCCATTTTTCCCAATTAGCACAGCCAACAATTTCACTGGTCGTACTTGCACCAACGCCGCCATCACTTGTGCCACTGCCACCACCAGCTGCAACGACACTTGTTGTGAATGCGACATGCACGAAGCCTTTACCTGCTTCGCAATTCAATATTGTTGGTTTGATGGTGTCCTTAAGGCAGGCATAAAATTTATTTGGATTTTTGTGTTTCCAGAGCTGTTGCATGTGTTCGCTATCACATAATGGCACCTGCTCATGATGTCGACCTGAAATGCAAGCAGGCCATTGCTCAAATGGTAGGCAGCCAGAAAAGCCCAGTCCGAAGAAAAAACCTTCACCTTCGGGACATCGTAATTGAAGGGGTTGCTTTGTTTGTTTATCGCAAATGAAGAATATATTTGGATCAATATCGCCCCATGCAGCAGTGGGAGATTTGCAGTCACCTTCTGCTAACGATGGTGAGAATATTCCTGCAGTGCTGGCTCTGGGTTGTTTCATTGCTTTTGTCGTTGTTTTTGTTTGCGACACATGTAAGTGGTTTAATGTTGAGGATGCTTTTAATGCTATTTCAGTTGATGAATATGGTGGCTGCCATGGTTTTTTTGTTGGCATTTTTGGTGATTGTTGTGCTATTAAAAGATTTTTGCTTATGCCGTTTAATGTTTTTGCCCATGTTACTGATGCCTTTGTTATTTCCGTATCCGGTCGTACATGGCTGCTTGTTTCTGTTGTGTTAACAGAAACTACGACTTGCATAAAAATCGTAATGGCTGCTGTTGCTACAGCTGCTGGCTGGAAAGCCTTGGTTTTATAAAAGATTATTATTGGCAGCAGGCAGTTGGTGCTTCTGTTTTTTATTATGAAATTATTTCGCATGAATTTCATGACGTATTATTGAGATTTATTTAATTTTTATTATTAAATGCAAAGCACCATGGTGACTGAAAAAAAAACGTCAAATACGAAAAAACGACTTTTCTAACTTTTTTGCAAACCTTTAGCACAAAATCTTTTATCAAACTCTTTTGAAGAATTTTATGCACACTAAAATTGGTTTGACTTTTTGTTTGTTTTTTATTAAAAGTAAATTCATTGAAGAATTGTGTTGCACTTTTTATCAAATTCGTATTGTTAAAAAATATTTACTATCTCAATTCGCAGAACAAAATTTTGTGATGATGTTTATTTTTTAACATTCATCATGGAGTGTTTGGTGTTTAACTTAATGGTGGTTTTTTGCTGTTGTGCAATTTTATACGTACAAATGGGCTTTTAAAAGTTTATTTATGGTTTTCTGATTGTCGGTAAAATTAATGTATTGGTAGTTTTTACTTTACTGCATATCAGAAATTACAACAGTTTTCCAATAGCAGAGTAAAACATGCAATTGAGAACCCATGTTTGACAAAATAGTTGGAAACAAAAGCGTAGTAAAAGAGCTCTACTTCATCTAGTATAATATCGCCACTTGAGATGCAAAACTTCTTAACTATATTTGAATAGATTCAGAGGCCTAGGAACAAACTGGAGAAAAAATCCAAATACAGAGATTTTTAGTGCAAATATTTTCTATATAAAAATTATTCTGTAAAATTCATTGCCACAGGAATTTTTTTTTGCACATTTATCAAACTTTTTTAGAGTAATGTTGCTGACGATCCCTTCTGGGCAATTTTATGAAACAAAAAATGTAACCTTTACTAAAAGCTTAGTTAAGCTAAAGTCTCCTCTTTTAATTTTGTGAAATTTTATGAAAAACAATTTATAAATAAAAATTTACAAATACTAGCAAATTTTATATATTTGCTCATATAAGAAAACTTTATGATGTACAAATGTATGTTATGGAGACTAAAAATGCATTACTAACATGAAATTTAATTATCGTCGAAGTTCTCAATTAGAGTCAACAGCTATTGCAAATTGTACAACCAATTTGCTAGTGAGACTTTCAATTAGTGGTGATCTTTTTTCTATGTCGTTGTGTAAGTTCCTCGTAATTATAATTTACCATGACTTCAAATAAATAAATCCAAGTTGAGTATAACAAAATGTACGTATCGAGTTCACAGCTAGGTTGCTTGCCCTTTTTTCCAAAATATAAAAACTAAATAGAACCGTTCAGAATCGTCTCATTCGTTTTTAATTTATTTTCCCTCAACTACAAAAACCATCAGTATTTGGGTAAAGTTTTTTTCTATCAGATAGAAAAAATATAAAACATATAACATGAAATCTTACATTATTATTACGATTTGGTGTATTTCTAAAAGCCAGAAAATGTATCAAATTACCATTTATAGCATGTTTCCACGACATGTGCTTCGCTCTCTATTTGTGCTTAAGACCCTAATCAGCAGCGAAGTAACGTGCTTCGCCATACAAAAATTTTGAGAGCGAATGAAGTTGCTTCATAATGAAGCTACATGCGAAGCATGAAAAATTCCTGTCTTCTCTAATTTTTATCTCAAGCTTATCTGCACTATCTGTTAAAATTATATATTATAAACAAAAAATAAATAATTCTTAAAAGTTTGTTTGAAACTTAACTACTTATTCCATAATTCCCATGAACAGAATGAGAATTATGGAATAAGTAGTTAAGTTTCAAACAAACTTTTAAAAAAATTTTCAAGTCTACTGATGAGTTGATTAGCACCAACGAAATGTCGTCAGCATATAGACAGCTGAAAAATACAACAAACATTTTTTGAAAAGGTTAATTTTTGGACCTGAATTAATACATTTCAATTGGCTCTTAAAGCAAATAAATAATTATGTTCATATTCAAAAAATAAATAAATAAAAAAAAACAACGTAATTGCCCCATTAAAATAAAAGTTAAGTTCTGGGTTGTATTTAATGCCGTGCAATGCCAACATATGATTTGCCATATGAATGGGGCTTTTTTTGCGACAACTGGAAAATTCATGTTGGCTTATTAAAAACAAGAGTCAAATTGAAGCACATAGACGAGTCGCGTAAACAGTGTAATTCCTTAATATAATTGAGAGAGCGAAGCGGGTGATTCAACTTGTAATGCAAACATACCTTTACATGTGTGTACAACGTAGATATTCAGCGAACGTATATTTTCTATTTTAAATTTTATAACAAATGAAAAAAACAAAGTCGTTTGCAAAGCTTAAGTTTTAACAAGTTCGCTTTTTCAAAATATTACTTTAGAAATTAACCAGTTACTTAAAAAAATATTTTCAAAATAAGGAAACTCTAAGAAAATTTCAGAAAAATCTTAGAATTTCGTGTTATGAAGTGATTAAATAATTATTATACAATTTGTTGTTTTTCTTTCTATCAGCACATAAACTTATATGCATATCAGTCTCTAAAAAAGCTTCAGGGTTTTCGGATATACCTTAAATGAGAACTACACCAATGTATCATTCACGTTCTCCGTTTTTTTATTTTAATAACCTCTTACCAGAAATATGCCACTTTCATCAAATAAAAAGAGAAAATATAAAAAAACGATAAATACTTGAAATTTACTATATTTTAATTATATTCACTTATTAATTGTTGACAATTTTATGGGGCCTAAGTTCGGTTTTACCTGCTCAAAATTGTGAAAAAAAAAAATTTTGTGATAAAATTGGAGTGACCAACATTTTTAGAGAAGACAATAAACGTAAAGTTGAAGACCTACTGGCTCCGCTACATATCCTGGCTATTTCACGTCCAACACGATGCTTATCAGGATCCATTTCGCTTCGAACTTAGATGATGACTAATTGTACATACTGCTTTTAAGAAGTAGCGCATAGCCATTGTATTGATTGAACTCTTCATTACTGGCTGTCTATCTCAAATCTTATTGATCAATTTTTAATTTTCTTATTGTGTTTTTCTGTTGATTGGAATATATTTTGTATTCTCTCACCAACATTCAATTGATTTTTATGTTTGTTGATATTGTGCCAGTGATAGCAACAGTTTAAAATTTGGTGCCGTGCCCAACGATTTCGAAGCATTAATTTTAACTCTTTTTAGTCGAATTATAATATGATTAAGTAAAATCGAACTTAAGGCTGATAAAATTGTTAAAAATTGCAAATCATATGCTGTCGAGCTAATAATTTACATTTATTACAAAAAAATTTAAAATTAATGATTATATTATTTATTAGATTATTTATATGATTTTTAATTGGCTCAAGTTCAAAAACCTTGGTTGATAACTTTTTTATCAATCAGAAATAAATGATGAGAAGCAAAATTTTATAGCTAGAAACCGAATATTTCTGTGTAATAAAAACACCCTTAAGCTGCACCCCATGAGCTTTGATCATGTTAAATTTCACGTGTTAAAAGTTCTGGAAAAAATTCTATGTCCTCTTTATAGCGAAAAATAAACTTTTCTCTGACAAAAAATCAGGATTTGAGCCTCATCATAGCTGCACTTTGGACTTAATTGATGTAACAGAAAACATACGACGTGAGCTAAACAATAATAAAATTATCTCTCTAGTGCTTCTAGACCATTCGAAAGTATTTGATACGGTTGCTCACAGTCTTCTTTTATAGAAACTTAAACATTTTTTTCTAACTTCTCGGACACATCAATTCGCCTTATTTTGTCCTACTTAACCAACCGCTGGCAATCAGTTTACGCTAACAGCCTTCAATCGCAACCTTTAAAACTATCCAGAGGAGAGCCACAAAGCTTAATCTTAGCACCTCTCGTTTTTTCAATATATATTAATGAGTTGCCTATATATCTGCCATATTGCAACGTTTATATGACGTGCAGTTTTATTTGAGTAGTTACTTACAATCAGTTGCCCAAAATGTTGCAAAATCAAATTTTGATCTGGACAACATCTTCCGATTGGCCTCAGTTAATCTCCTGTTCCTGCATCCGCTAAGGTCTAGACCCTTAACCATTTACAAGAGAAATAGAAGCCCCGTTCACAACGTTAACATACCTGTAAATGGAGAATATGTTAAAAATGAGAGCACTGCTAAGAATCTTGGTTTGATATTCAATTCCAACCTTACTTGGACAAATCATGTTATTACACTCATAGGCAAAACTTGCGCTAAATAAAGGTCACTTTGGCCTACCCAGCTTTATACATCTTTACACATAAGAGACCTCCTTGTCAAAACCTTTTTGGTACCTTTTCTGTTATATGGCTGCGAAATCTTTTAAAGTTGCGACTCTGTTAGTAAACGCAAACTAAATGTTTTATACAATCATATTTTGCGGTACGTGTATGGCCTATGAAAGCATGACCGTATTTAAAATTTTCTTCACAACTTTACGGTGTATCGCTCGATGGTCTACTTAAGATTCGTGTACTCATATTTCTTCATAAGATTATTTATTTGCAAACTCCGTCGTACCTTTACAATACGAATTAAATTTACCAGATCACTTAGAGGCAGCAAAATCATTATTCCACGTCATAGTCTGGTTTCAGAGTGGCAGTTTTTTGTAAATGCAGCGCGTCCTTGGAACCTTCTACCAGCCTCTCAGTAACATAATAGCAACGCAAGGAGTTTCAAGAGGTTCTTGTTTTACAAAATTACTTAATTTTTATTTATTTGTTTTTTAGTTTGTTTAGTTTTAATTTATATTTATAATAAAGATGTTTTCTCCAGTGTTGCCTAAAACTAAATGTGCCCCTTTAACATATTTCTGTACTTTGATTATAAGTAAAATTTTGTTGTACATTAAATGAAAATATAGAAAATAAAAACAATTAAAGATTCCTGACGATAATAAAGAGAATTAGAAGACCTAAAGCTTTAAAAAATAGTTTTATTAATTTTAACAATAAAGGTCAAAAATTATAGATAAACTAAAATATATAAAATAAATGAATAAAAAAATTGTGGATGTTTTATTTGTCATCTCAGAAGAAGTTACTATTTACAACTTTTCATATCTTTTCGTTTGTAAACTTACCGTCTAATTCATAAAAATTATAACAGGTTTATAAAGCTCTTATTTGACATATTTTCCATACAAATATGTCAAAGAACAGTCTTATAAGCCTATAATAATTTTTATGAATTAGGGGGTTAGGATCTAGGTGCTTATTACCAAAAATAAACATTTACGCCATGCCATGCAGGCTTGATAACATTTTTCTATTCTTTACTTAATTAGTATTAATAAAAAGGTGAAGGGTTGGTTCAGAACCATATAAATAAATGTATTACAGCATTGTTCAGTGCAATTAAAATATCGGTAAATAAATTGTTTTTTGTTCAATCCATTTATACAGTGCTTAATAGAGCCTTAAATTAACGCAAACATAGAAATTTTTTAATTAGTTTTGATTTTTTTGAATTTTTGATTAATTAAAGAGAAGAAAGTTAAATTTGCGTTCTTTACTACGTAGTTGTCTGGTTAGTTACTAAAAAAAATTTACTTTATTTTGGTTCATTAATATTAAAAAATAAGTTATTTATCAGTCGTTAAGCTTCAGCCTAATTAGAAAATATATAAAACATTTTCATAGTATTTCTTCCTTGATAAATAAATTTGTTGAAAGTGGAAATTTTTTTTTTTCTGTGTTTACTATTTATATAACAGATACAATCTGCCATCAAAAAATGCTCACCAAGCTTTTTTAATGTTAAAAAGATAATTTTTTTGAAAAAAAAACTGTTAGCAGCCAAAATTTTACTAAAAAAAACGGGTTTGTGGGACAAAAGCCGATAAATCGGGGGTTTTTCAAAAATAATAGTCGAAGCCATGGTTTGAAACACCGGAATTTTTCGATTTATTGGAAAACCAGTTTCTTTGAAATGTCGATTTTTTAGCACTCTAAAGGCTACATATAGAAATAAATCAATATTTTTATTTATTGCCTTTCTTTCCACCTTCTACTGCAGCAGTATATGAAACCTTATGTTTTTGAAGCTGCCCACCAAACCTCAACATTTGCGAATAATATCGTTTTCGACGTTATGCGAACATTTTGCGGACAAAACTATCATAAATGGCTATCGTAAACGAAAGTAAAACGAGCTAATAGAGCTCACTCGTCGCACATAGGAGTATTCTGCCAATCTAGCCGGACAAAAAGGCAAAACTCAAAATAAGGAATTTTAAAAAACTATGTATATAGCTGAAAAGATAACAAAATTTTGCACCATATTGTGAATTTTCAAGATATTCCGTTAATGTTTTAGATTTTGGGATAGCGGTAAAATATGGGAAGTTAAGAAAGTTGCATGCATTTTTATTGATTTCCTTTGTTTTTGAGACGCTAATAGGACGATGTATCATACCTAAATGAATGAAGATTTTTTAAAAATTCTTCTTTTTTATAAAAGATGTGCATAATTACTAATTTCAATATTTAAAAGAAATAGAAATATTTTATTAATTTATATTCAAATAGGTCATTACCCAAAAAAATAAAAATATTTTGCACACTTTTTTTCTAAAAAAAGAAGAAGAAGAAGATTTTTAAAAGTGAATTAAGCATTTCTACAGGAAATGTTATATGCCATAACAAAGTCTTAATTGTGTTATATTTGATTAAAAAATAAAAAGGTGCGCATATTTGCGCCATTTTTTTTCTTGATTTTTTGAAAATTACGTCTTTTTTATCACTTTGCCTACCTGCCAATATTATTAAACGCTATTATGCGTCATAAAAGTTTTTCATTTTGAGTTATTAAAAGTAAATCTGAATTACTTTAATTTTAGCACTTAATAGCAATAATACGTGCAATAAAAAGGAATGTATTAACAGTGAATAAAATGTGAACTATTAAAAGTGATTATCACCCTAGTCTATGAAACGGTTTGTCTACCTGTGCAGCTGCGGTCTATATAAAAATGTACATATCGATATATTTCATGGAAAATATAAGTATATACTATTAAACATGTAAACAAGGATAAATCAAATCATTGGCAAAAAGTTCATAGGTTGAGCAGGTATTCGGAAGTAGTTTCATTATTGAAAATATGTACAAGTGCTTTTTCACCTCCATTTAAAACAGTTTATCTACCTGCGCAACTGTGATTCGTATAATCAATGAGAGTGATACAGCAGAGCTCTGTTTATTACCTGGTTTATGTATACTTCATCCGAACAAGATTTAATCCTTCGCCGCCAACACAAAAGAAAAATTTAAATAATGGTAATAAATGATAAAGAAACAACGAATTATGGTGACTCACAATAAAAAAGTGGCAACTAAGATCTGATGAAGACAAGGCTATTGTTAAAGAGAGGGAAAATGATATAAAAGAAAAATTTAGAAGTAAATTAGGGCTGATAGTGGATGTACCGAAAGCGGGATTTGGAAACACCAATGATGGCAATACGAGCAGAAGATTTTTTGTCAATCCTGAATTAGCTGCGGAAATAACCGAAGTTGATTTCAGTTTTATTTACCGCATCAAGGTCATACTCGAAGTAAGTAAGTGAAGTGGGTATAAAATAAATTTAAATGAGATTGCTGATTATTGCTTAGATACAGCAAAACTCTATGTAGCTCTGTATCCTTGGCATCCTATGACAACTACAATGCACAAAATTTTAGTACATGGTTCAATAGTTATAAGTAAGGCACTAGTGCCCATTGGGTTACTTTCGGAAGAAGCAGCTGAGGCTCGAAATAAACATTTTCGGCTTTATAGGCAGAATTACGCAAGAAAGTTTTCAAGAGTAGAATGTAATTTAGATATTATTAATAGGCTTTTGCTTAGTTCTGACCCACTGATTACTAGCATGAGACAAACTCCAAGGAAAAAAACATTACCGTTCACGAAGGATGCAATTTCTATGATGATTCCCGATTCTCCTAATTCTGACAGTGATTCAGATTTTGATGAGGACTCTGAAGAAAACGAAAATGATAAGGACAATGAAGAGCCGTGGTACTCCTAATCATAGAGGTGGAGAAAGTAAATTAGTTGAAATAAATAAATTGTTGTTTTAAATAAATAAGTTATTAATATTAAAAAAATTACGATAATTACGATAATTTATTTATTTATTTGTTTATATCCTGTACAACAAGATTCAATCTTATATTAAATAAAAAAATGTTGATATAAAAAAATAATTTCAATAAATTTTTATTATTACACCAAAAATGTCGCAAATATTTTTTGATTAAATGTCGTTAATTAAAATCCAAAATGGCGTGTTTTTCATAAATCTTTCATAGCTTCCCATTTCCTCAAACGAAATATGTACAATGGAACTTTTTAATAATAAATAAACACTTTTGGAAATTATATCGTCAGACAAAATGGAAAAGGTCGTATATATAAAAAAAATCTTCGCAGAATTTTTATAGTAATAAAACAGATTTCCTTGAACAAATAAGACTTTTTGATCATATTATCGTCAGCTGAGACGATATAGGCCCTATATAAGAGGAAAAATCTTTAAATGCAGACTTTGATGCTTGTATGTTGTAGTTAACCAAAAACCATGAGAGTCTGTATTTATTTATGTTTCCTCTTATATAGGGCCTTTAGCGTCTCAGCTGACGATAATATGATCAAGAATTCTTATTATTTGTTCAAAAAAATCTGTTTTGTTACTATAAAAGTTCTGGGTAGATTTTACGATATTTACGACCTTTTCCATTTTGTCTGACGATATCTTTTCCAAAAATTTTTATTTATTACAAAATAAAAGGCAATTTTATGAACATAAATTCAATCCAGGAGTTGTAAGAAAGCGTAAAAGCTGCAAAATAATTTTGTCCGGCTAGATTGGCTAAATACCCCTATGTGCGTCGCTCAGTTTGTGGCAGCAAAACACTCGTAAGCGATGGCTCGGAAACGATACTTTTGCGGACCTCTTGCGACATTAAAGACGGAGATTTAGCTGACTAGCAAATGATCCATTTTTAATATCGTGAAAGGTTCACTCAAGATACCAAGAGTGGGCATTAGTTGTTCGTTACAGATATCATAAATGATCCGTTTCGAATATCGAAAACAAATCTTTAGCAATAGTAAAAATTATGTTTATAAATATATGTATTTCATTTCCATTTCATTTCAAGTAATTACAACGACTCACTTTGGTTAATTATAAATTTATTGAAAAAAATAAATCAAAATTGCTTATTTCAATATAAAAAGGAATAAATTAAGGGCCTCATTCAAAAAGATTAACTGCTGGTTTTTGTAAAATTTTTAAAAATTTTCATTGGTGTATTTATATTTGAAGCAAAAACAAATTGGTGACGACTATCGATAGTTGTACAGCTCTAATTCAAACTACGACTAATCATTCTTGCTTTAAAAATATTTCATCTTCCGCTATTCCTGTATACATTTTTTTTTTTTTTTTTTTCAAAATAAAGCAAAATAGCTACATACAAAAAAATTTTGCCGTTTTTTGTCCGTTTATAGTACGAAAACGATATTATTTATGAATAATTAATGGAAGAAGAGAAACTAATGTTCTTTATTTGTCACTCTCACAATTTCTTCCGCATTTTATTCGTTTTTGATACTACAAACGATTGTTATTAGCGAGCATTCGCTTAAAATGGATCTCAGGTTTGGTGGGTGTTTACATTATTCATATATGCACATAAACGTGACTTTGTAATAGTTAGCTTCGACCAGCCTGTCTATAAATTCATTCCATTGTATGAGAACTAAGAAAATGAGCGATATGGACAAGGAAAGTGCTTGTATTAAGTTTTTGGTTTTAGTGCGTTCGCTCATAGGTAGTAAAATTTTATATTCAACATTTTTCTAAACTCTCCTGCCGGCTGTTTCAGTGCTATACTTTAAGATTTGTTAGAAGAAAGTTAAAAACTACCATTATAGAGAATTTTTCACTAGCTAAATATAACATACAAATATGAACTTAATTATTTATTTGCTTTAAGAGCCAATTGAAATGTATTAATTCAGGGGGCAAATCACCGCATTCGAAATCGAGTCTTCTTTCGTGTGTACAAATATTTCGACGGCTGCAATTTTTTGGATCACAGCAGTCGATCGCAATTAATATTGTCTACTACGCAGTACGCATATGACAATAAAGAAACAAAACGAAAAACGAAAACAAAATATAAATAAATTGGTGAAGAACTTCAAAATAAATGAATCCAAATGTGTTTTTATGTTTCTCATCTTCGGAGTCGGAGGATGAGTCCAATATTGACATTCGTAACAAAAGCAATCCTTTTTCATTGCCAGAAGCTGAGTAAGTTGTGAGTTTGAAGCAAAACATTAGAACTAAATGTTTCATCGTTTGTACATAGATTAAAAAGATGTTTTCGGCTCTCTAAGGAAGCTTTTGAATACGTTTTATCCGAAATAAATATCTCTGGTTACATATCGACGAGCGTACTACCTGTATTGCAGCTTGCCGCTACATTGTCCCTTTGGGCCAGTGGCAGCTTTCAGCACACGGCCGGAAATTATTTTTTAGTGGGGTTGGCACAAAGCACTATGTGCGAAGCGGTGAAAAGTGCAACAAACGAAATACACTACTTAGTGGAAAATCTTTTTCTTGGTATTCACTTTCCTTAAAAACAATAAAATTTATATTTTTTAAATTATTTCTTTAATTTTTTGTCGCTTCTGTGCTATTTTATTTGTTTTGCTGCTAAAAGCTAGAGTTTATTTGTTTTCGATAGTGTAGTAACAATCGAGTACAACATCGATTAAATGCATTTCTATAACGAGTCCTGTGATCCACGTTAACAGTATTTCGATGACGAAGCACTCGATTTCGAATGCGGTGATTTGCCCCCAGGTCCAAAAATGAGCCTTTTCAAAATATTTGCTGTACATTTTTTTAAAGAATTTTTCAAGTCTACTGATGAGTTGATTAGCACCAACGAAATGTCGTCGCTGAAAAATACAGCAAATATTTTGAAAAGGTTCATTTTTGGACCTGAATTAATAAATATAGCATATGATAAGATAATGAAATATATAATATTAATTAACAGTTGATAAATTTACAAAATATAAGAAAAACGCTAAAAGTTTGTGTTCTAATTGGCAGCAGTAAGCCCACATTATCGTTCAAGTACCGTGGCATCAGTTATAAGAATTATATATGTATATGTACGTACTAGTTAGTCGACCAGGCCAAGTGCTCTAATATTGATATACACATATATAGAAGTTCTTATTTTATTAGAAATATCTTTCAAGAATCCAGTATAAACATCAGTTTTTATGAATGATACAATTCTTACAGAATTTTTATTTATTGTTTTTTTAATTCGGCTCTGAATCCTATATTGCAAAAAACGTTTATGGCCATTTTTCTGGCAAACACTTTAAAAGCAAAAAGAGTTTCTAAAATCGATTTATTAATAACTGAGTTATAGAAAGCTCAATATTGTAGATTGTTGTTTTTACGAAACACTTTCAAACGCAAAAATATTGCTTATGCTCTTTTTATAAGGTTTATAAAGCTTTTAGGTTTATAAAGCTCTTATTTGACAGATTTTCCATACAAATATGTCAAATAACAGTCTTATAAGCCTGCAATAATTTTTATGAATTAGGGGGTTAGTATTTTGTAAATTTGTTTTGCAAAATTTTGTTATTTCCTGCACTTTGTACCAGTAAATTTAGATTTTACTCAACAATAAGACATTTTCGCGAATTTTACTGATTCCTTGTACTTTTGCGCCTCACGTTTTCTTTTAATGCTGCTGTCATTAAATGCGCTAAGTTTCATTCCAGGGTAAATATGGAAGTGTCTAACATTTCACTTTTATCTAGTAATATTTCCCCCTTATGTTGACACAAAAAAAAAGCACAACATCAGAAAATAAAAAAAAATCCATCATGAAGGGAAATTAATAGGTAAATGTATTGTGGTTGCGATAAGATAATAAAACATATAGTTTTAATTAACAGTTGAGGTTTTTAAGAGATTGATAAATTTAAAAGTTATACAAAAATTGTAAAAGGTTGTTTACTAATTGGCAGCAGTTAAGATACATTAGCTTTGATCCGGTACTTTTTGGGCAAAGTTCGGTAAAATGAGTGCCATCATGAATTTCTCTCAATAATAGACAAAAATGTACAAAAGTACGGTTACATTCTATCTCAATATATAACATGTGGTTAACTTTGATGCTGCTATGAAAATTAAAATGTATATTTTTTTGAAAAATTAAATATTTTTCTATACGCACTTAGATTTGAAATACAAATTATTAATAATGCAAGCAAATTCAAGTCTGCCATATTTCAGTACTATTCTTAAAATTTAAAAAGCTAAAAATTATAATTTTTTAACAATATTTTTTGTATTTTTTGCTTGTTTTCTGGTTTATATTTCATATTTTTTTATTAGTATTTATTATTAATATATTTTTTTTTATTATTATAAATTGTAATATTAATTGTAATTTAAAAATATCTGCCAAATCACTACCCAATGCTGGAATATAAGACATGCTTTTGTTGTATTGTATTGACCAAATAATAAGCAAATAAATAAAAAATAAAAATTAAAAGTGTTTTGCAGGTAATTTTATATGAAATAATAATTGAAAAACATCAAAATTTTTGGTATATTGGTGGATTGAATTGATTTGTTTTGTTTGTTGTTGTTTACGTTATGTAACAGCTGATTTTGTAACTAATTGTCCAAATTAGTGTGCAATAAAGTCAGGGCTGTTTCACGCAAGGAGAACAATAACATATCTACCTCAAAATCTTTTTCACTTGTACGAGTTTTGAGTACGGGAACAGTTTTCGTGAAAATTGATGTCCACGAGATCACAATGGCCATTTGACTATCCGTGATTATATTCAGAGGTCCTGGCCTTCCCATTTCATGGAGGTCCCTAATACACTCCATAATTACCCGAATTTTCGCCTGAAAAGCTGCGCAATAGTCCGGCAGACGGAAAAACAGTTCTGTGGTATTTTTTATATATAAACGAAAAACCTCTTAAGACAGAGTCCTGAAAAATTTAAATTGTCTAGTGAGCACTTCATTCAACATTTTAGTGGACTAGATAATCAAAAGAAATTTATAAAACAAATTGGTTCATCAAAAAGAGACCAAAAATTCTGCAGACTGGCAGCAGACAAATGAACAGCGCACATTCGAATTTCCTACTGATCCTTTTTCATATATTTGCTCAGAAATGAAAATTATAAAAGTTTCAAATGCAGTAACAAAATTATTTATACTTACAATACTGATTGTGCATGGTATTAAAATAATGTGGGCGATACATAATTGCATAATAGAAATGGAGGGTATTAATAATTGTTTCTTTTTACATGGGAGGCAATGCTTCCCATGTGACAATTTTCTGGTCACATCAAGTCTGGATGGCCAGCGATTTTTCGATTTTTCTTATTTCGCCTGTCTATGAATTATTATTATTCCGCTGAATATGAATAATCTGTCGAAAACGATAATACCAATGAAAAACACTATTAAGCACACCGGCAAATTTTCTGTTTTCGTTTAACTCTCAAAGAAAAGAGATAAGTGAAAACGGAAATCATTGATTTGTTTTTGTCAAAGTAGAAACATTAATAAAAGCTAATAGCAAATGCTTAACAGAAATTAGTTCATAAACAAAAGTACTTATCTCGACACAACACTTACTGCGGCAAAATATGATTAAAGGTATAATTTATTTTTAATAAACTGTGATTTTGCTTGTAAAAAATTTGTTCTTGCAATTTCCAGCAACTCTTTGTATTGCAGCATTTTTAGTGTTGGCCAGTGCTGTTGTAAGAAAAACATCAGCAGAATCAAACGAGGGACAAGCTTGTCTGTCGCAAACTGAACTGTGGGGCTCTCTAGATGGCACAAAATTCTACTTTTGCTTACCAAACAATCAATCCTACGAAAATACTTGCCCGCCAGACACATTCTTTGTGAACAATGCCACTGTCTCAGGCTGTATTCCATTTGATTTAATCAGCGATAGTTGTATCTATCACGCGGAGTCTCCAGAGTGTGAAGGAATTTCCTTGCAACAGCCTCAACCTCATACAGATCCTACAAAATTCTATTATTGCACTGAAGAGGGTGGAGCACCACATATTGGAGAATGCCGTAATAATACAGCTTTTATTAATCAGAATGGTTGGTTGGGTTGCCTGGAATGGTCAAAGTGGCGAAAAGAACGTGGTTGTGAGGCAACGATATAATATAATTTTTGCAGAGACAAATAAAAACATATTTCTTGTACGAAACAATACCTACGGCCTCAATATTGCAATTCCCAATGCAACACCAGAAATTATATGGAAAGCCATAAAAAAAATTTAAATATTTAAAAAAATATCCCTTATAAAAGTTTTAAAAAAGTTTTTAAAACACCATACAAATTATGATTTCATGTCAGGCCAGCATTTTATAATGGAATGGAAACCAACTACAAGATTTTAAAAGATTTTCAAACTTTTTATTAGTTGCGTTGTGAGTTATAAAATTCGGGCTTATACGCACATAAGTAGATGTATATATATTTAAATTTCTAAATAAACAACCAAAGGTATGAGAACATTAAGAAAGTGAAATAATAACTTTAAATTTCTTGATGCTGACTTTCAATTTAATTTTATATTCTTATTTTAGTAATGCCGAATGCCATTAATTGCTTCAAATTCTTGTGACTAGTTCTGTTTAAATGTATAGTTGATGTCAAAGTGATTTATTACCATTCTAATTGCAAAAGTTTAATTGTTATGCTTAAAATGTGCCACTACATTTTTAACAATAATGCAAATAAATATAAAATATAACCGCAGTCAAAATGTGGACATACACACGCCTACAAAAGTTGTACCGTTCGTAAGCGTTATTTCTTATAGATAATGTTATGATATTATCTAAATATATTTTTTGTAGCAACCGGCTTTGATTAGAAGTTGTATGGTAATTTTTTGAATACACTCACTTTCGTTATATTATCCTACAACAAGCAAAATCTCATTGTATTTCAATTACAGCTAATGGGCAAGATTTATTTACAGAAAATCAAGGCTATAAAAATTAACATGCAACAAATTTGTAGAATGTATAAATTAACAAAAAAAATAGCAGTTAACCGCTTTGTGTACACTTTAGGCACAATGTATACTACCGTCTTTGTCTGACACATTTATTTTTTGTTTGTTGAATCTTTTTAATTCTCAAGTGCAACTGCAAGGCCATAAACACTAAATGGTGGTCCAAAATACTCGTTTAATGCCATTTTGAATGAAGTCCTCGCTGCAAGCCGTACACCCGTAAATTGTAAACCGGTAATCAATTATAGTAATTGGCTTATCAATTATAGTAATCAATTATAGTAATTATCAATTATAGTAATTGGCTCTTCTACGGCAAATAAGAAAAGTTACTTGGAAGTTTTAATATTATAGCTGGTGTACAGCAATGTGAAAAGCCATGACTATGTCGCAGTCAACAAGATTTCGAATAATATTTTCTTGTCTTTTTTAAATAAACTCTTAATTATTACAATTTATTGCAATACAAAATAAATTCTTAAACTTGAAGAAGTAAGACTGAACTTAAAATTGTTTAATACATAATTTCAACTCTTATAACATAAAGAGCAATATTCCAAACAAGCAACTTAGCCTCTAGTTTAATTGCTTTCAGCATACGCCGGTAAATATCGTTATAGTTATTGTATGAGCAGCAAGAAAAATTCTAAGAATATTTTCAACCGCAGGCTTTTGCTTGTATATATGTATACTTAATATAAAAATTAAGTTCCAAATTCAAGCGTTAAGTCCCATATAGCAATAAGATATATATCCCCCCCCCCACCAAATAATAAATATATTTATTTCGCTAATAAGCGATTTACCAATAGTAAGATTTTATTTTATGCCATATAAAAATTATTTCTACACTTTCAAAATGTTTGCTTTTTTACAAGAACAATTTAGTAGGTGTTTTCAATGCTGCAATAAAAAATCAACCAAAGCTATAATTTACCGATATGGTATGTCTGTGAAATTAATACCAATATTTTCATGACGTAAGCCTATTATGCGGAAGCAATCTGTCGACATAGAGAAATCCAAAACGATTCGAAATCGAGCGTCTACATTTCGATCGCTTATATTTTCTTGCGACATTGAGGAATTGAGTTAGTTTGAATCCAGGCAAATTAATTACCAGGTGGGTTGAAGCCAACTCGCCGCACTGCATATTGTAAGTGTTAATTATTTGTTGGTTGCTAACACCTGAATTCGCTTTGGGCTGTTGCATTCTACACAAGACGTGGGCGCACAGAAATTAGCAGCACAACATACACTTGCATTTTATCAGTATAAAAACACCATTAGATGACAAAACCTGAGATTGTCATGGTCCATGTAAAAAAAAGAAGTTTCTTTTGCAGAATGCGCATTTGCTCTCTTCTTTGATTTTATTTCAATAAACGGAGTCCTAATAAAAAATAATTTTAAACACAATATCATAAAAATTTTTTCCCAAACTAACATTTTTAACCAAAAAAACAGGGTCCGCCAAAAACCTTTTTTTTTTGAAGATGCTTTAAAAAACTGCTGAATATTTTCTAAAATTGTTTTTTTTTTTTTAAAGCACAATTGAAGTTCCGGTTAATAATGAAAAATAATTTCATTCAAATATCTGCCTCGGCTGGCCATACAGCAGCCTATACGATCGGTCCAACTTTTAAGCACATTATCGATTGTGTGCAGCTGTATTTCACCAATCGCTTCACGAATATTGTCCTTTAAAGCGTCAGTGTTCTCTAACTTGTCCGGCTTGACGGCACCCCCCAAATACTAGTCCAACTGTGTCAAATCGCAGCGCCGAGGTGGCCAAACGACATCAGCTCTGCGGCTGATAATGCGATCTTCAAAAACAGGGCGCAAAACATCGAGTGAAGCTTCGGCTGTGTGGTACGTAGCGCCGTTCTGTTGAAACCAAATGTTGCCAATATCCTCCTCTTGAATTTTTGTGAACAAAAATTCGTTTAACATGGCCCGATAACGATCGTCATTGACTGTAACGTCCACTCCTTGCTCATTTTCGAAGAAAAATGTCCCAATTTTGCCTCTGGACCAAAATCCGCACCAAACAGTGACTCGTTTTGGGTACGTCGGCCTTTCAATGTATGTGTGAGGGTTTTTTGTGTCCGAATGCGACAATTTTGCTTATTTACATTCCCGCCAAGATCAAAATGAGCTTCATCTGAAAATTTTATCATTTTTTTTTTTTGGCGAAATCGGCATCTTCTGTAAGTCTATAGCAGGCCCACTTAGCGAAGCGTATACACAACCATATTCGTTCAGCGGAAGGATAAAACTAATTGACTGTAAAATCAGACATGAGCTAAATGTTACCATTTACGAAATAAGCACTAGTTGAAAGGAAAAAAATGTCAGATGGCGGACCCCGTACAACTGTCGGTGCTATAATCCAAGAAGCAGAAAATAGTCTCCTGTGCCTCTGGTAATAAATTTTTCTTCTATTTTGCAAACCATTATTGATTTTGATTTAATTCCAACAATTTTAAATATTTTTCCACCAAAAATCTCCAAATTGAAATAGCACGAACATGTTTGTAAACAAAGAGAAAAGAAAACTAGCAACAGTCAAGAGACAAAAACTAATCGAATCCACTACCAGGTTCGCCTAATAATGAATATGCTTGGAACGAATTAAGTGCTGTCAGAAATATTTTCGCCATTTCCTTGATTATTCTCTGGATCGTTTGAATAATATGCAAAAAAAAAAAAACAATTTATTGATTGTTTTGCCAACTGAAATTAATCTTTGGCAACTTACATTTCAATTAACTTGTAGTTGAAAAAAATTAAATTATTTTTATCTTATTCTTTATTTGTTTTTTGAAATTAAATTTTTATTCATACAGCTTATAAAACGTAACCTTACGGCTGTTAGAAGCGCAATGCATTTTTAGATAACACATGTGTATAAACCTCTGAGGTAAATATTGACACATTTCATTTTACATTCATGTGTGCTGCCACAGATGCTGTTGTACGATAAACTCACCGAAATAAAGTTAGAATAACAAAATAAGAGCGAATATACATTAGTAGTAATCAAAAATGCAAAGAATAATCCTTTTTCAATTTTTGTGATCAGAATTTGGTTTGGTTTGAACATTTTACTAAAATTTGATAAAATGTTGTTTTATATTCTGTAATTTTTAAACAGATAGCAAATATTGAAATTGAGAACTTTTCCGCAAAGTTTTAAATACCAAAGCCAGAAAAGTCGTTTCTCTTCCATTTTGACTTTCTTGACATTATTGCATTGAACAAGCATCCACTACTGGTTGTTATGACTGTTTGATTTTTTGTTAAGTTTTTAAATTTTTATTATTTACTGAAAACTTTGATTATAAAATATAATTTTACTGTAAATTTATAATTTTATCGAACTTCTGTAATACATTTATATTAAATTACTTTTTCAGGCTTAAGTTCAACCCTTGGGTTTTCACTACTTTTTAATCAATATCAATTAAGTAAAGAAAAGTAAAATTTATTTGCTAGGTGGACAACCGGCTGTTTCTGGGTAGCAAACACCCTTCATCAGCACCCTATGTACTTTGGACGTGTCAAATTTTACAATTTTGGCACAGCCGCTTTAACCACCCTGAAAAAGTAATTTAATATAAATGTATTACAGAAGTTCGATAAAATTATAAATTTACAGTAAAAATGTTAATAACGCATGGCACGGCGTAAATGTTCAAATTGTATCAATAAAAGAGCATCTAGATCTCAATGATGCAAATAACAGAACATGTGAAAAAAAAAAAAAGCTTTCATATAAACAGAAAGCACAAATAACAGTCTTCTGAGATGATAAAATATCGTCCAGGACTGCAAAAATATCATTGCTTTGATTAATGTTAATTAAGTATACAAACAGAAAGTAGAATTGCGTGAGCTTTGGTTGCCGATGAAGGATGTTTGCTACCCAGAAACAGCCGGTTGTCCACCTAGCAAATAAATTTTACTTTTCTTTACTTAATTGATATTGATTAAAAAGTAGTGAAAACCCAAGGGTTGAACTTAAGCCTGAGAAAGTAATTTAATATAAATAAAATATAATATTTCAACACTTTGTCAGCTCAGAATTGATTTAGCACGACAAGCATTAAAACAAATTGATGTATGTCGAGATTATCTCCTTCCTAATTTGACATTTCATACGGTTTCTGAGATATCATGCATTAGTTTTACTTTCTATGCACCGTGTTAAACTTTATTAAATATTGTTTTGTGGTGGGAGTGAATTTTTCATGCAAAAAAATACATAATAAAATTTATCCTTGTTTTGTTTCATTCCCATAAGATATAACGCAGTAAAATTGTGTGTCTGCATCCGCAAAAATACCAGAAAAAGTAAAGCAAAATAAATGAAACTTAATTCAATAATGCTCTCTCTCTCTATTTTTTTCCATTTAAATTTACTTATTAACACACCTGAGTTTTATTTTAAGTACTTGAAGGATTCTAGTTGGTCAAATTGTGATTTCTCTTTTATTTTGTTACTGCTAACTGCAATCATACACAAATAAACTCAAGTAATATGACCTACTGTTAAAAACATCTCGGCTATACGAGCAGCTAAACACCAGTGATAAGTAGCTTATATATTTTTGAATCTACTTCAAAGTATCGGTTCCAATTCCTTCTCGAAAGAGCTGCAATCAGTTGCTGTAAAAATATCTGGTTTGGTTTTATCTGTTATCATCCTTATCCCTGATCTAGCAATCTGCTGTTGCTCTCTGTTTTCTTTAGTCTGTAAAAAGTCTTCACTATCTGTTGTTAACTCTAAAACTGGGAACTCTTTATTTTCCACTAGTAAACTATGTCCTAATATAAATATGGTAAGTATTTTTAATTTTGTTGGACAGCACAGCATTAAAGCAAGAACCGTTTAAGCTTAGTAATTATACAGAATTATCAACAATTAGGACAATATGAGCAGTAAATACAAATATTGGTATATATCAATCGAATAAGAAGGAGTTTTAGCACACGATGATATATTATCGCAATCTTTATATAGAATATAAAATTAAGGCAATGCACAGAGAAAACTTTTATAATTTCTATGAATTAGAAATTTACATCCCACAGGATATACAGTGGGTACTTTCATCAGGAGAAAAACATAGTTTACAAGTGGAAAAGAAAGAGCTCCCGGTTTCATAGATAATACAGTAAGTCAGAGTTCATTAATTTTCGTAGTACCAGTTCTTCATTAAGTGTTTTTCAGTAGAGCCATAAATAATTTCATTTCAGTAAAAAGTTTATGTTGATATTGTTAAATTTTATGTTTCACAGGTTTTAAGACATACGAATTTTAATCATACAACTCTGAATTAATGCATATAAACACAAATTAAAAACTGGGTTTTAATTGAAAACTTTATTTATAATTTTTTACTGATTTGCTAGAATTAAGAATTATATAAATTTATTGTAATACATTTTATATGTGTTAATTCAAATCAGGCTAACTTCAATAAAACATGATTGATTAGAGGAAGAAAAGTACTTTTTGTTTTGATTAAATAGTTAAATGCATTTCTGTCTATTAAACAAAAAACCTTTAATTTTTGGTACTTTCAAGAACACAAATCATGGCAACCAACGGTAACCCATTGTATGAAGGTTGTGAAGACATTCATATTGTTACGTACATCCATGATACAATTAACAAGGTAGCCTCGTCAGATAAACCGTAAATCAACTGACTACTTTAGGTTGTCAATAGATTGCAGAGAGGAAAGGCAGCCAAAACGAGGTAGCAAATCCGCGTAAGCTCAGTGCATCTCTCTTCTGCAAATGTAGAAGTGGCGTCGTTTTGACAGTTGCATAAGTTGTACAAAAACAAAATGCATGTTATTTTTATTGAAGTTGTTCTTATTGTAGCGAAAAGGCTACCTTGTTAGTTGTATCATGCGTACATCCAAGTTGGGAAGAAGTGGTTTCGCCGACGAGCTCAGACATTAAATCAAGGCAGGTCGCAACTGTCAACTTCCTTCTCGGTAAACGTCAAAATAAATTTTTACAACTACGAAAAAAACTGCTTCAAAAACAAAACATTGATGCCACCACCTGTGTAAATATTCAGGAGAGAACTGGTGACATTGCTCTACACCCCCCACCCTACCTAGGACACAATTAATCCCTGAACTTTCCTTTTTCTAACGTGTCCCTCAGAGATGATAACATTTTTTTCTGTATTTGCTTTAACATTTGTTATTCTCATTGTGTTAATGGGAATAGTGGAATATGTAAAAAGGTTCCAAGCAATCTTTTAAGCTTTTTCGAGTCTGCTCTTCGTAGACTCGTATTATCGGCGGCATCTGCACAGCTGGAAAAAGCAGAAAACCAATAATAAGGTTTGTTTTCACACCTTAAATAATAAATAATACATATTTTTTTATTGGTTTAAAATAGGTTTTAAATAGATTGTTTTTCTAAATTAAATTCTTGAGGTGATTGAATTGAATTAATGGTAAAACTAAAAAATCTTGGCAGAGGCGGAAAACAAACTAGTTAAAGTTAGAAAATAGCAAAAGAGGAAATAATCAGAAGAAGTAAATAAAGATTAATTAAAGTAAGGTAAGCAAAGTAGAATAAGAAAAATTAAAACTGAAACAAGAAACAAGAGAAAAAAGAAAATAGAAAAGAAACATTTTTTTCTTTGAACTGAATTGTTTTTTCTGTCTCGGAAAACAATTTCATGACAGTGAAACATTCTTCATTAATATAATGAAAAGCGTCGTTAGCTCGTTATTAATGAAAAAACTCATTAATAGAGTAATGAAACTTTTGTTAGGAATGAAGTTTTCTCTCTTAGTGAAAAATTTTCAAATACTATAGAAAACAGGGAGAAACAGAAAACTGCTGGCTCAAGATTAGCGATGGTGGTAGAAAATCGTATATCAAATTGTACAATCTCAGATAGGCATAAATTTGTATTGAGTAAGGTTATGGAAGCCAAACATTTTCTGAATGAAAGTGAGGATAAGCCCAGTCTTAATGTGGATAAGAGCAATATAAAAAAGGAGCTATTGTTACCAATTTTTAACCACTTTACCCATTTAAACGGATATTTCTTTCAGTTCAGTATTTGCCATATTCTCATCTCTAGTCATTATGAATAAACAATTTTTCATTTCAGCAACACATTACTTAATACTAAATATACAGCAAAAAAAAAAGTTAATACAAGTGACCTGTACGCTACAACACAATATATTTCACTTTCAATAAAAAGAGAACAACTTCAATCTTCTTCGTGAAATCTTACCAAAAATTTGCATTTATCTTCAAAGACTGTTCATAAAAATATTTAAGATTTCCTTAATAAACTAAATTATTAAAAACGGTTACAAACGATAGTTTGCCTGAACATAAGAGACTTTGAATACCCTTAATATGTTGTAATTTATTTACTATTTGTTTTCATGTAATTCCAAAATTTCGGTGAGCGCACATAAATGTTTCAAAGCCTTGAGGATATTGTGCTCACATGAAAGCAGTCTTGCAGTGGTAAATAAAATATGAAATTCCACATGTGGCCCATGCAGCAAGAGTTTACTGATGTTTGTTGCGCTTATGTGCTTTTGCACAAAACTGTTTAAAAACATGTTTATATACGATAATTCTATGCTCCTTTTTTTATAACCCGAGTATAATGAAATCGGGACGTAGTGGCTTTAAGTTTTCAAATAAACTCAACAAGAATTTTTTAATTAATATAAATTTTGCTTTCTCAAAATTTTAGCACCGGTATTCATAAAAAATAAAACATTGTTGAAACACATTTTAGAACAAACTTTTCATATAAAATTTGTTCTAAAATGTACTTCAGCAACGTTTTATTTTTTATGAATACCGGTGTAGGAATTTTGTCTGTACCCTATTTAAAAGTTCAAATGGTAGAAAAATTACAAATAGAAACTAAAAATATATATGATATGGAAGTAACTAAAAGTCGCTTGTACACTAGCAAGAAATGTGAATTTTTTTCTGAGCTTTTAAAAAAAAATGCTGAAAAAATTGTTACACAGAAAACCCTGTCAAATAGTCTGTAACTGAACGAATTCCGAGTGGTGTCAGAAATACAATAAGCACGGATTTTCTAAAATCAAAAAACGAGCAATTAATACTGTTTACCGAAAAACAATTTTTTAAAGGAGGCTCAAATTAGAAAGGCTCCAATAGCATTTTTATATAGCATGATTTATTTTTGAAAAGAGCCAATTACAATTACGTTTTATTATGCTGCTGGCCTAATGCAATAAAGTGCATGTGTTTTTCTACTATAAGTAGCATTATGTATTTCTTTCATGCCTTTGAACGTGAAGTTTTGCAAACCAGTTTACAAATCTGGTTATTAAAATCTGGTCGTTAAAAAGGTAAACGACATAAATTTTTATTCCAATTAGTTATTCCAACAGACTATTTAAATACAGAACTAAAAAGTAAAAAGTGGCTACCCAAAAAATTGAAAAAACACGGTGTTTTTATTCAAAGCTGGTAATATCATTGGTCATGGCTGTCTCTTCACATATAGCCGATTTATAACACTAGTAATTTTTCACTGAAATATTCCCTGTGGTCAAATAGAAACTATTTTGGTTGCCATAAGTCCTTATTAAAAATAAATGATGTTATCTAAGGCCATAAAAGCTAAGCCTTGTAGCGCTTCATATAGACGATGGCAAAATGAAACATCACGCCGTATGTTGCTGTTAAACGGCTATTATCCAAATTTTGCAGCAAACGGTAAGCGATGGAAAACATTATTAAAATATTTTCTTTTGTGTTGCCACCCCTTGATACATTATGTACATACACACGTAGTCACGTTTGTAAATAATTAAAAACATAACACACTTAAACAATTTCCTTTATTGGAACGAAGTTCCTTAATGCGTCTTGCTGGTAGTGGAAATTAGTAGAAATCGTCACGAAAGCGTGTGAGCTGTTTATATGTATTGGTGTACATCGACAAGCAATTGTGTGTGATGTCTCCGCTGACAGCAGCGGAGACACATACCAATAAATATTAATTAGTTGCGAAAACGGACACTATCACCTGCACTATCAGTCGCTAAAGTAAAGTATGTCACAACAAAAAACAGCAATATAAAAAAATTGGCCAACAGCTGCTTTTCTTCGTTTTGTAGCAGATTGGCAAAAAAATACTGCAGGTATCAAAAGTAAAACAAAAAACATAAAGAATCTTAAAATTTAAAAATTTCAAAAACAACACAAAATAAAACATAAAGATTTCACCTCGTATTACATTCAAAGATGAAAAAACGTAAGGAACTTCGTTCCTAACGGGGTCCCCCAACCGCATTTCTTTTCATTTACTTTCCTCTTTTTTAAGTATATTAAATTATTTTTATTTTCTGGTTTCATGCATTGCTTTTGTAGAGGGTGTATAGCGGCAAATTTATTTTTTTTGAATAGAATTATTTTAAAAATTTATAGGCGGTGTGAGAGAAAAATTACCCTGTTTAAATTATCGATTGTCCAGATCTCTCTTTCAGGACAGCACCTTCGCTGTGGACTCATTTTTTAAGAGTAATAACTCCTACGTTACTTCTCGTCGAGAGTTTCGTTCAAAGTTCGGTCTTGCGCAAACCCGTGATGTACAATATGTAAATTTATTTCTTTATTTTGTGCAGAGATTCTGCGCAATTGCTTCCAGTCTCCAAAAAATGGTCTTCAATATCTTGCAACCCTCGATTGAAGCTTAAAAACCTTTATTTCGAAACTCTCGAGGTCGTTCGACCTCGATATTCGAGGGAATATCAAGGGTGAAAACTGTGAACGTATATTTCTTTTTGCCAAACCTGTGAATGAGATCACATTATACTCTTCACACACATGATTTCAACAAGAAAAGGCCACTGAAATCAGCTCAATTGAACCAAGTTTACTGAACCGTGTGGCGCATAACATAAGGTTTCATTTTGGGCAGAGTGTTCAGCTCTATGGAAAGCATTTGGATGGCATACACTCAGAATATTTTTGCAGTAACTGACCGTAGTTTATTCTAGAAGTAATCTGTACAGTTATTTTTAAATGTAAAACCGTTTAAAACATAATGAAATTTTAATTCTAACTAATTTGTACAATTGCTGAAAACGCCAACTAAAGATAAATACGGTTTTTTGCTGACAGTTAATAATGACAGTAGTAACTTATGTTACAGATACATGAAGGAACCAAGCTGTTAATACGTACATATAGACCTATTTATAATTTGGTTTCTACATACATATGAAGCATTCATACTCTTTACTTTAATTGATTGCTGTTGAATTTGTTCTGATTGTTGCGATGGCTGAGTGGGTATATGGCAGCTGCTTTCAAGTCGAGATGCTCCATGTTCGAATCTCAACAGAGGCTTTGCGACACAAAAATTAAATTAGCGAATTGAAAACAGAGATAATACAGATGGAAAACTATAATTAAATAAAATCACCACCTAAGAAAAAATAAAAAATTTTTACAAGTTGATCGCGCCTGAATCATTTGACAGTTATAATTAAGGAAAAATCATTATTTTTACCGATTGGGTTCCGTAGATTTTTTAACATTTAAATTCGAATGAAGTATTTAGTAAATTTAAATGAAAAATAAGTAGGACGGTTTTCATTTATTATAAAGACTGTTTTTAGTTAATTTTACTGACAAAAATTTCTGCGTCTACACTTATTATGCTTTTAGTTTTATGTAAATTATTACGTTTTTATTTAATACCATGTTCATACATGCGCCTTTATTGAGATAATCGTAATAAAGTCCATTATTCAGCTCAATATTCCATACAAAAAGTCAATAAAGTTATTGCTTAATAAACTCAAAATTGCTTTGAATATTGAGAAAAAGATGAAACACAACACTGTAACAGATGTGTATAATAAGCAAAAGTATACAATACGAGATGAATGACGAGATAAATGTCAACAAAAGCAAACAAAACAAAATAATAAAAATAAATACAATAAAAATAAAAAACATTGCAGCATTTCCAAATTTTTATTTCTCTTTCTTTTTATTATTGCCGCTTTGGAGTTATAACATGAACGCACTACTTGTACAAGTTCCATATTTTTATTGTACAACACTGAAATCTTTTTAATAAAATGCAGTTTTTCTTCCATTCTTCTTACTCGAAAATATTTTTCACTTTTTCTTTCTCACTTCCAAAACAAAAACAACAACTTTTTACCAGCTGTCAAAAACTAATTGAGTTAGCGCAATATTTGTATGTATGAACGCAAAAAATATTATGTCAATAAACTGAATATTATCTCAATTAGAAATGCATGTATGAACAAGGTATAAGTTTGAAAATATAAATCTGCTACCAGGTATACCCTGCGTACAGTACATTTATATGTAGATTCATATGTATGTGTATATGATCATAATATAAAAAAAAGAGAAGATCATTTCAAGATACGCAGGTAGCTGTTTTTGCAGCAACAAAACATTTTTGATAAGTAATTAGTTTAACAAAATATACATGCATATAAAGATCAAAAACACAACAATAAATTAATATACACGTTAAAATGTTCTAATAAATATTTTTTTTAGTAGAATTAATCTTGTTGATTTATTTTCTTTTTGCATTGTACTTATTGCAATGGGATAAATAGAAACCGAAAAGGCTTGTGGGGAGCAAATACCCAAAATTCTAATGTTTGTTGTGTTTGAGTGTTGTCGCCCACCTGACTACTGTTTCTAGCCTAAAGAACTGTCAAAATACACAACAAAAACACACAAAAGCGATCAAATGGGTGAGAGATATTAAAAATTTCTATCAACAAATTACATGAAATGTTCGTTGGTATTGTATTTGTTATAGTTATGCAACTACCTCATATTCAGTTACCTTGTGTACTTGCGAATGTATGTACATATGTATGTTAGCTGTTTTAATCAAAGCTGATTTTAATTAAAAGCAAGGTTCTTGTATAAAAATGGTAACAAACAGCAGTATTTAACATGTTGACAACAATATAACATCATAAATAATTATTATGTGAGCGAATTAAGTAAGTTGCATGACACGAGAAAGACGCGTTCTATAAAACAATTTACTGCGTAGTTGCCCCTTAATTGGCTCGTCTCGAGTGAGTTTTGTCGGCTCCTATAAACAGGCGTTAAAGTTGATAACGCTGATTACAACGCATGCAGAGATAATTTCGGTTTTAGCTGTACAGGTTGTATGTAGAATAAACTGCCTACGTATTCATTTTTTACTACAGTTAAGAAAGGTTCAAAACGAGCATTTGTAGAAAGAAAAGTCAAAGAAAGTTAAGGCTTTAATGCCACCAATTCCGACCTTTTGCTGAGCTACAAATGAGATCTCGACGGCGAATTGCTTTTCCTAATTTTGTGATCTGGTTAATGATAACAAATAAATTTAGTGTGTAGTTTACTTAAACATATACATAAGTATAAGTAACCTATACACTGAACAACATTGTTTTGTTGCCTTAAACAAAGGCGAGCTGCAAATATGAATACAATGTTTTACAATCCTTTGTGGTTGGCTTCTTTCTCATTGGCCCACATACATATATAACTACTTTGTTCATACAATGAACCTCACACGTAAAAGATGCTCTTTTATTTAATCTTAATTTATTTATTTTCTTCAACAAAGTATAAAAATGAAAAATGGATGTGAAGATAATGCCCCAAGAATATAAATCATAAATGAATTTTGAGGAAAACGTTGAAAAACATGAGCAAGATAAAAATAAATAAATTGACGTCAAACAAACGAGTGCGAGTGAACACATGCTGAACGTTGAACTATTTCAAGTAAACGTGAAAATATTAAATAAAATTCTTAAACGGTTGATAGAATAAAGCTATTATTCGATTTTGTGAGAAAATGAAATATTTAGTCATAAAATTCAAGAATCAGCATTATTACAATACATGTTAAAATGAAGCATGAGAACTAAAATTTGAATAAAGATCTGGCGGCAAATCACCGCATTCGAAATCGAGTGCTTTGTCATCGAAGTGCTGTTAACGTGGATCACAGGACTCGTTATCGAAACGCATCTAATCGATGTTGTACTCGATTGTTACTACACTATCGAAAACAAATAAACTTTAGCTTTTAGCTGCAAAACAAATAAAATATCAAAGAAGCGACAAAAAATTAAAGAAATAATTTAAAAAATATAAATTGTATTCTTTTTAGGGAAAGGAAAATATTTTCCACTAAGTAGTTTATTTTATTTGTTACATTTTTCACCGCTTTGCACATAGTGCTTTGTGCCAACCCCCCTAAAAAATAATTCCCGGCCGTGTGCTGAAAGCTGCCACTGGTCAAAAGGGACAATGTAGCGGCAAGCTGCAATACGGGTAGGTAATACGCTCGTCGACATGTGACCAGAGATATTTATTTCCGATAAAACGTATTCAAAAGCTTCTTTAGAGAGCCGAAAACGTCTTTTGAATCTATGTACAAACGATGAAACATTTAGTTCTAATCTTTTGCTTCAAACTCACAACTTATTCAGCTTCTGGCAATGAAAAAGGATTGCTTTTGTCACGAATGTTCCTACTTATAATGGCAATATTTGACTCATCCTCCGATTCCGAAGATGAGAAAAATAAAAACTTACTTGGATTCATTTATCTTGAAGTTTTTCACCAATTTATTTATATTTTGTTTTCCTTTTTCATTTTGTTTCGTTATTTTCAAATGCATACTGCAATGTAAAAAATAGTAGTAGACAATATTAATTGCCATCGAATACCGTGAACCAAAAAACTGCTGCCGTCGAAATATTTGTACACACGAAAGAACACTAGATTTCGAATGCGGTGATTTGCCCCCTGGGTTGTTGTTGATACAATTTTTAAGTCGCTGCTGTAAGATTATGTAACAAATTTTTCTGAAAGAATAAGTAGTACTGCTTTGTGGTCGAAATTACAAATGACTCTTGACGTCGGTCATCACATATCAAAAAGTTGTGATTGGTTTCCTTCCAACAAACTGAAAGTTATGTTAGAAATTTGGAGAAGTCGCAGATTTCAAGTACAGTCGGAAAATTAACTCAATAACAAATCTTTTTTTATTATTTCTTATATCCACGAACTCAAGAAATTGAAAATTTTCACAGTTTTGTCTGATTGTGTTTTTTTTTGTTGAACAATCAAAACTGAGTTCCATAAAATTTCCCTTCAAAGCCATGATCTAACGAATTTATATTTGAAAATTACAAACAATTAAATCTTACAAGTTTTTTTTTAGCACTATAAAAGCTTTTGGCAATTTGTTCCTCTAACAAGACCACGAATCTGTATAGGCCTAGAAAAAATTTGTTGTGATGAACGTGGAACATTCATTCTGTGTTTCCTAGTGAACAATGTTGTTATGCCAAAAAAAAGTGTCTTCTTGAAGCTCCTATTAAAACTTGGTATTCATACAGTTTTTTTTTTAACATAAGCATAAGATCATAAGTCTTCAAGTTTACTTTCTTACATTATTTGTAAAATGTGGCTTATAACAATTTTTCACCACACAATAATATTTTGCGATTTCGAGGAAGCAAAATGGAACTAAGTTGCTTAGTGAAATTTTGCTGTTTTACTGGAGAGAGTGTGAATGAAATTTACTCCCACGCATTAAAATATTTCCCTATAAGTGAGAAAATTCCTTGCCCGATGTTAACTTGCTTAAAATATTTCGGTAATCCATCTTCTTTTCGCAAAAATGCTTTAATTCAGAAAAAAGGTCTGGATATATTATATCTCCTGCACAAGCAGTAAAAGTTAACTTGATAGAAGACACCAGTGGAATCTTGGGCAATATTAACGTGAGCATTAATAATTTCAAAAATATGTTAACAAAATTGTGATGTGAATTTTAATCTTGAACAGGAAGTAATTATTTAAATATCACTAAAACACAGTTTAGTTCATTTTTGTAGTATTATAAACTTAGTTTTTAATTGCTATCTCTTCAAAATAAATATAATTTTAAATAAAAAAAATTTACATGTGTATTTTATATAATTAATCATATTTAAAATGTAACATATATGTACGTAAAAAAGGGGGAGAAACTGGACACAATTTGTTTAAACGTATTGGACTTCTTTTGTTCAATATTACATATATATTGTTCAGAATTTCACATAATGTGTGAAAATACAGGTTGTGTAATTTTACGTTAATTATATTCGGTAAAGTGTTGCCGACTATAATTGACGTAATTTTCAACAAAAGTGTTTTAGAGTGTACATATACAAAAGTTCTACCTCCTTACACTACAAAATTTTTATTTATAAACATTTTCGGCCAAAATCCCACATGTAGGTAGAACATGACGTAGTTAATAGATAATCGTGGAAAGAGAAGAAATTTAGTTCATAGAATCCCAGGACTCCCAGAAAAAAATAAAAAAATCCCACATATATGATTTGTCAGAATTCAGCGCTTTTTTCTTATGCTACAAAATTTTTATTTGTTATTATTTTCTGCTGAAAATTGTCTGCTACGTAGAAAATAATGTACTTAATATTAGAAATATAAAAGCCGGTAAGACATAGTTCTTGAAACCCCGTATTTCCCAGCAAAAAAAAAACAAAAAAAAATCATAAATCCAAAAAATTGGATTTTTTAAATTTTTTGCTGTATTTTTTGTATTTTTCGCAAGGTGCAGCTAGAACTATGGTTACTTTTGAAAAACATGCTAGGCCTTATGACCGTAAAAAAACTTTTTTGTTTCTAGCTTTGAGATTGGAGAAAAAAGCCGTAATCCGATAACTTGCTATAAAATGAATTCTATTCTTAAGTGTTGTTAATATAAATAAATAAATAAAATAAATAGAAAAAATTCTTCTATTTGGCAACACTCTGCTTTCTTAAAAACGAAAAATTTTTAATTTTCTTTTCTGTCGTAATATACAAAATGGTGTATTCTTTCAAACAAATTTAAATATAGCGTAGATGTTGCCGCAAGGTTTTTTATAATTACGAAATAATGATCGTACTTTTTTCCATAGAAAACGGGGAAAAAACGAGTTTTTTTGGAATTTGAACTTAAACTGAGTATAACTTTTGACCAAATAAGTTTTTCAAACTAATTATTTTTCATTATTAAAAAATTTGTAAATTTGACTGGTTTTGTCTTTGTTATTAGTGAAACAGTGGGCCAGAACAGGGAAAAAACTAAAAATTTTAATAGTGTTCGTCGTATATCGCCTAACCTGCAAATGAAAATCCATTAATGTTGCACATTTTTTATAGCTCTTTAATAGAAAAATTTACCCATAAAATATCGATTTATTTTTATAAAAACCATAAGTTTAACATGCGTTCGAACTTTTCACAAACCCAGGGAGGGGCACAAAACTTCGCCCCCTTTAAGAGTACAGAGTTAAAACTTCAAATTTAAGCTCAACAATTCTTCCTCAGGATGTGCGTGAATTTTCACTACAATCCGTTTACCCGTTTAGAGATTGCAGAATTATTTCCATTTTTTCAAAATCCCCCACTGTGCGATGGCGATTTAAAACCCACCAGAGGTAAATGGAAAACTTTTCAATACAAAAAAAAAAAAAAAATAAGGTAGAAGATAAAAAAAAAACAATAAATAAAAATTAAAAATTTTTTTGTAAGTATTTGTATATTCCTCGAGAATAATTATTTCGAACACTTTTGTAAGCATAAAACTATGGGTTTTTATTTTAATAACACATTTAAAAATAACTTGCCTTTATTTTATTATTAAATATCACACCTATAAGAAAAAGGGTAATATTCTAACATAAAACAAGATGTATACATCTAAAATGCCACTTATCAACAACCGATGGCTCAGTGGTAGTGTTAGTTGCTTATCAACTTGCATGCTGTTGGTTCGAGCGCTTGTTGTTCCTTTTGCTTTTTTTGTTTTTCTATTTATTACAATACAATAAATGTGGTAAAAAATTAAAAATGATTTTGGTCTATATCTCAGTAATTATAAATCCAATTTTTCTTATTTTCAATCCGCAAGCAGAGGGGACATTTATATTAATTAAGATTAATGTGAGATTTAGATCAATAAGTTCTCTGGTGGATTCACAATCGGTGCCCGAAAATAGGTATTTTATGTCAAATCTATATATACCCGTTTGGCAAAGGGTATCAACGTATTCGCGATTGAATATCATATGAAGCAAAAAGAATGTACAACAAATACAAAATAAACTGCATATATACAGCATAGTTAACTGAATTCATTGCATTACGAATATGTCGATTTGGCCCTGAATTGAAGTAAAGGAAAAATGAAATAAAATTTGATAAAAGAATCGATTGCCCACGTCCGTAATTAATTTATATGATTTTACCAATGGCAAGAAATGTGGATGTTGATACCTGCCTCAAATGGTGAAGTATCGATATCAATCAGCTGCTTTTTGGTGACAAAGTAAAGTTCATATCCAAACTACATCTCATAGAGGTGTGTGTGTGTGTGCGTGCAATCACTTTGTATGTGTAGGGACACACTTCTAGTCATAATGGTAAACCATGTTTTTGGTGTGTCCAAATGACAGTTATGTGGCTGGATTCGCGGTTGCCCTCTGCAGCAACAGTTGTACGGTTCTTACATACAGCTTGAATTTTACTTTCCAATAGACATTCAAATATTATAAGTTTTACTACGAAGGTATGAAATGTGCAACAGGAGCAGAAGGTTACTATTTTTCGGCCGTGTTGAAATTCAAAGTAAACTTTGTTCATGAAATTTAAGAGCATAGTTTCTTCAACGGAACCGGAGTCAAATAGTAAAACAAGAAAATACATAGTGATGTTCATGATGTCCTAATTATGTACAATGGAGCTAACTGAATATTATAACATTGCGATGTTCCAAGAGGTAGACTCTTCATAATTTTTTCAACTAACTTCAATGTAATTACGTAAAAGCTGGTGGACGCATAAAAAGCCAAGTTAAAAGCTTAGCAGTATTTAAAACAAACACAACAACAAATTAACAAATAATCTAAGCTTATCATATATATTTATATGCTAGAATTTAGATTTCGGGTCAACTTTGCATAACCTCGCAGTTATCTTGTAGTCCGTCTGTAAAAATTGGATTAAAAAAAAAATTTTCTTGCATGAAGGATGAAGGAAGGTGTTCTTCCTCCTACGATAATTTTTTCGAATTTTTCTAAAGTCAAACTTTTTTTAAGACACTATGGTAATCTATCTGAAGTTTTGCAGTCATGCATTGAAAGTAAAGCCGACAGTAAAATATTATAGCACAATTTAATAATTCTTAAAACAAAGTAAATATGTAAAAAACAGGAAAAACTCATAAGTGTGTAATAAATATATATGTATGGCAAAGACTTTTGAAATAAATCATACTCTAATAATGACATTAATGACAGGTCAATCACAACTACTGACTCATGTAAACCGCTTTCAAATAACGGGAAGAGGTCAATGTAGAGTATAAAGGGAAGACATTGGATCCCTATTTGCATCGATGTTGCAATTTCTGACAAATAAGCCCCAGCCATCTAGGAAGCAACATCTTACCGGATACAACTCACCTATGGGGCATATTCTGGAAGAAACTATGGAACGTTGTTTATTACACCTGATTCATATACACCTATGACTCATTATGGTTAAGTCCAAGGAGCGTATTACAAACCTGCGTTAGCTTGAGTGTATGTCGGAGGACATTAGTAGCCATACCTCAATCATCCTAACCCAACTAAAATAGTAATCTTAATCGATGTTCATTGCAAATTAAAAAATAAAAAATACAGCAAGATAAACTGAAGGAAAATGAGCCATAAGCATTAGTTTTGGTTTGATTGATGTGTACTATACTAGAAGGAAACTTAAATGTTTTCAGCCCGTAAATAATTTACTCTCGGTTTCGGATCACTTCACAGTTTTTGGTTCGGGCAGTACTCACAGTGGGAGTTCGAAAAACAAAAAAATAGGAAATAGCTCTGGTACTTCTAAGAGGATATGTCAATTGTCGTGAAGTTGACAAAAAAAAACTTATACGTAAAATTGCGCACAACATATGGGCGTATACTTGATAAATTTCACTATTTTCATACGTAAAGCGTTTTTGTGGCATTTTTATTGAGGGCTACTGAATTGGATTAAGAAAAAATTGCAAATTATATATCATTTACCAAAATAGGCATATTTTTTTTAAAAACATATTTTTTGAAAAAAACAGCAAATAATGCAAGACCTTAGGTTTTTCTGAAATTTAAATGTTTAAGGGAGCTATAGCAGTTTTTTTTTATCATTCAAGGTCTACAGAGGCCTCATTATATTTCAATTGATTCTGATAGCAAATAGTGATTATATCCTTTTTTACATTCTTTATTTATGGCACAGTCTTAGTAAAATTTAAGAACACTACAGAAATATAGATTATAATTCGAATAACATTAAAGCATGTTAGATATGTATGTTAACAAAAATTTTTTTAGGAAAAAATAAATTTTGAAAAATTTCCAAAAAAAAAGAGTTTGTATTTTTTTATTAATGTATTTTTTGCAAACTCATTTTGTAAATTTTATGTGCTTGCTGACGTTTGATCGAGAAAATTTTGGACGAAAATTAATTTTTTTCAAACATGATTCCATTTCGGGAGGCTGTGGTCCTCTACAGAGTTAAACTTTGCATTTTTTTCTCAGTATTATTACAGATAACATAATCTTTTGCCAAAACATAAAACTTATATTCTCTCTTCTGCAAAATGTTTTAAGGCCGATAAAATAATTAATCATTGTAAGTCTTAAAATCCGACTATAAAATTTAATTTAGGTATGAAAGAACAAATCTGCTACTTTTTTAGATTATTAATTTATTTTGTCTATAACGCTTTAGGAACGAAAGAGTTTTTTCCCCTTAAACGTGAAAAGCTCATTTTGGAAGCATCTTAAGAGTTTGTGCCCCGAATTTGCAATTCTAGACTAAGGTCGGTAGGATAGTAAACCTGTGTTTTTTTTTAAAGTACCCGCAATATTCCGCTCTACTTCCTTAGATTAATAATAATTTATAAGTTATTTTGTCTCTCTGCCGATTTGAATGTCGTAACTAACTTCTGCCAGGCCAGCCACTCTACCAATGCAGCCATAGCAGGAATTAAAAAAATGAAACGAAATTCAATATTTATGTATATTAGCACACACAACTGCTTGTTACAAATACACTTAGGAAACTCATACTCATTTTAAGCCCTAACAGGATTGATCCACTTTAATTGTCCCTATTCGGCTTGTTTTAAGTGAACTTGTGTGTAACTTAAATATTCAAGTACGTGTCGTACTAACATCAGGTAGAGAAAACGAGCTTTTTCTTTAAGTGTAGGCCTTCGGGTTTTATTCATCATGATCCAAATAAATAAATAAACGCTATGAAGATTAAATTTTCCCACTTTTCATAACCACCATATTTTTAATTTCGCCGGGATAATAAATTGTAATTTTTTTTGTAAGTGCCATTAAAATTTTGTGGGCACATATTTTTTCATCAATTTCTTTTCAAAGCCCTTTAGCTGAAATGACCTTTTGGACTTTGGGCAGCGATATTTGTGTGTATATGTATATGCGCTAAAGATGAAAATATCTTAAACAGAGTGGTTTCCGCTAATATTGTTTAAAAAAAAAAACACTTTTTCAGCGTGCCTTCAGGCATTATGATTGTGCACACACTGGGAAATTATTTTATTTATTTTCTTTTTTCAGGTCACGTCGTTTTAATATTCGGTAAACATACATTTAAAATTGTGAATTTGTTTAAACCAACTCTTTTCGACCTTTCTTTTATTTATTTGTTTTAGACTACAACTTAGTTTAAAGAAATTAAATTTAGTATGTATTTCTTTTCCTATTTTCCAATTTTCTAATGTATTCAAGGATACGTTCGCTTTATTTTTTTGTTTAAAACAAAAGAACAAATAAACAGACAATTCGCGATATAAACCAAAATAAGACAATTTATTTGACTAAACAAGTTGGCAAGTTTATGTATTCTAATTGAGAAACTCAGATTATTCACAGTCTACGTAATATTTTGATACTGTTTTCTTTACAGCAGGATATGATAAGGATGGGTCCGATGATGAAGACATGAAAAGGCTGAAACCGGAATATTGGCTATCGGTTGAATTGTATTCCAAAGAGCTATATCCTTTGATATTACCTGAAGTAATTTAAGTTATTTTCCTACAGCTTAGGGTACTAAGCTGATACTTTTACAGTGATACGTTATCGTTAAAGCAAGGGTTGAATTTTTATACATATATAAAAGTGTTTTTTAAGAACTTAGATGCTCAAAATAGTTATACAAAATAGAGTTCTAATTTTCCTTTTTTGCACTGTGTATAACCTGGTAGATTAAAATATATGTATTTTTAAAAATTTAGTTTGTGGGTAGTATTTGTGGTATAGTGGCTTGACCCATTCCTGACTGCCTTTCCAGATAAATCTGGCATAACATGGCTTAAAGCCAAATAAGTTTACATAATCAAAAGAATTTTTTGGTCTACTATGTGTCCTTTATTACAAAGCTCGTTATTATTTCAGACTCTATGTATGGGGTTGTTTAGAATGGTTTTTTTGAGCACTAGATTTTCGAACAGGCCGCTTTCTAAATATTTCCGTAATTTTGATATTAAACAGCTTTCATTAAATTAAACAGCTTTTATGCAGGGTGTCCCAAAGCGACCAAAGTGGCTTGAATTCCTTATAACGTTCTTATTATATTTTTTCGTGTTCTGTGCTTTATAAAAACACTTGGAGAATGTAAAATGAAACTCAATTGATCAACGATAAGCGTGACTATAGTTTTTATTTGAATGTATGTGTTGGACGATCAGAGCCAACAGTAGTCCGTGCAAAAATGAAACCACAGCTCTAAAAATAAACCGTCTGGTTGCAAATTTCCGAGCATAGGAGCAGTAACAAAACTTCCTGTTGCCAGCAGGCAACGATCGGTCACATTATTGAATGAATTTAAGAGTGTATTAAGGCAGATAAGGTAAAACTTGCATTTTCACCCTATCGCAAATGCTGGTGAGATACTTATTTTAATATTGGGTAAATAAAAAGCAGCTGGAAATATAAAGGAAAATACATTATATGTATATGTTTATGTGCTCATGTGAAAAATTATGTTGAGGTGGGCAGTTAAAGTACCACTTTTAGAAAATTGACTGAATCCACACAGTTTGTTTGTCAACGTCTGATGTACCTTTTGGTCTCCAAAAAAGGGAACAACTTGCATGAGTTTTTAAAACTTTTCTTCTATACGAATATAAATATTGCACATTATTTAAAGTAATAATGAGTTCCTGTTGCTGTACATAAATTTAATTTTTGTGTAAATCTAACAATTGGTTTTTTTATTATTTGGAAACTTTTTTCAACTAATAATCGCACGCTCAAAATTAAATATTGTGATAAGTTCAACCTACTTCTCGTTTTCTTTAATATTTTTGCGTTATTAAAATGAAATCGTTTAAAGTTAAGGGTCTTTATTAAATATTTTCTTCTTCAAGTGCTTCACATTTTCCCCTTAGCGGCTTGCACATTTCTAGAAAAGCTAACGCAATTGTAAAAACATGTTTTCGAGCTTTTTATGGTTTATTTTGTTATTTGAATTTTTATGTTCTGTGACAAAGTTGCGAACAAATCTTCTCGCTTTCAATGTAACAAACACGATTCATAAATTTTAACAGAAAAAGTTTTTATGTAGAAAAATTTGCATTCAATAAGGAGCGAAAGAAACAAAAATAAAGAAGAATTGATGTTAAAAAGCCAAATAGAAGTTTGTTTTCAAACTCAGTCTAGATTTTCTCACATTTTTTTTTAGCAATGGAAGTTTAAAATTGCTTGGATGTGAGGTTGTTAAGGTTCGTGGTGACAATAACCCAAGAGAAAACTTTATGCCACTTGGGAAACAAGAAAATATGTAAACAAGCAAATAGTAAAACATCAGTAACTGATTTCTTTCACTAACAGAACTTGTTTAATTCGTCACTGGACGAGCAATACACATGTTTACAACTACAGGTGAGGATTCACTTCAATTCGGTCAGGAAAATTCGGGTGAGGCAAATGTGAGGATTAAATTTACGCTATCTCAAGCCGAGTTGCCAATTAAGCCACGAAATGGTTTGCGGAACAAAGCTCTCAGTTTTCGTAGGCTGGTGAATCCAGCCTACGTTGAAATTATAACTGACGCTCGTTGAAAGTTGCTTTCATAAGACGTAGAATTCTGTACTATATACTTAGAATTAATGCTTAAAGAACTGAAACTGTTGTTATCGCTGGTACAATAGCAGCAAACACAAAAATCAATTAAAAATCAATTGGATGTTCGTAAAAGAATATAAAACACTATCCAATTAACAGAAAAGCAATTGATAAAATTTAAGTTGATCAATGAGAATAAATATAGACAGACAGTAATGAAGAGCTCAGTTACTAAGTTGGCTAAGCGTTGTGGTGGGCATGAAACAGCCCTGGTATGTGTCCCACCCAATAAGTCTTCAACTTTACTTCTCTTGTCTGCTTAGAAATTTTAATATAAAGTTATGAATCAATCTTATTACGAAGATTGTATATCCTATTCATTTAAATTGAAAACACGGGTGGTTTTCGTTTTAAATTTTTTTTTCTTACTTTATTAGTTCTTCTTTAGTTTATTTAGTAAAGCTCATTCCTGCAACTTTGTTAAAGCCCCAGATGATGTTCTTTACTATTCAACGCAAGAATTCTAATCGAATTCTCATACAAAGTGCTGCTGCTTTTGTAGCAGTCTTAAACGTTTATAATTAATGGTTGTATCAAGAATTAGTATAAAATCTTAAACGTTTACAATTAATGGTTGTATTAACTAGTAGTATGATAGTTGTAACAATTAGCATTATTAAATACGGAGTTGTATTTATCAACTTCCGTTAAATATTAGCTACAGAATTGTATTTAAAGTAATAACTGAAATGATTCTGATAACTGTTGTGTATTAATATATAACCTGCTTTAGCTACAATTAATTGTAAAAAATTGTTGTAAAAAAGAAATATAAATATTCGGTAAAATGAAGCAAAACGATCCCCTTATTCCTGTTTTCTTTTCTTCATTATTGTTATGAAAAAAGTGTTTCTTACAATGTTGTTTGTTCTCTTCCGCCCGCTGGAGCTGTTGTCATTACTTTTACTTAGCCAGAATGCTTGTTTTCAACTTGTTGGCGAAGTCTGCTTTTGTTGGATAGTGCTTGGCTAAAGGCTGTTGACGTTAAATTAATTAGCGGTTGTTTTGATGCTGTTTCTATGTTTTTTTCGTTTTCAAAATTTTGACAAATGATTTGCCTTAACTAAAACTCACTTTTAACCATGTTGCTCCCTCTTGGTTTGTTGTCCGTTCATACCGTAGCATTAATTATTTTTATTATCGTTCTACTTTGTCATTTCATTTCAGCGGTTCAGCAATTTATGTTCATAGTATATGTATACATATGAGTGAACGTACTTTTTGTGTACTGGTGAATTATAATTTGTTGTAGTATTAAGGGAACACTGTAGCACAGTTGAAATGGAGCTATAGTTTATTGGTTTCTGACGTTCTTGGGTATTTATTTTAAAATAAATAAGATTTCCTTGAAATCAATAGCTATAAGAACTAATTTGAGTTAGTTCATATGATCCAAAAATTATACACTAAGTGATAAGAAATGTTTACTCTTTCTATATTTTTCTTGGATTTTGTAACAAAAAAGGAAAGAGCACTTTTTATTTTTTTTATTTTCTTTACTATCAATAGTTAACAATATTCTTATTTTTAAAGCACTCTTGAGTTTTTATCTTTAGATATTACAACAAATATTTACAAAGTTTAAAAATTAAAATATCATTTCCTGAAATAAACCAATGCCTAGGAAAAAGATAGTAAAAAACCTACATGCGAAATCACAGAGGGGGTTAGAGAAGGTTTGATTTTATACATTAATTAATAAAGATCTATATCTAAGGTATAGAATCGATTAATCAATGTCTTGCAAACTTCTCATGTGCGCAAAATTAGACCTGCTGCATTTTGCATAAAATGACAGCGTCATTTGATTTATGAGCACTTTTGTGTGCTCTCTTTAAGTTTTTTATTTTATATCCCCTTTGCTAAAAAAAATATCACATGTGTTCGGGCAAAAGTAACGGCATCTTAAGATGCCGCTAGATGGCAGAAAATAAAAATTTACAAATTCTGTACCAAAAAAAAAAAAAAATGTGATGAAAAGAAAAACATACAATATTTGATGTATAATGTAAACAGAACTGTTTATTTTAAAAGTTTGTTACGTAAGCGAACTACAACCATCACTATAAATCCAATCATACACGATTTTCAGTTAATGAAATACAGGTTGGTAGATAAAAGTTCTTCCGGAAATAAAAGAAAGCTGTTGAAGGATATGAAACAAAAATGTTGGACAGTGGTTCACATATATTCTTGATATGACAAAAATTTGTTATTAAGGCATTTACCTGCGAACGAATAAATGCGTATTTTTAGGTTTAAAATTAGTTTTGGTAAGCGAAATCGTAAATATAAGGATCTAAGAACCTGGCATCGCTCGAAAAGTCCGATATATGTACATATGGTTACGTTTTTACCTTTTAATAAAGATGGTTTTGTCTGTTTTTTAATTACAAATTACAATAAAACACACACAGCTGTTTTATTAACAGCAGTTTCAGTTCAGCTTAAGCTTTATTGATTATTTAACTCTCTTACAACACTTTTAACAGCGGTACACTACGCTTCCCAAACCCGTTCTCGTTATATGATTCTTGAAGATTGTAGCACAGTTAGACAATGATGATGGCACTAATCAATCACTTGCATTGGACTAACACTTAATACCCCCTTGACTAAAATATGAAACAATATATAACATACCAATTTTTATTTTTTTTATTTTGCCCGATTTTCGAAGCAAAACAATTTTCTTTGCTAGTAAAACCAAAACTGACAAACAGCAGATATGAATGTGGCTATTGTCCTTCACAAAATTTGAGTTAGATGAATATGGCATCATTGCTTTTCTTTGTACTTTTGTTTAATAAGCAGTTGTTTATATAGAATTTCCGTTTTTAGTGCCTTTTTCATTTTAAAAGAAAACTTTTCCCTCAATTCGACAAAGAAAATATCACAACAAAAAATATTATTTTAAAGCTCTAAATTTAAATATGTATTCTTGTTTTAACCAAGCGAGAATGGCTTTTGTCTTATCTGTATCTTGTTGCGTAGAAGTGTTCAGTGTTTTGTGTACTAAAATAAAAAAATAAAAAAATAACACATTGCCTTAAAATTTTATAAAAATTGCAAAATACATAAATATATATAAATTTTACAAGAGGCATGAATAATTTTCTAGTGTAAAATCTTAGACACTTTTTACCCTAGAATATACCACTTCTTTTCTCAAAAATCATTATTGTTTTAAATATGAACTTAATTATTTATTTGATATAAAAGCCAATTAAAATGTACAAATCCAGGGGGCAAATCACCGCATTTGAAATCGAGTGCTTTGTCATCGAAATGCTGTTAACGTGGATCACAGGACTCGTTATTGAAGCGCATCTAATCGATGTTGTACTCGATTGTTACTGCACTATCGAAAACAAATAAACTCTAGCTTTTAGCAGCAAAACAAATAAAATAGCACAGAAGCGAGAAAAAATTAAAGAAATAATTTAAAAAATATATATTTTATTGTTTTTAAGTAAAGTGAATACCAAGAAAACGATTTCCCACTAAGTAGTGTATTTCGTTTGTTACATTTTTCACCGCTTCGCACATAGTGCTTTGTGCCACCCCACTAAAAAAAGGGACAATGTAGCGGCAACGTTTTTTAGTTCTAATCTTTTTAGTTCTAATCTTTTGCTTTAAACTCACAACTTACTCAGCTTCTGGCAATGAAAAAGGATTGCTTTTGTCACAAATGTTCCTACTTATAATGGCAATATTGGACTCATCCTCCGATTCCGATGATGAGAAACATAAAACACATTTGGATTCATTTATATTGAAGTTCTTCACCAATTTATTTATAGCGGTACTCAGCGTTTGGTGCGTTTTTGGTTGCGACTACTGCATTTGCAACTAATATTGAGCACCTTTTTTAACAACTTTGCAAATTTTATTGCACTCCAAATAACAGCTGATAAATTAATACACAGTTTTTAATTTTTCACTTTTTATTTTTTTGGTAATTGCTGTTGGCTCCATCTCTACAATTTTTTGTTTGCTTGGTTTTAAAATGTCAGCTGTTTGAGTGTCAGTGTTGCAAACGCAATACGTATGCGAAAAAAGCAACACGTAATTAGCGGTGCGTAAATGCAAAAATATAGCGAGTGCAAGCTTGTATATTTTGTTGTTGGGTTACAAAGAAAAAGCAAGGATTTCTTGCATTCGCACTTACGCAAGACATTTGCACCAAATAATGAACTGCGCTTATATTTTGTGTTCCTTTTTCGTTTTGTTTCTTTATTGTCAAATGCGTACTGCGATGTAAAAAATAGTAGTAGACAATATTAATTGCGATCGAATACTGTGATCCAAAAAATTGCAGTCGTTGAAATATTTGTACACACGAAAGAAGACTCGATTTCCAATGCGGTGATTTGCCCCCAGGTCCAAAAATAGACCTTACAAATGTTTCTGTCTTTTTCAGCCTACTATATGCCGCTAACATTTCGTTGATGCTAATCAAGTCATTTAAAAAATTGTTAAAACTTTACTACTTCTTCTATAATTCCAATGAACAAAATGAGAATCAGAAATATTCAAACAAACAATTCGTTTTGCAACTCTGTTTTTCTTTTTTTTTGCAACCTTCTATACAACGAGTTACCATCATTTGAAACCCTTGAAAATACGAATCGTAGAAACCGATGGTAACTTTTCTTTTCTCTTTTGTAAACTGCATACTACACACATACATACATAGTAGTACGTGCCACGAGACACATAAGCTGCTGCAATTGTGGTCGTTGCCGAGGTCACAACAACACAATTATAATATAAATAATATTATATTATATAGCTCTTAAGCTGTACTCATTGCAACTAATTTACAATCCTAATTTTAGGCAGAATTAATAACATACAAGTCCACTAACGTTTTTATGTCTAAAAGCAGGCATCTTAAAGAAGCAGAGTGCATGGAAAATTAAAAGTAAATGTAAGAAACAATTTTAAAATTAATAATTTGTTCTTTTTATTAAGTGCGTTTCTTATAGAGCATAGAACAAGTGCAAAAACACATAATTTTGTCATTCGTTTTTGAAATAACGAAAATTTTAAATTATAGACATATATTACAAAGGTTATAAATATTATAAATTCAAGAAGGATTATTGTTGCCATTGAATGTTTTTCCTCTTGCCGAACGAATAACACAACATCAAATATAAAATAAATTCTTGATGGGACGTCAGGTGTGATTGGACCTCATTTCTTCGAAAACGATGATGAAGCGACTGTCACCGGGTTCCGTACTCATCAGAGTGAAACGGAATAAATGACCGAATTGAAGTGATTGCCCTTATTAGAGTACTGCTAAATTTTTAAAAATTAATTTTAATGTTTTAAGCTGTTCTCCTGCAAAACCCAAAAAGCAGACTTAAGCACTTTTTCCTTATTGCGACAAAACTATTACTCACCCTTGGGTTATGTGGAACATGAAACTGTATGTGTTAATTAAGAATCTATTACCGAAATTTTGTTTATCAAATATTACAAGTGCCCACAGGGATTAATTTTGTTATTATTATTTTTGTTTGAGTTTCGTATAATTATTTTTAGCATTAGGTTTAGTTATTAAGCAAACTTTTTTTTCGTATCTAATTCTAAATCTTGTGCCGGGAGCAAGCATTTGTTACTTAAATGTTGATTCGAATTTTATATAAACCAACAAGTCTGTTACTGTAAATCACTAATGTATTAATTTAAGTCCAAAAATGGACCTTTTTCAAAAAGTACTTTCAAAAATACAATTCGTAGTAACCAATGGTGACTCGTTGTATACGAGGTTGCAAAGAAAAGTAAGAGTTGCAAAAACGAAAAGAAATGTTTGCTGTGTTAAAGGTTTGTTTGAACATTTCCTATTCTTATTTTGTTCATGGGAATTATGGAATGAGTAGTTAAGTTTCAAACAAACTTTTAAGAATTTTTCAAATCTACTGATGATCAACACCAAGGAAATGTCGTCGGCATATAGACAGCTGAAAAAGAAAGCAAATATTTTTTTGAAAAGGATCATTTTTGGACCTAAATAATACATTGCAATTGGCAAGTAAAGCAAATAAATAGTTAAGTTCACATTTGTAAATCACATGTATGTTATACTCTATTATTTTCTTTATTTTAATGACAGTTTGCGTTAGTCTCTGATAAACTTTACTCAACCAAAAATTGTAGTTTTGGATACTTAGGGATTTTGATATTTACAATTTAGATGAGTACTATTGGTTTCGAAAAATGTACCCTTATGAAGTTTAATTTGTTTTCAAAATTTCTAAAGTATACAAGTCATATTTTGTAAAAAAAAATTTTCATATACATACACATATTGTATTTGTTTTTCAATCTTCTCGAATGTTTTCAAAATTATGTTTTGGTTTCCGACTAAATGTTCGGTATATTGGAAAGTTTACGCCAAATGTGTACCAGTGCAGTACAGTTGACCGTACCTTAGTCGACAAAGCAGTTAATAAATTGTATGCTGAACCTGCTAGTATACCAGTGGTCATAGGAAATGAACTAATTTTTACCGGAGATGAACAGCATTTACGTATGCCTCATAATCATCATCGCATTGCCACGAAATTTTATTATGCCACAAAGAATCACATAAATTTTGCCATACAAAGAGCGGTCTGCGTGCAAGAGTCTTGGAGCCATTTCGATGCTCAACAAAGATCTGATATATTTCAGAAAGCTGCTGATTTGCTGTTTGCTGAAGACACGAGGGCTGAACTTATGGCAGCTATAATGCTCAATCAGGCCAAAACGAGACTTGAAGCTGACAACGATGTCTGCAAATTGGTGCTTATGATAAGAAAATTTGCAGAGGCCTTACTAAGTTTAACGAAGTTCAAAGAGCCCGCAGTGAGGAAAAATATTAAGAGCAGCTACCTCTTAAGGCCATTAGATGGCTTTGTGGCTGCTTGTGGTCCCCTTTATATGTCTTGGAATGCTTCTTATCTGGCTCTAAGCCCATTGATAATGGGAAACACAGTTGTATGGCGACCACCTCCTAATTACGTGCATGCAGCATTTATTATATTCAAAGCATTTATGCAAGCAGGTGTGCCCTGTGGAGCATTTCAGTTTTTACCTTCCAACTACAAATTATTTTTAAATACCATTATTGAATCTGAGGATTTGGCCGGTGTTAATTATGCTGGTCGTGTTTCTACACTTAGAGACTTGTGGCATGACCTTTCCATACATTTGCCCCACTATAAGTGTTTTCCCCGGCTAATTGGTGAATGTGATAGCAAAGGATACCATTTTCTACACGAGTCAGCTGATTTAGATTTGGTAGTGAGCAGCACAATACCAGCCGCCTTCTGCAATTCTGGCCAAAGAACCCATTCCTGTGGACGCTTGTATGTACCTGCCTCATTGTGGCCTGACTTGCAATGCAAACTAAGGTGGTCTGTAGAAAACATAAAAATTGGGGATCCAACTGATGAAAAAACTTATGCCTCAGCCATAATGCGTGAAGATGTTTACGATGATGTCGTCTCACATTTGGCATATGCAAGAGAAAGTGAGAGCTGTGCCATTCTCTTGGGTGGTAACTTTACAAAAACGCATGGCTTCTTTATTGAGCCAACTATCATTAAATGCAAAGATCCCAATGATGGTACAATGATTGAAGAGATAATGGGTCCTGTTATATGTGTGTATGTATATGAAAATAACAAGCTACAGGAGGTTCTGGAGACATTGAATTGTACTCAGAAATTCGGCAGTAGCGGTTCTATATTTTCCACTGATAGTAAAGTTACAGGAAAACTTTTAGATAAGTTGCGCATGACGGCCAGCAATTTGTATGTAAATGAGAAGTGCTCTGGTCATGACTTAAGTTATCTTCCCTTGGGCGGTAATCGTTTGTCTGGTACGAATGACAAAAGCTGTCCCGAATTTTACTTGCTGAGATTTTCCTCGCCCCAATTAATAGAAGAACACGCTGTAGCATCAGAAGGCAAAGATCGACTGGAGAACCGTGGTTGCTTATGTTGAACAAATATCAGCACCTTTTAAATAAGTCTTAAGACCCAGTGAAAAATCATTTTTATGAAAACCAACTTTTAAAGCAAACAGTAAAAATATTTCTCGTACATCACTTTTCACTAACTTGAAATTTGTAATACTTTTTGTTGCTAACACACCACTAACATTAATTAACTAATACTTTTTCCGAATAAAACAATTTCTTCTTCTATTCTATTTGTTAAAATCGTATGTGGAAATTTCCATGAATGACAGGGTAATATTTCTTACATAGAAACGGAAACACCATTAGAGAACTCTATAAAATCATGTGTATATTTTGAAATGCACTTGTTTTTTGAAGTCATTTAATTTTCAGAACAGGTTTTTCAAATTACTTTTTGTCTGCTCTTCACCCAACTATTGTATGAACAAATAAATAAACAGCTTCGTAGAAATATTTAAAATATTGTATGATATTCTAATCTTATCAACTTATTTTTCGCGTACCTTTTGCGTTGCACTAAAATCCCACAAAACTAATGAAATTTCAGCCAGCACAATATCATTATTATATTTCCACGCGTTGTGATGACGATTGCAATATGCATCAGCAAATTTCAAATTGAAGTGCACAAACTGCGGTTTTAGACCGATGCGTTAGCCAACCCAATAAACAGAAACGACTAACTTATGCTTTTATTGTATTTTAGCCACAATTCAGCTGCAACGAAATCAACCATATAAAACCACACACAAATACAACGAATCAACTTTGAACGTGCCAAAAATTTTGAGAAAACCATTAGAAAGTGTTTTTCGTACCTTACAAGGATGGACTGGCATAATCATTTAAAATAAAATACCGTGGTGTGGCAGTTAAAGTATAATTTCGGAACGGTAGGTTAAAGCGTGAGTCAAGTCATAAATAAATACAATTTTTGAGAATTTCGGAACAAAAAATGTTCAGAATTTTTCACTGAGTTCAAGTTATAAAATGAAGCAGAGAGGCAGAAAAATATACAACAACTTGGGTGGCTGAGTGGCAGGGTTGACGCTTTAGAAACATGAGCCCCTGAGTTCAAAGACGAGTGCTGACGAGAAAGTGTGGCGGCTTCGAAACAACTAGTTGTCCACCCTGCTAAGTGTCTTTGATGTCTTCTTTGTCTAAATTAATTAATATCAATCACAAAGATAATATAGAAAGAACTTCGGCCTGATAAACTTAATACGGAAATAATTATATAAGAAAAAGTTCTAATATTAAAAATAATTAACTTTAAAATTCCTTTAAGAATTTTATTTTTCTACTCTGTAATGCAAATTTCAAAACGATCGAAAAACATTCAATTGTATGCACAAGCATAATATTTTCCCATTCTGAAAAAAAAACATAGTTAGATGTTTTAATCGAAAGCTAGAAAAGAAGAACACTAATCAGCATCTTGTTGACTTGCATAGATATTAGTTGACTTTGAAAATAACTTAGAACAAAACATTTCACACAGTGCCTGATGTGTGTATTAACAAAATTTTGTTATCGGTAGACTATTTGAAATCAAGAGAGAACACAACCAAAACAAGACTAAACAATGTGTTTTTTTCAAAATGCATTCTTTTCATGTGAAACCAGCCCCAGTTGAATTTGTAATTTAGATCACGTATTTTAATGAGCTCCCGTTTGTTAAAAGCTGTAAGAAAAATTCGATTAAGGATTAGCATCACGTGTATTTAAATTCAAATACATTTGCTTTTTTAAATACATTTAGTTCAAATGTAAAAAAATGAACAGAAGAGCCAAATTCAAAGAAAACAAAAGACAAATGAAAATTTTATTCATATGTCCAAATTATTTGTATTTGCAAACAAATACAAACAAACAAAAAAAAGTGTTAATTTGTATGTATATAAAGGGTGTTTTTTTTTCGACGTACAGAACTTTAAGTTGGCATTACGGTTCAAGATGGCAAACGATTTAGCAGCCGTCAAGTGATTTATTCTCCGTTTGGTTTGGCAATTCATCATGAATAGACTCACGCCTGAGTAACGCTTGCAAGTAGTGCAATTTGAGTGCCGTTGTTCCCGATTTTCATAAGCAAATTATGTTTAGCGATGAAGCGCACTTCTGGTTGAATGGCTACGTCAACAGACAAAACTGCCGCATTCGGAGTGAAGTTTATACTCAAGTGTATGTCGAAACATCGTTACATCCAGAAAAACTGACTGTTTGGTGCGCTTTATGGGCTGGTGGAATCATTGGTCCGTACTTCTCCAAAAACATTGATGGCCAGAACGTTACAGTCAATGGTGATCGGTATAGAGCCATGATTACTAACTTTTTCATTCCTGAATTGAATAACCAAGATGTCCAGGAGATGTGGTTTCAACAAAATTTCGCAACGTGTCACACAGCTCGTGCCACAATTGATTTATTAAAAGACTCGTTTGGTGACCGCCTAATTTTACGTTTTGCACCTGTAAATTGGCCTCCAAGATCTTGTGATTTAACACCACTAGACTACCTTCTGTGGGGCTATGTAAAGTCATTGGTCTATGCGGATAAGCCATAAACGCATGACCATTAGGAAAACAACATTCGCCGTATTTTTGCCGATATACGGCCTTTAATGTTGGAAAAAGTCATCGAAAATTGGAGGTCCAGATTGGACTACATCCGCGCCAGCTGTGACGGTCATATGTCAGATATCATATTTAAAATGCAATGCCACAAGATTATCTTTCGGATAAATAAAATTCATGTCAATCGGATAATCCATTGTTGTTTTATTGCAACTTAAAGTTCTATACATCGAAAAAAAAAACACCCTTTGTATTACTGACTAGTATGGCTCAGAGTCGAATATATGGCCAACCACATTTTTTTAAACAAACCAAAAGTTTGACTTCTCTCTTTTGGCTTCGATACAAAAAAGGTGTTTTACATTTTATTATATCGATTAAGTATCATTTGTACTCGTTATTGTACAAGAAAGATAAAATTTTTGTTTGCAATATTAGATGAAAATAAATTGGCATTACCATTTCATTTTGCTTTTTTCCAAAATTTAGTCAACAATACCACATGTATCATTGATTGAATTATGTTTTACAACAGTCAGGTCAACGTTAAACAGGCAATTGCTAAAATTTTACTGAATAATTTCCATCTTAATTTCATTTGGTATGATTTTCCAATAAAAAACAACCGATAATTAAAAACACATTGGTCCTTTACAGCAACATAGTAATATCTATAAAAATTTTAATTATAATGCTACTTTATTTATTTTGTTGTAAAATTCAGCTCTACATCTTAAAACAGTTTGATATTTTAATGAAAATCTTTATTGAATTCAGCTCGTAAAGCTTACATTAGAAAACTAGAAATAGTATTTTGGGAAATAAATATTTTAAAGCGTACAAAGCTAGTTATATTAAACATTTCAGCTTGTTAATTGAAGTTACAGCGAAGTTGTAGCAAACCAGCAGAAGTGATAAAACTAGTTATATTTTCAACCTTTTTTTTGTCAATGCTGCTTTTGCCAGCTCAGCTGTTTTCGTGGAATATGGAACTATTCGAAATGCTCAGTTAGGTCTGATCATCTGTGAGTGTTGTTCTTTACAACCGAACAACGCTTACAGGTTATTTAATGTGTTATATGAACGCATTCTCGGATAAGAGAGAGCACAGCGTACTTAATCGGCTACTCAAAGTCTTGTGACAAAAGTTAGCACGAAACTTTCGTTATTTTACGTTGCAAATGCAGAGAGAGAGGAAATTATCGTAGCTGTTTCCAGCATTGTGGATGACAATTAACTATCAACTCGGGTGCTGCGCTAGATTGCCAAGTGTTGTCAACAGAATGGTGCCACATGGTATTTAGCATAATAAATTAAGGCCCACTTGAGTGGTAAAAAGTTATTTTAAGTTTCAGGGAAATAAATTCTGCGATTTTACGTCTTTCTGTGGTAAAGCTTTATTGAGTCTCATGTCGAGAGGACTAATCCCACAACGATTAACGGAGTTAAGGCCAATATTGCAGAATTTATTGATAAAATTCTTGCCTATATACTAAGACAAGCGTGCTGAAATTCAACCTACCGTACTATTTATTTGAGGCTTGACATTATCTTTAAATATTGAAGTATATAGACTGGTTTATCGACAGAAATAAATATTATAGCATTTCTACAAATTCCGTATGATATCAAATTTGAAATTTGAAATCTGGGTATTCATGCTATTTTGCCCTTTTTAGTCGTAAGTTTATTGCCACTGTTGTAGCCCTATTATCACGATTGTAATGCTAGGAAGATTTCTGTAAAGCTCAGCTTGCACTTTACCTCGGTAGTGCACGAGCTGATGTAAAAAAGCCAACATTTCACCGACCATAGCAAGCAATACTACCAAGAAAAATGCTGTTAGATTTGATTTTCTAATAATGTAATGTATATTTTGCAAATTTTTTACCACTCATAGTTGAATTTTGCAGTTTGTATTAGCTTTTTGTGAACTAAATTCGCTTAGTTTCAATTACAATTACATGACGCAACACCAAAATGATCTAGGTTACGAAAAAAAAAAATCTGAGTGGTATTCACAGAAACTCTATTGTAAACGCCTACATGCAGACTTCATTTAATCAATAGCGGTATTCACACCGAACTTGTTAATTTGTTACTCGATAGTTTGTTAATTTGTTAAAGTTAGCAACTGTGAACGACCCCCTTTTTCAAACTTTGTTAGTTTGGTAACTTTCGTAGTAAACCAGCTGATTTATTGTTCCGACACAATTTATTATTCTGAAAAAATTAAACATGCCACGAGAAAGTGTAAAAAACAGTTCCAAACCCTTTAATTACTCATGCTTTCTGAAAATACATATGTATATGTCATTGGCATAATCTTATAAACATACATACACAAAATAGTGCTACATTACTTCAATGTCCACATTTTCCAACACAAAATCCAACAGCAATTTATACTCCACTTTTTTTGCATTTTTGATCGAATGCGCTTTTTCTTTTGGTTATCCACTATAAGAACAGTTTATGATTTATTAAAATAAAATAAAAAATCACTTAATTAACATACATACTTACTATCAATATACACGAAAATTGTCAAAACACAAATATTTTTTTTAGAAATGTATCACAAATGCCTTTTATTGTTTAGAAGTTGTAACAGCTGATTGTGAGTTACCAACTAACAAGTATTTTATCAGGGATGCCGAGTCGTTAATTTGTTAAATGTTAATCCGGTAGTGCCATAAATATACAAAAACAAAATACGTGTAAAAAAGTAACTATTAACGATTAACAAACTAACAAGCTCAGTGTGAAAACCGCTAATATTTTTCTCAATGCTGTACTTGTACATATGTACGTCGATACTTTGCATTGTATCTATCTTATGTTTTAATACTAATTATGTAATCACTCAAATTGGTTTAATAACCATTTAGCACATATGTTGCAAAGTAAATTTTTTTTTTCGAGTTATCACTGCTTTGGAATAGGCAAACGACATGTAGAAATTTTGTCCCTAATTTTTCCTCTTGATGGGAATGATACACCGCGAAAAATGTCGCTTATTAATATAACCATTATCTACTGTTAATTTATTGTTAATATAAATTGTAGTAACGAATTTGACGAAAACAACTTTCTCGTTGGTTAAACCCACCAGATCGAAGGTATAACTTAACTATTAAGGTAAATTGTTTCTGGAACTTAGATATGATGTAAAAAACTTACACTATAACAAGTTTCAGAGAAACATTTTAATAAGTAGTAATACAATTTTAATGATAAGATTACCATAAATTTACCGCTAAAATATATGTTAGTGGTTTTCTTTTAAAATATTGCGATGGAGAAGTGTTAAGCGCGCGGCCAACATACCGGAGGTTCTGTGTTCGATTCCAGCAGGCGGTAAGCTATAAAAAGTTGTTGTTTGTAACATAATCCATACATTGTACAAAAAGATTTTCTTTTGGTTGGTTTCTTTTTACAATTTTTTATTGGTTAGATTTAACGATTTCAACCAACAAAATTAGTTTGATTTACCTACAGATTTTTTTGTGTGCAACAGCTCTTAGTTTTAATATATTTTTCCAACATTTTTCACATCTCGTAAATTCTGTTCACAACAATCATGAAAATCTCATTTTGTGGTTTAAAAATTACACAATTTTAACAGCTACACAAACATCAATTCGAAAATAAATAAATTGAGTTAAAATGTAATTTTCTTAACAAATGAATAAATTCTAAAACCATAGTAACACTAAAATTGTACATGTGCTTTCTTTACTACAACAAAATATTATAAATGGGTCAAACACCTGGCTGGCAAAACAATTTGAACTGTTACTGCAAAACAATTTGAATTGTTACAATATACACACGTATGTACGTAAAATGTGTATTTAATTTTGCGTTGTGCAATTCATTCTAATATAAACCACATTTCAAAAATATATTTGTCCAACATTTACAAGTGTCATACACTTCCTCTGTCGATGCCCAGCTCTCTCTCTCTCTCTCTCTCTCTCTGACAAGAGAACAAATTAGTTGGGCAGACCGACACTAAATGGGCTACCGGAAGTGTCGGAATGCGGTTTGGACAGGGTGGGCTCGTTTATCCGTTTATCGGGCTGGTTCAGGTTGGAACTGGTGGGAAGTATGTAGGGCTATCTTCCAACAGCCTACTCGGGTATCACAATGGGACCTTTCTGGACCGGTTTCACGAATGTATATATGGTTTTACAAATTAACAAAAATTTTACTTTTACGCTGCCCCCTTAAGAGCAGTTCATACTATTACACTGTGTTTTAATACTTGTCGAAAATTTAAATAATAACGGAAAATAATGCTACACAAATTTGACATCCCATACTACTTGGTGGCTGTTCACAAATTACGTAACGGTTTAGGGGGGGGTTCGTAAAAACATTACGCAACAAAAAAATATTATTTATTGGAAAACAAGAGCGGTAATTTAAATGTGCCAATTTTTAATCCCTAATTTTTATCAATATACTTTTCTTTTAAATTACACGTTAAATACATGAATTTAATTTCTTGAGTTATATTTCTATATAGTATGTACATACACATGTACATAAAATGAATTACATTATTGTTATTTTTTTATAAAATTTTTTATTATTTAAAAATGAATTATTTAGATATGAAAAATCTGCAAAAATTGCGTTACGTAATTAGTGAGCAGCTCCTTGGTCGTTTTGTGTCTTTACATAATTTAATCAATGAGTCGACAGTTTTGCCGCCGAGAGCTAGCCTTTGGTGATAGTATTATTATTTATTGTATAGAACCCAAAATTTGGATTTAAGTAATCATATAGAATTATATTTAATTCACGTCATGTTTTACGAAAAATGGGGTTTTGCTATAAACATTTTCGCGCTCCTAATTATAACTATTACTTTAGCTGTTGAATACTTCTACTTGGTGGCACGACTTCCGGCTACATAAAACTGCTCATATGCCGTTGATAAAGATTTTAAAATGCCATGCGCTATTTTCCAATTTATTTGAATCGTGATAGTGTAAATGCAAAATGTAATTTACGTTAGATTTTTTGGCAAAAAATGTGTTTAGACTTTTGTCTCGTAATGTATAGTAGTCTCGTATTGTATAATAGTGCAAACTGTCCTTTAGCCATTAAAGCGGTCAACGCATATCGTAAAGTAAAAAATTAAATTATCTACTCGAGATTTTGTTCTTAGGAGTGTAATTTTTGTTTTACTTCTTTTCTGCTCCCGTCCCCCTTTTTAATTCAAAAAAATACCAAAATTCTGCTTTAGCCTGCCTCCTTCTTTGAAATTTAGGTTGACCGACAAGTACTAGAGACCTGTTCGATTATTTTTTTAAGGCTTTCAGGCACTTTTTGAATTTTTTTGGTACTTATAAAAATAATTTTGCATGAACCCAGAATTTTCCAGGCAAGCTGGCTTTGGTAACACATCACTCTTAGCTATAGATAGTATACGAATATTTGGTTCGCCACAGTATTTGTGTTCATTATAATACTACAACTTATTATATGCCACATTGTAAGTCCTGCTACTGACAAGGACTTCATAGTAGGTCACCGCCCAAATTACCATAAATTATGTTATATGTGCCAATGCAAGTTTATTTTTTTTAAAGTGAATTGCAAAAGCTGTACGTCGCTTATAACACTGATGATGCATATTCATGATGATGAATCAGCTTGCTGAAGTAAGGAAATAAAAATTCTTATAATCTAATATTTTTAGCACAAGCAACTTACCGATAGAGCGTAAGTCACGTAGTGAACCAATCAACGTGTTTAAGTACTGCATTTATTTACAAACTCTGAATGACATGAATACAGAAATCAGCAAGATACATAAGTATGACGACTTGATGGCAGAATTGCGTACTTTCTATAGTAGTGCGGTAAAAAGTTAAATTTGTTCAATAATGCAGAAACATTTTCTTGAAAAAACAGCTGCTTAAAATGTATATAGTTTTCCATTTGTTTTTTTTTTTAAAGGTGTTATTAATTGTATTTTTGGTTGCTTTGCGGATTTATTACCTTCTGATTTGATATCAACCAATTCTTCTTTTTTATAAAATTTATCGAATATTGGCTACGCAAAAAATGGACGAGTAAAAGAGTTGGAAAACGAACAAAATGTTCACTGTGTTAAAGGTTTGTTTGAACATTTCGTATTCTTATTTTGTTCATGGAAATTATGAAAAAAGTAATTAAGTTTCAACTATTCTTTTAAGAATTTTTCTAGTGTACTGATGGGTTGATTAGGTTCAGCGAAATAACGGCGGTATACAGAAACAGTTGAAAGGTCTATTTTTGAACCTGAATTAATGAATATTTCTAGTTTTTACTTATATACTTAATAAATTATTTATTTAGTCATTGATTTATTTATTTATTATTTATTTATACATTTATTTATTTATTTAAATATTTAATTGTTTAGCTATTAATATAATTATTTTTCAACATTCTTTTCTGGGATAAACATCTAATGTATTGTAGCGTTATTAAGTATGTGAATGTAATTGTACAAACAAAAAGACTACATCTAAAAAATAAATGTTGTAGGACTAATATTGAAAAGAGACCAAAAAGTAATATATACTTCGGAAAAAAAAACTAAACAAGTCCTTTATAAATGCTTTTGAATTCCCAAGTTTTGAATTTTATATTGGATAGCCTGAATAGTATATACAAAAAATTATCTTCGAAACTAGCCTTACGTTGAATTTGAATAATTTACTTTTCATGGTCAGATCTAGCAAATTGAGTTCTATTATATAAATGCTAGCATATTACCCGCTACTTCGTTAGCAGATGTTATTTAAAGAAATAATCCATATACATATACAAAATAGTAGTAGCTCAAAAAATAGAAGAGAAAATAATTTATGTTAATTATTTATTAAAAGTTAAATTTGTTAATATAACTCCTTAACTTTTGTAAAATAAAATTCTCGTTTCAACACTTTGAAAGCAATCTAGAGAAGGAATGATCTCACCGTAAGCAAAACATAAACGATTTATAACAGGTAGCCGCACTACTACACCAAATGCAACACCAACAAACACAAGGTATTTTGTTAGTAGATTTACTCTAAGTTTAGCCGGCAAAGGCAGTAGTCTACTTACACCAGTCTACTTTTGTACAGTTATCTAGTATTAACCTGCTGAATTTTTGTGCTACTTTCATTAGGTCCTGAAATATAGAATTACAGATTCGGTCCTTTTATACCAGTTTTTGCCCCCTAACCAAAGTGGAAAACTTACTATTTCATAAAAGTACCAGACACCTGTCTGCTTATTTGCAGTAAACTTTTGACCCTTTTTGAATAATTTTTTGTTACTTATACTGATTGGTTTAGGAAGGGAGATATGTATATGTGGAATTACTAATTTATCCGTTTTTTCCCCTTTTCGCCAACCTTGATAGCTCAAAAATTTGCATAATCTATCCGTAATTTTGTTTTTAGGAGTCTAGTTATTGTTGTACTTCTTTCCTGCCCTCATACGTCTCTTCAATTAAAAAAGGTACCAAAATTTTGTTTTACTCCTTTTGTTCCCCTAAAATTCAGGATCTTAAATAAAATACCACACATTTCCAAATGTTTTTAGTAAGCTTTTACTCCAGTTTTAAATTTTTTTGTTACTTATATTAGGCGCGGAGATACAGAATTACCGATTTTGCCCCTTTTTCCCGCTAAATATACAGAAAGTAAAACAAAATTGCATATGCTATCCGACATTTTATTCTTAGGAGTGTACTTCTTGTTTTACTTCTTTCCTGATCCCATCTCTTTTTACAATTAAAAAAAGTACCAAAATTCTGATTCTACCCCTATAGAGACCTGTTCAATTATTTTTAGTTGGATTTCAGGCACTTTTTGAATTTTTCGGGTACTTGTATTAGGTACAGAGATATCAAATTACAGACTCATCCCTTTTTTACCCCCTTAATGTCAAAATTTTAAAAAAGTGACAGATGTATCGAGATTTGTTTAATGAGTATTAAATTCAGTTTACCGTTTTTTTCTGATTTTATCCTTTATATAGATATATGCAATTCAAAAAAGTACCAAAATTCAGCTTTTACCCGTTTTATTCCTTTAGTACTAAAAATATAAAAAAAGTACCAGACACCTTTCCGTTTATTTCTAGTGTGCGTTTGGGTGCTTTTTGAATTTTTGTGCTAACTGCTTAAGGTTTGGAGATATTTACCCTATTTTACCCGTTTTTACCCTTTCCGGGGCGAGAATCTCGTCTTAATGGATCCATACATCAGAAGGGCTGCCCATATACGAAATTTGATTACTCTAGCTTTAGCCGATAGGACTGGACGATGATCCCCCAGTCAGTCAGTCATTCAGTCAGTCATTCACGATACAATCCTATATAATATAGATAGATAGATAAAGGGTACCCAGAAGTAATAATTTTATATATAAATAAAATACATTTAAAATGTATTATATTTATGGGTCATAGTGGCGTATGAGTTTTAGTTAGTATCAAACGTATGTACAACGTATATTACGTATACACAAGGGATGTAAATGCCGGTTTTTCTTATTCATTTCTGTAGCTGGTCTCTTTTAAATCTCGTTTTTTTTTAGAATATTGAATAACAAAATTGTTTGAAAATACAACCAGCAATTTGAAGAAAAAACAACCGTTCGAATTTTTTCAATTCGCATATATTTATCAGATAAACGGTTTACAATTTTTCAACAGAATCACATTTTTAAGAGACTATTTTAACTGACCGCTAAACATAACGAAGCAAAACATAACACTGTTATACGCCAAAATTATTCAGGGGTTCTCATGTACTAGTCTCGCTTTGTTGGATTCCATAGAGAAGAAAAACATATTCAGCTTTTTAGGTTAATTCGAAAGAGATGTTATAACAGTAAATGAAGTGAATAACGTGATTTGTTGTATTTTTGAATTGAAAAAGTCATATCTTCGTTGTTTCCCAACAGATTTCTAATCATTTTTCTTCTGTTCCAAGAAATTTTCAATTAATGAATAGTGATTGTGAGTCGCGCATTAAATAGCTAAACTATAGTAGCTAAAATGTAAGAAACAAATTTATCATAAAAAAGCATATGCAAGATATATATAATTATAATTGCAAAAAAATGCATTATGTAAACTTTATAAATTGGGTAACTTAAATTTGTTAAAAACCAAATCAAATGCTCTGTTTGGTGTTTGAACTTTTTGGTTTTCAATAAAAAATGACATGATTTTCTCCCTGTTTTATAAACTTCTCCGTCAGTATCATATTTTTAAGACGAGGAGTAGATAGAAAGCATACTGATTTGATTTTTTTCTATATGACGCTAATCAATTTTTAATATTTCCTGCTGAAAGCGTTTACCTTACTCATCACTCTTGTGTACTAAATTTGATGAAAATCGTTCTATATGAGCAAATGGATAGTGTAGTTTCACTGACATTTTGCAGCCCATCACCCGGTGCGCAGACAGCATACTGTTAACAATCTGTTCATAATTTTAACTCTTTGTGTTTCCAAGAAATTGTTTACTCACTGTAACAAAGTAATTTTTCAGGTTTCAGTTGTTGCAATAAATTAAGATATTTTACCAAGCGTGCTATTTTTTTCAAATTCAAAAAGTATAGAACAGGAACAATGTATCACAAATAACGAAATTACAGATATATAATTTTTGTCTGACATCTGTTTTGCTATTTGGCAGTTTGGCTAACGGTCTTGCAAACCCAATGCTTAGAAAGATACGATCGTCTCCTACTCACAAATTTGCATTACATCGAATTGAACATTTAATTAACTTAAAATCAATGGAGAACTATCGTACTTTAGATGAAGCGAACTTACATTGTGTGCAACTGGCATATCTTAACGAAAACAAAGCTTGTACTTTTGTGTGGGTGAGTATGTCTTTAATTTTTTTACACAATGTTTCAAAAATTTTGAGATAAAAATGTATTTTAGCTGAACAATTTTATCTTTCAGTCTACCCATTATTTGTAGTTATTGAAAAAACTGGCGATAAATATATATTTACCGTATTCAAACGGTCTCATATTGTGTCATAATGTCAGAAAGTACTAACATTTTATGAAAACAAAAAATTTTTGTTGTGCTGCAAACAAAAATAGTCATAAATTAATAAGACTTCATGGACTGTGTTTAGTGATTCGTCATAAGTTAACAGCATACATCTGAGGTGAACGGCTAAAACACATTCGTCGAGCCGGTGATATTCTTTACCTGTGGCAAATTATATTCTAAAAAAATATTTTATATAACATAAAAAACCCCTTATATGCGCTTATATGCATGTATGTACCCAAACAAGAATGCATTTGTTTAATAGCTGAAGGCCTTGTTTTACTATCCTACTCAGTCGTACGATATGGTAAAAATGAAATGTGTGCGCACAAAGTGTGATAGTGTGGACTAAATATGTTTGTGTGCGATACGAATGTACGCATGTGTGTGTTTCGCAGATATTTATATCAACATCCATGTCCATGCATTTAACCTAAAAATTAGATACTAATCTTAGAAGACTGGCAACCCACAAACGCTTGTGTACTGGCCGGCGTCCAGAACATGAATCGACTCCGTTCAACCGGCGCCAGCTGTTTTTGTTTGAATAAATTTATCTATTCCATTTAATATCATTTAAGAAATAAATGCAGTAAAATATATACATATGTATATGTTTGTAAATATGGACATATTTGATTTCAAATTTACTTGAATCAGCTTTCAAAACATCTAATAGCTAGTTTTTTCACTTATTTTGGCATTATGAACAAAAATATTTAAATGGCTTTCTTTTTTTAACAGCTGACTCATATTTTAAATAGCGCACTACTTTATGACAGGTTGCTCATAGCAGTCATATATTTTCGTGCTATTATTTTAAGACTTCTGACTTTAGGACGACCCTTTGAATACCGTAAATGTTTTTTTCAGCGTTTAAATTTTTCAATTTTTAAGGACACGCGAAAAAAGGAAGAAATTTACGGGTTTCCCCAGTTTTATCACTTGTTTGATCATTTATAGCAGCATTCAATAGAAGTAAATTGAACTCTTATTTGTTAAATTACCTGTGTTAATGCTTGTTTTAATTAATAAAATATAGCAAAAGTACTTGGACAAAAGTTGCTGGACATTACAAACTGTTTAAATTTTTGATTATTCATGTACGCAAAATTAAAAAAAATCGGAAAGCACAAAACACGATTGCATATATTCGACATAATAAAAACCAAAATAAAAAATTTATAGCTAAAATAGGTATTGATACAATTCGTAGCGGTTGAAATTTTGGACCTACAACGGCTTCTCCAGCTAATTTTGTAATTTTACTTTTTATCACTTCTTAATGTTTTAACTGTTTATTATCTGAGTCAATTATAGCAGTCTGCTTGCGTTTTTAGTGTACTACTTCAATAAAAGTCGAAAATAACTTTAGTATTAGTAATTTTCTTTCGGTGTTATTTGCTTAAATATACTTTTCGATCAACTAAGTTCATGAAAGGGCTATTAAAGCTCTATAAGTAAAGGGTTTTCTAATCAACTTGTCTTGTGACCCGTATAAGGTAGTTTTAAAAATTTGCTCATTTCTTTCGTTTTGCAATATTGTTAAATTTGGCTGCGAAAAATTGTGTTATTTGCATACTTCTCAAAGAAGTGTGTATCTTTTGAATATTTCACAACCGCAAGATAAACAAATTTATTACAATCACATAACTTAGCGCAGTCGTACTTCTCTTACACCTAGATGAGTTGCTTGTCTAATTTTTGAATTTAAACGGCATAGCGTAATTACGACAGTGGTCTATATTTATAACCAAAAACTCAAGATACCAGAATTAGCGTAATAAAAAAATTTAACTGTTTCGTAAAGTAATTGTACTTGGCACAATAGCCTTATTTAGCCATAATGAACCAAAAGAAAAAACAAGTAATAGTGCTATATTCGGCTGGGCCGAATCTTAAATACCCTTCACAATGGTACATACATTCTGATTGATTTTTGGTGCGAAAAGTTGTTTTATTTGGCTTTTAAAGCCGATTTCTTGAAATATCGGGAGACGCTATATCTGGGGTATATATGGGCCGATTTTTTCTGAATTTCAGTATCAGATCCACTACCGGGATTTAACACAGGCTGCAAAACTTTTATTTAAATAATTCCTAATATGCTCAAGTTCAACCACTGGGTGACACCAATTCTTTTTAATATCAATGAAATAAAGAAAAGCAAAATGTATTTCTTAATCATTTATCAGTTAACTTTATAGTAAAATTTATTTAACAAAAAATTGCATATAATTGCATTATTTTTGAATTATAATGCTAAACATTTCCATTAAGTGTGATTTTCTTTTCAATTTACTTACGTATGTGGGTACATGCATACGTATGTATGTATGTATGTATCTATAATAGAAAACTCTAAAATAAATTCTTTATTATTGAATATTTTCAGTGTGTTCCATAAAACAATGATTATATACATACATATATACATACATACATATTTACATTGCTTGCTTTTACAAAATTATTTTTTTCTTGTGCACGTTGCTGATGATCTGTTTCGTATCATCATACACATGTATGTGTGTATGTACATACATATATATGTAAGTACGTAGGGAAACCCAAAATGATTTTTTGTGTGAATGAATTTGAAGACGCAATTGTTTAAAAGAATTTCATTGCGTACCCTTTTTTCAATAATTCTTTATATCACTTTCATTTTCAAGCTCGTGTATATATGTATACATACACATTTTTACACCAAAGCAAAAAAATTGCATGCATACATACATATGTAGATACATACATACCTACATACATACAAATGTATCTACATACATACATACATACATACATACATACATACATACATACATACATACATACATACATACACACATACATTCATACATGATCGCAAATATTATATACATATGTATATAATATTATATACATATGTATATAATATTATATACTTATGTATGTACCATTATGATCGATTTTTGGTACCAAAAGTTGGGTGCATATGGGCCGATGTCCAAAAAATTTCTAATTTTGCCCCTAAACAGCCTGTATGTACCATTCCGACAAATTTTTAGTGCAAAAAACTGTTTCCTTCAGCTTCCAGGCCCGACTTCTTGAGATATCGGGAGGCGCTATATCTCGAACATATATGGGCCGATGACAAAAAGATTTCCAGTTTTGCTTCTGACTAACCTATATGTATCATTCTGATTGATTTTTGGTGCCAAAAGTTGTTTAATTTAGCTTATAGAGCCGATTTCTTGAAAAATCGGGAGACGCTATATCTCAGGTATATATAGACCGATTGCAGACATTTTCAAATTTTGCTTTTAAACACCTTATATGTACCATTCTGATCGATTATTGGTACCAAAAATTGTTTTATTTGGCTTTTAGAGCCGACTTCTTGAGAAAACTTGAGGCGCTCGAGTGTATATGGGCCGATGTCCAAAATTTTCCACGTTTGCCTCTAAATAGTCTATATGTACCATTCTGATTGATTTTTAGTGCCAAAAATTGCTTTATTTAGCTTAAAGAGCGGATTTCTTGAAAAATCAGGAGTCGCTATATCTCAGATATATATGGACCGATTTCAAAAATTTTCCAATTTTGCTTTTAAACACCTTATATGTTCCATTCTAATCGATTTTTGATACCAAAAGTTGTTTTATTTGGCTTTTAGAGCCGACTTCTTGAGAAAACGGGAGGCGCTATATCTCGAGTGTATATGGGCCGATGTGGAAAAATTTTCCACTTTTGCCTCTAAATAGCCTATATATACCATTTTGATTGATCTTCGGTGCCAAAATTTGTCTTATTTGGCTTATAAAGCCGATTTCTTTAAAAATCGGGAGACGCTATATCTTGGATATATATGGGCCGATATCAAAAATTCCTTCATTTCTAGGATTTAATGGGCACTAAAAATGATATGGTTTCGTTTTTGAGAAAAAATTTTTTTTCAAAAACCTGAATACAAAAATTGCACAAAATATCCCTCAAAACCCGGTTTTTTGAATATATCTCGGCTATCCGTGGACCTATCTTACTGAATTTCAATAGCACTACTGGGGTTTCACACGTTTTAGCGAAAGAATGAGGTTTCTATCTCAAACCGTTTTCTCAGAAACGGTATTTCAACGACTACAGACGGACAGACGGACATCGCTCAATCGTAATCGCTATTGATGCTGATCCAGAATATATATACTTTATGGGGTCTTAGATGGATATTTCAATGCGTTACAAACGGAATCACAAACTTATATATACCCTTACACATTTATGTGAAGGGTATAATAAATATAAATATTTCATGACTCAACAAAAGTTCTTGTGTGCTTTTTATGGACTCCATTCTTTATGTATTTTTAATAGTTTCTTTATATTGTGTGTCAAATTACCAAAAATATGTACTCATCATCTTAATTTTTATAAACACACTTGAAAGGATTGACAAAAGTAACAAAGCAGAAGAGAATATTGTCAAAAGAGCTTATAACCGATCATTTGGGCAAATTGTAAATCACTTTTGTAATGAACTGCCAGTATCATCAACCAGAAGTATTTCGAAAGTACTACACCACAACAAAACTTTTAGTACCCTAATAGGCACTTGACAACAAACCCTTTTGAGACAAAGAAGAAGACAAGGCCGAAATAAAGAAAAATCCAGAATATAAGAAAATGAAACTGTAATCAACATCAGGGAAGTTATGCCATGCTTTGTGATAAGCCAAGTCAACTTACTTTAGAAGGAAATTTATCGTAAATGCACACACTTATTATAAGATATTACGTCGTTGAATCTAAAATTTATACTTTAGGCATAAAACGAATCAAAATTTTTATTTTAATAATGTATTGAAGAAGCATTCTAACAACAAACCTGCTCTAAAGATGTGAAAATTATATTCAAATTACAAAAGGAGTTTCAAACATTGAAAGTGTCATGTAAGCTTAGCCCAGAGTGCAGGCGAATAAAAGTAGCAGTTCCTTGGATCTTCTAAACACAGCTGCAAGTTTTGAAGAGATCAGGTATAAAGACGATTGCAATACAAACGATTTTAATATACAGCAAGCAGGTGATACATATGGGTGTTTCCATGGTTACGCACGTGACATTTGTACACGTTTAATTATTTTGAATATTATAAAAATATAAATGGGTTGGAATTTTTGAATGGAATTTTGCCATTGTTACATTTAATGTGATGAGTTCCTTCCAAAAAGTATATATATTGGAAAATTGAGCACTGGGTACCCAAGTTCCATGCGATCAAAGTTGACTTACGCACGTAAGTCCTTTTAAAGCAGCATGAAATATTGCAAAAGTAGGCGAATTGTAGAAGATTTTTATTTCGGAAAAAATGTTTTTATAAAGGATATTAATGGACCTTTATAATCATGGTTTGTTCAAAAACAAGTGTGCATGGGTTGGCTAAGAAAAAAAAAATTTTTGATTACGCACGTTACATTACGCACGTGACACTTTTTACCTTCATACATATTTTTGTAATTTAACATATATTTTCAGAAGTTTTTACCATCATTTAAAATTATTATAAGTTAAAATTTTTTTTTTACATAATAAATTGTCAATAGTTTTTTTTTTTAATTTTCTGTGCTTAAAAAATTTATGCGAGCGTTTTGATTTTTTAACTAACGGTGGAGCATTTCATGGAAATACCCATATCTAGTTGTACCCCTACTAATTAGTGATACCAAGTACTGCAATTAGTTACAAATGCCTTTTTTCGTTTTAGACTAAGCACATTTAAAAAAAAAAAATTGTAAAGCACTTGGCACCATTAAAAAGCTTGCTGTCACTTCACGTACATGTGCTAAACGTTTTGAAATCTCTGTGCATGCGATTTCATCAAGCATTCCTTTTAAATTTGATTTTGTACTGGTTATTCGGTAAAAAAAAAAAAAAAAAAAAAAAAAACCATTCAGTTTATTTATTTGGGTTATTGCTGTCATTAATTATACCATCATTAATGCTATAAATCCAGAGATTTCTTTTATTTCAAATATCATTATAACAGAAATTAGTTTGTTTGAAAAAAATTTCAATGTCCTTTTATTCATTATTCTTCTTTTCCCGCCTGTACCTGACTAATTTCAATAAAGAAGCCATCCTACTTATACAAATTTATTTGTGCTTGATATGTTGAAATGAGGAGGTCAACGCGCCAAACAAAAATCCAAAATTTTTGATTTTTCCACAAATCTCCTATCTGTTACGTATACCAAAAAACAGTGACGGATACTTTGAATATGCTTGTTAAGAATTTTAACCATTTCTATCTCGCTTTAGGACTTTAAAATACAATTTCAACAAAATATTTTTTTTTGGCTATTTTGCGAAACGGAACGAAAAAGTAAAAGTTTAGATGGACAAAATGTGAATAACTGTTGGTTTTTTTTTTTTGTGCAATGCAAAAATCAGATCAACGAATCAACTGACCTCCGCTATCTTGCTGACTAATAAACGTTTAAATTGGGATGAGGCACAAAAGTAATTTGTTTCAACTCTAAAAATGTTCTAGTGAAGTGATTGTTTACAATCACCACGATTTCTAGAATAACTATCAAAATGTTTTTCCATAAAGTGAAATTATTGAAAACAGAGATAAAGAACTTTAGGCTCATGCCAAGTCTATTTTTACAATTTTGGATAAAAATACAGTTGAACTTCCTTATAGTGAACTTCTATGCGTTGAAATTCTCCTTATTTTTCGTTCCACTTTCAATGTATTTTGATCCCCGTATAATGAATTTGCAAACAGTAAATTTTTCTGTACAATGAACAAACTTTTGAAAATAAAAATACAATTTAAGTATATTATATTATTGAGTAGTTAATATAGTTTAAGAGGGGACATTAAAGAAAAAAGATATAGCTAAAGAGTTTGAAATTCTTCCCAGTATCTTGTCAAACATTCTAAAAAAGAAGTCAGTTACTCAGCTAAGATTAAGCGTAAGAGACTTCGAAGACATTGACGAAGCAATGCTCAAACATAGTGAACGACTATTAGCATCTTTATTTTACACTTGTTAGCAACACTATTTCTAAGAAAATATGTTATATTATTGAGATTCCCAAAGTAATGAAAATTAAAACAAACAAAAAATTTTTTGATTTGACTTTTAACATCAATTGACGGAGTTCAGGGAACGAAAATCATGCACCGGAGTAGTATTTCTCATGAAAAAAAAGGTAGTCATGAAAAAAAAGTAGTTAATATAGTTTAAGAGGGGACATTAAAGAAAAAAGATATAGCTAAAGAGTTTGAAATTCTTCCCAGTATCTTGTCAAACATTCTAAAAAAGAAGTCAGTTACTCAGCTAAGATTAAGCGTAAGAGACTTCGAAGACATTGACGAAGCAATGCTCAAATGGGTTACGGCCGCTCCTTCTAAGAATCTTTCCGTATCTGGAGTATTGTTGATATTGAAAAATGGAAAAATGTAGTTCAAACAAAAATACCTGATTATTTAAAATAAATAAAAAAATTAAAAATAAATATTTCTGTATAATGAAGTTTCTATATAATGAAATAATTATCCGGCCCCGTGCAGATTCACTATGGGGAAGTTCGACTGTATTTTAATTTAAAAGTATAAATTTTGCAAAAACATTAAGATTCAAGTATTTTTTGTATGTTCTTAGGAAATTCTTTTTTTTTCCTAAAGAAGGGAACCTTTCCCTCAATGCTGCCTAACTTTCAAAACATTAAGACAGTTTATTATTATTCTCTATTATTCTTACTTAAGTTGAAAGTAGAAAAAAAATGACAACTGATACAGAATCGACAACCGGAAAACGAAAAGAAAGTGGAAAGCAAGGCAAACGAAAATAAAAGCAAACAACTTAATGAAATATGATATGAATGTTTGCTTATTCAAAAGCCTTTATGTCTGTATGTGTGTATGCCCAAAGCAGACATACATTATATACACACGCATTTATCAAAATGCTTCTCTTTTAGGATTTACACACCATCAGAAAGCAAAACAGGAAAACAGAATAATATTAACAACTACAAGTGAAAGAGAAATACAAATGGAAGTCAAAACAAATGACATGTGTAATGTACACTGTTTGTTAAATAACCTAGAAACACAGTCAAGTGAAAGAAAAAAAATAAATAGAAGGAGCATCTTAAAAACCTTAACATAGAGTTGAGGAAATCCAACTATAGGAAATGATGATTATCTTTAAAGTGACTTCAGAATGCCAGAAATCTCTTTAGAAATCTCTTAAATACTACAGTATTTAATCCTGAAAAAAAAAATTCAAACAATTAAAAGTGCTATATTCTTCAAATGGAATATGACTGGCGTTTTTATACAGATATAACGGGTTATCCATTTAGCGATTATGAAAGTAAACGTAAATAAAACACACATAAAATATTTTTTTTTTCGTTATATTTCTTTTTTATTATAAAGTTTGAACGTTGGCATTATGTGTGAAACACTACATCATTTAAATGACCATCACGCGAGGTGTTGCAAGCATTGATTCTTTTGAGGTAATTTCCGACCACTTTTTGACACCGTTAACTAAATATTTGAATTGTGGGAAATTGCAGTACGTAAGTAACTATTAATATAGGGATGAGTTGCTATACACCCGACCTTTTTTTTGTTTTCTTTCTTTAAGCCAGCGGCCATCTAAACACGTGCGTAAGCTGTAGTCTTTTTTGGAGTACCTTCTTAACTTAAAAATCTTAAAAGACGAATCGACAATCTTTCGCTTCTAAGTTGGGAAAAGCAAGGTAGTCACAATGTTGCCTACTAGTGCGTATAAACAAATGTGCAGTATTGTAGTTAGAGGGTTATTGCAAATTTGAATTATTTTACTAAACATAAGAACAAAAATGAAATTATTTTCATGTTTACGTTTACTTTAGCAACACAGACAATGTCACTTTATAACGATAGCAGGACAAAACACTAGGAATAATAAATATTTCTAAGCATAATCTTTTCATTCCTGATTACTTTCGCAACTCTATTTCAGTAAAATTGCTAAAGAATTTTTTCCAAAGCTGTTGATTTTATAAACACTTTTCGGTTACACATACATCTAAAAATTTTAAACACAGCACTTTTTCTTGTAAGAGCGGCAACCTGCAAAAATGCTTTGAAAAATTATTAATAACATTTTGACGTTAAAGACTGCAAATTTCCTAAGCTCAGAATTTATGAATCGAAGACCGTCGTGCATTAAGTGATTAACATCACTATTATACTGGATTTTACAGTGTAAGCGTATCCTAAAATATTTATATTACCAAGACCATTACATACATAGTTACGATATTTTGGTTTTCTTACTCTTTGGCAATGTATGCTTGCCACAGTTGAGCTCGTTATGGTAGTTTAACTACAAGAAATAACTTTTCATAACTAAATAAATTGTTTCATTTGCCTTTCAACTGCACCCGTATTAAGGACATGTTTGTGTTTTTCGTTCACTGATACAGTATTCTTGGTTAAATTAACACGCCAAGTAATGTTTAACTACTTCCTAACACATGTTAAATAACAAAAGAATAGTAAAATTTTTGTGTTAATGTGCAATATAATCTTTTACACATTCATTCACACAAAAAAGAAAACAGCATGTATACGTATCCTTTAGCAGCTAAAGAAATGCGCAACACATACCAACACAAATAACATCATGCTTAACAAAAATGTACTTACTTACACTTTCTTCTAAGGCATAATTTTAAATAGATGCTTCCTCTTATTTGTCTTATTTTCAAATATTTCCCACAATTTTTAACTGGCTTATTTATAGAAGATACTTTCTATTTATTAAACGTGTATGGTACAAATACCCCATAGACATTTTTTTAAAATAAGAGCTAAATAAAGCTGAAATAGTTTTGATAAATAAGACTTTTAATATTTTTTCCTATTACATAATTTTTCTTTTGCAATCATCTTTAAGCGAATTTGGTGTTTATGGATATTTTAAAATTTTTAGATTAATTTAAAGTTGACTACCCCGAAATTGCACAAGAATAGTATTTACCTGCAGCTTTTAAATTGGATTTCCGAGTCTAATAAAAATTTGCTCAGCTGCTAATTAAATGTTACTAAATATAAGTTAATAGTTCGAGTTGTTTCTCTAGAAAGAGACTGTCTGACAAACTCAACCTTATGCTAACAGATTTAGTCTGCGTAAAACGATTTCTGAGTATGTTTTCGTGCCTGGTTCACTGTCTATCTGCTCAAGTAGTCAAATCTAAATTTGACTATTTTATTTTTGCTATTCACTGACCGTGACAAGCAATATTACCAATTCGAAGTGATCTTCTTTAAAACATGTTATTAAGGAATGCCAATTTTTAACGCAAGAGAAAAGTTACCAAGTCAAGCGATTGCTTTACAAGCATAATTCTAGTAACCCGTAGATGGATCATTAATGACTTAAATAATTTTTCCAATTAATTCTGATTTTATAGCAGGTGTGATAATTTTATCCGTAAAACATAAAATGGGTTATTGCAAACCGTCGAAAGAAAACTTGAACAATTTGATCTAGGTATTCTCCGCTGTAGATGAGATACGGAAGTATGTATAAAAGAAGGCGGGTTAAATTTTTCTGTAAAATCAATGACGAACATTTGCAAGAAAAACTAAAAAAAAAAATTCGTGTAGCACCTGTCCGTTTTGAGTAATTTGAAATTTATGGGCGTAAAAAAGGGACTTGGTAATGTTATTCATAGGCTGTGCTTATCACCAATAGCGTAGGTTTCCAACGGTGAAAGAATTTTTGGAATCGGTCTAGAAGTTTTGGAGCGTATTCATTGCAAACAAACAATCAAAATTTTCCTCCTTATAAAGGGTCCGCCAAATAACTTTTTTTTTTTGAAAATGCTATAAAACATCGGCTGTGTGGCACGTAGCGTGGTCGTATAGAAACCAAATGTTGCCAATATCCTCCTCTTCAAATTTTGTAAACAAAAATTTGTTCAACATGACGGTAATGATCGCCATTGACTGTAACGACCACTACTTGCTCATTTTCGAAGAAAAAATGGCCTAATTATGCCTCTGGACCAAAATCCGCACCAAACCGTTGATCGTTTTGGGTGCGTCGACTTTTCAATGTACGAGTGAGGGTTTTCTGTCCCCAAATGAGACAATTTTGCTTGCTTACATACCCGCCAAGATCAGAATGAGCTTCATCTGACAAGATGATTTTTTTGGCAAAACCATTACCATGATTTTCAAAGTAATATCGCAATATGTCCCAGCGTTGTTCAAGCACATACACAACCATATTCGTGCAGCGGAACAAAACTAATTATCTGCCAAATCAGACATGAGCTAAGAGTTACCATTCACGAAATAAGCACTAGTTGGAAAAAAGCATAAGATGGCGGACCCTGTAATATTAATATAGACTAAGGTCTATTATTGTAATAATTTGAACTAGTAGTCTGTTTACAAAGACATTAATGGTCGTATGGGACTTTAAACAAAATTAATATTGAAAATATTTTAAATTTTTAATTTAAGAATTTGTGCTCTATCTTTGAAAATACTGAATAAAGTTATAAATAATGTTTTCATGACTCAAAGGCATTTACCGAACGGGTAAACCATGTGCTTATAAATATCGTGCACCTACACTGAACCAAAACTCGTAGGTAATAATAACGAAAAAATTTAGTAAGTACTCAACGAAAAAAACCATCAAAACAACTGATTTTGTATTCAAATACATAGAAAATTTATTAATATATACAAATATTTTTCAAATCTAATAATTGGTTATTGTAAAAAATGTAGTAAAATATAATCTGTTGGCTTGAATAAAATTACTTAAAGGAATATCTAAAATTTAGTTAAATCAACAGATTTTTAGATAAGGCGGAGATAAAATAGTGAAAATGCATCTTTTTCAAATCTATAACAAAGTTGTTCAATGTTCAATTGACATCATTTAAGGATGTTAAATTGAATAATGTATACAACTATTTTACTAAATTTATTTAATATAACTCTTATAGAGTGTTGTTTTAAGTATGAGTTCGTGAATGAAGTAACAAAAGATAATATAAAAAAGTGTCGTAGATTTGAAGAAATGTCGTAAAATTTAACAAATCTACTTTATTACAAAAGAATAAAATTTGTTAAAATAACTAAAGGTAGGTACAATTTACTAATAGCCTGTAAAATTGCAGAAATATCGTTGTTTTAACGATATAATCAAGAACCCAAACAAAGGCTTGGTTTTGTTCCGTTGTGATATATGTAGTTGTTAAAAGATATGTATGCATCACCAACGGAGTTTCAAGTTGTATCTTATCCGTTTATTTCTAAATAGAACAACAATTATGTAGACCATCTTTTCTCCTTTTAAATTTTCTACTGTTAATTTCTGATTTCCTTACTGGTGACTTACAATTACCAGAACAATACAATAGAAAACAAAAATTCCTATATAAAGAAATTTTTTGTATAGTAATTTTAGTTTGGACTCAAAGAAAAATCTAATCTCTACATACTTTAGCATTTCTGCAGCTGTTGAGATAAACATAAAACTGTTTTTAAGATAAGGGTTTTACCAAATCTTGTGCTAATACATCTTTGTCTCTCTCATTCATCTTCTGTAAACCTGAAACTCCGAGGAAAGAAGGAAAATTCACATTAAATCCGTTTTATTTAAAATCATTACTGTTTGTCTCTTTAGCTTTGGTTGAGCACAAAAAATTCAACACACTATTGTTCGCATGAAAAGTAAGCCACTGAACCATTTTTGGATTGACACTGCGACATATTAACCCAAGAGGATTAATGAGATCTAAAAAAGTAAGTGGATATGTGGGACGTTTTTCTTTAAATAAATTTAATTTTTAACTATATGACTTTCATAAAACTCACCAAGTCCTTGAGGATGATATGACTGACGAAGAAATGAAAAGTGATGCAATAAAAATTGATTGGCATAAACGATCACAACAGCAAAGATATTCTTTTATGTTACAGCAAACTTAAAAAAAGCTTCACATGCAACGTTGCGTTCTATATGAATAATAAGAATTACATTCAATTTGTATAGTAGAATAAAAGAATATCGTTATAATTTAATGTTGTTGTCCAGTTTAAAGCAGAATATGACAAAAATTTTGAGAACAGCTTATTTTTTCATACATAATTTTTTTTCAAAAACAAACAATTATTATAACACTCTTAAGGTACGGTCAGATTGGTCAAATATTTGAATCAAATATGTTTACCCGTTTTTGGGAAAACAAAATGAAAATTCAAACCAATTTTGTTTTGTGGTCACATTAGCCATATTTGTTTGCCTGTTTTGTTAGTTCAAACATCAGTCAAACAACAGAAATTTTTATTTGACAGCAAATGTTTTCGCCATGGTCACACTGAAAAGTTTATTTGCCGTTAAAAAAATATTTGCTCAAACAGTGAAAAAACAAAAAATTATTTCATTGAAAAAAAAAAAAATTAAATTATGGAAGAAATTGAAGATTTCCTTTTGTTAAGCTGCGGAGCAGCATCAGTTTTTGTCTTACAAGAGCAAGAAATAATTAACAAAAAGAAAAAAAGACTATGGGTACAACGTCGAGAGGAGATTGGATGCTGTTCAAAACTGCTTCGCGAGCTCCGTTTAGAAACTTCAGAGCTATACAAAAACTTTTTACGGATGAACGCAATTGACTTCGATTACTTGGTAAGACATATCAGAAAGATTGCATAAAAACCGAGATTTCACAATTTTTTTTTAGCTCGAACTGGTGGAGCCTCTAATTATAAAGCAAACTACTAGGCTTCAGAAACCGATTTCTGCAAAGGAACGTTTAGCAGTAACACTGCGGTATCTCGCAACTGGCGAAAACTTTAGATCCCTCCAATACATTTTCCCGGTTCCCCACAATACCATTTCAACAATTATTCCGGATGTATGTGAAGCTATTTACAAAGTGTTGCAGCCGGAATATTTAAAGAAATTTAAAGAAAATTATACCATTGTTGTTGGCTAATTTTTAACTTAGGTACCATTAACCGAGGAGGAATGGTTAGATGATTCTGAGGAATTCCTAAAATTGTGGAACTTTCCCAATTGCCTAGGATCACTGGATGGCAAACATGTTGTCATGACTGTGCCAGCTAATGCAGGAAGTATTTACTACAATTACAAAGGTACAGCTATCTAGGGGTTTAAGAGTAAGAACAAATAGTATTGTTCTCATGGGCATCGTAGACATTTAAAATGTTGTTTTTGCTTTGCATGTATTTATGCGAGTGATCGATGTCGAGTGACATCGGTAGCCAGGCAGTAAATTAAAAAAATTATTTTTATTGAAACAAAAATACTTCAATGAGTAATAAAACATAACAAAAAACCTTAATTTAGTTTCTGTATTTATACATGGGTATTTTGCTATAAAAGCCGCTATTTAGACGGTGATTAAAAATCATTTATAGCATTCATAATTTTTTTTTGTATGGAAAATATTTCCCTGTTTGCTCTTACAAAAATTTTGTAAGATCAAATAATTGTTTGCCGAAAAAAGAGGAAAATATTTGCCAATATGTGTTCACACTTTGGTCACATTAGACACATTTTTGTTTGCCGAAAATAATTTTGTTTGTAAGCTAACATATAAATTTTTGTTTGCCGATAGTAATTGTTTTATGGTCACATTACAGCGAACTAATATTTGATGTTTGCTTTCAAATATTTGACCAATCTGACCGTAGCTTTAGGTTGTGGTATACATTAAATATCCATATATTTATGTATCGTTCGTCTCATTTAGGCAATATCTTATTAAGTTTTTCTTAGTTGAGTTTTTGGAACGAAGTTCCTTAACGCGGTAGTGGAAATTAGTAGAAATCGTCACGAAAGCGAGTGAGCTGTTTATATGTATTGGTGTACTGTCGACAAGCAATTGTGTACCAATAAATATTAATTAGTTGGAAAACGTTCCAAAAATTTAAAGAGTCATAAAATTTCAAAATTTCAAAAACAACACAAAATAAAACATACAGATTTCATCTTGTATTACATTCAAAGATAAAAATAAACGTAAGGAACTTCGTTCCTAACGGGGGTCCCCCGACCGCATTTCTTTTTTTTTCATATTTTGATGAATTAAAGCATATTTTATTGAAATTAGAAGAAAATAGTTTGGGAAAAATTGGAGTTCGCATCCTTCTACACAAGACTAACAATATGTATAGGAAACATTTTCGTTTGTTACTTTTCAACAACGTTCAACCATAAGTCCTTTAGAGCTCGAATATTTGGTTAAAAACATTATTTCATACACCATTTTTTCTGTACGGGGATCGATATTGTAAGTTTTAGCTATTTCAATTATTTGTGAGCGCTTGATCAGGCGGAGTTTTTCTTTGTTTTGCCATGTATAAGGTGTGGAGTCGTAATAGGTTTACGAGTGTTTATTAACTGGATTATTTAAAAAAAACATTTCATGCTTACTAAAGGCCTATCTGAGAAATTATGTGTATATACTTGTTAAATAAGAGCTTAGTAAACAAGAACTATTTTGTTAAATCGTAACTATTATTATTGTTTTTTGTATTCTTTTTTTAATCGCTTAAGATTAGCTAAAATAATTTTATGTATTTTGGATTCTTTTATATTGGCAAAATAACATAATTATTACTAAGTTCATTGTTTATAAAAAATCAGCCGTGGAAATAATGAATTTGTCCCGACTCTGCAATTAACATATAAATTATTGTGAATTAGTTCTTTTGGCGAAATGTTAAACTTAACGAATTTGCTGGTGCTCTTGTTGAATTTTATTTTTTTTAAGTTAGTTATTCAGAAAGCTTGACACCAACAGGTTCCTCCAACTTCATTTTTTCTACAATAAAGATTATTGTAAGTTACCAGTTTGAAAAGAACAGCTCCTCAAGCTGTTTTAATTATTTACGGAACATTTGTTAATCAGAGTAAGTCTCTTACTCCCAGCCCCAATACATTACACTTTGCGAAAGGCGACTCGGTGATCTCCCACCAGTAGCCTTAACTTTCATTTTTTCAACTAATTGTTTCCACTGCATAAATAGTTGCAAATTTGTTCATATTTTTAAAAATCAGACTCATAAATTGTACATTTTTAATATTCCTTGTCTTTCTTTTAAAGCCAAAGCTTTGCAATATTGAAGAGGTTGTGCAAATATTGTTGGCTGGACAGAGTCGAAGGTAAATACACTGGACACGAAGCAGACCAGTTAACAGCAGTTAATATTGTTTTTATGTTATAATTTTTTTTTGCTTAATCCATGTCCACAAACACTTTCCATTTTCTCCTTTTCACCCTTCAATACCTTTATCTTATTTTCCTAGTTCTAGCACAATCCAATGCATTTGTAGGGATCATCTCCTGAGTACTGGTCCAAGTCATACAAAAAAGTACTTTTTTAACCCCATAACTGCCTTAGTACCTTAACAAGATTTCACCATAAAGTTCGTATAAGACAAGCACACTCCTTTAGCAGTTGTTATCATTTATTTAAAAAAATGTACAGCTAAGCAAAAAGACAATTTTTTTATCTTTCCAAAATTTATATTATCAGTTAAAGAAGAGGACGTATAGTCGGGGTATATCTACCTACAAAAAATTAAGGATTTTGGGTGTTTGCCCAAATAATAGAAATATTTTGATAACTCTTCCCAAAACAATTTGCTTGTCTAAAAGTTGATAATATTCAGGGCAGCAAATATTCCTATAAAAAGCTTAAAAGAATTTTCGATGTTAATACAATTATTGTGAAAGGTGTAAGTGACTAAGCAGCTTCTGCAGTTGACATATATTGTACATACTTTTGTATGTTATGCACATACCTACATACATAAAAAAAATATTTATTGCCGTTACTACCGCTTGTAAAAAAAACCATCAGAAAAAATTACAACTTGAAATGGCTAATAATAAATATGGTTTATTACTCTCTGTTAAAATAATGTGTGTAAGGATTTAAATAATGTTTTTTTTATGAAAAATTATTTATCAAAGTAAGTGAAATAATATATAATTATAAAATATTGTTTTTGTGGTTGTCACCTGCAGCTAACGGCTTACAGCAAAACTTTTTATACATTTTTATGTTGCTCTTTTTGTGAATATGTTATAAAAAAGATATTTCCTGAATTTAAGCTGCTTATGCAATATGAAAAAATAAAATGAGATAATACGATTTTGTGCATGTGCCACCCGGTTATTTATAACCTTTATGAAGACTTATGTTTGAAAAAGGTAAAAAGTTGTTCACCATAATTTAATTAATGACTTAAAGTCTCTTTCAAAAACAGCCGCTTACATTGTCTGCCGTAAAAAACTAAATTTGAGCAGATTGCAAAAAAAAAAAATGTTCGCTCCACGCAAGAGTATAGTAACAATATAATAAATTAAAAAGGGAATTGCTTGAATTTGCTTTCCAATGTATCAATTAAAATAATCTTATTGGTAAGTTTTTCCTTTTACTTTCACTTTATTTTGTATTTGCACTAGAAAAATTAAACAAAAATTTGTATTTTATTATATGATAATATTTTAGGCTTATTCGCTTATCTCATTTTCAGCTTCCAAGCAATTTCCCGTAGCCTCGATTTGAATGCACAGTAGCAGCGCAGGAGAATGTGAAAAAAATAAATATATTTTGAATATATTTTAATTATTTTGTTTGTTCAACAAAAGTTTTGAGTTGTCAAATATGTTTTGCTCATAACATGTTCAGTTCTATTTTCTAAAACTTAGCGTATGTTGATGAAATGCAATAATCCTTCCAGAACCTTTTTAAAATAAATGCAGTCAACTTAATTGTTAGCTGGCGTTCGAAGTTTTAAGTCTCCAACAAAGTTGCACTTCCATGCTGTGATGGAAGCGATGGATTATAAATTCAACCTTAATGCGATAAAGAATGACCAAACAACCTGCTGACTTGGTACTATTGATCCCTTTAAAATTATAAAGTGATGGAGGCAATAATATCTATCGTGTCAATTGAACTTCAAATGAGGTACGAAGCAGTCCATGTATCAAAACAACCACAGTGGCAAGGTGAGTGCATCAATCAGAAACACGAATCACATCACTGAGGAATCTTTACAACCATAAAAGCGCTTACAACGAATCACGTCGCGATGGTTGATTACTTCTCCAAACGCATTCGATTGTGGAAAAATGGCAGCAGGTATTTATATACAAACCAAAATAAGACAAAATTATGTTCTTTCAATATATAGTTAAAAATTTTGAATCATAGAAAAAATTAAAAAACTCTCCTATGCCTACGCAATTAAAATATTGGTACGTTTTTCCTTTTATAAAAATTTATTTTGTATTTGTACGAGAAAAATTAAACAAACATTTGTATTTTATTAGAAGATAATATTTTAGGGTTATTCGTTTAACTCATTTTCAGCTTCGAAGCAATTTAATGTCGCCTCGATTTGAATCCTATGGTACGCAACATATATTCCGTTTGGTGGATTACTGCACAACTCTGCAGCAGAAGTTTTAGATATAACGGAATGTAATGGGCAACTTAATCTGAAGCGGAGGTCATCACCTGTTAACATTTTCACAGATTAACAGCAATGTGGACGATGTTAGCTGTACAAGATGAATCATCGACACAGTAGTATTGGAGCAATATCACTAGTATTTACTCAGAGACATGGCAAACTGTGTATCATGCTGATGCCGGGGCATAGGAGAGTAGCAAAAAGTAACCAGGAAAGCTCCCTTGTTTTAAAGGCCGAAACCTTAGTAACATGAGCTTGGCATGTTCGAAACCCTTCGATGTTGCTAAATTTGAGATAAAGTGCTTAGCACACAGATCTCATGCCACTTCTTTGGACCGTTACAACGAAAAATTCTATACGAGAATTTTGTAGATGAGCCTAGATAAGAGAAAAACAAAGAAGTAACCAAGACTTTAAAATCCCGAACCGAGTAAAATAAAAAAAATCACCGACTGCAATTTCCAAATAAATACTGCAGGCAGAGGAATGAAGAAGTAAGTGTACAGCATATGAGTGGATATCGGTCCCACAATGTCAAACTATCCAATATAAAAATAAATTTTTAATGCTTGTTTTCTTGGTTCTCAAATGTGTGCAAGACCAATAGAGAAAACTCGTTTTGCCATGTTAGAGAGTATTATGAGATGCATATGAAAAATTAAGAAATTTCTCTTTCAGTATCGCACCGGGTTTGAGTTCACGTTTGAGCAAATATTTTTGCTCTCTTAAAATGTACAAATTGCATATTGGGTAGTTTGATCTTGTAAATACCATAATGGCGACGGCTAGCACTGCGATTGCGTAGGGGTGTAGTTTTGCATTCTTGTTTTCACTTTGGTATCATACTATAGCAAATGGTTTTAAAGTATATGGGAAAAAATGATTTCTGTCAGGGACGGAATAAAATCTCTGAATAAATAAAGGGCAGCCCGCAGTACTGGCAGAAATTTTTTAATTTTAACCAATGCTACTTGCTTCGGCAATAATTTAAATGGCAAAAGAGATCTTATTTAGCTTGAAACAGCAAAACGCAATAATGAAAGAGAGCACTATCAGAGGCAAGAACTTGCTCTGTTGACTTACAGTAAAAAAAAAAAAAGTGTTTCGAAATTAGTTAGGTCTATGAAATATTTGTTGAGGTTTAAATATGTTAATGCATCCGAGAACTTATATGTAAATATAAAAAATAGTCCGTTTTCGCTACTAAAAAATTATAATTATAATTAATATGATTCACTAATTCTTAAATTGGTGAGAGAAATTGACTGAATAATTTTGAAATAACTGCTTAGTGATGAAATGTGATGAGTATTTCTGTATCAACTATTAGTATTGCGAATCGAAAATTTGTCTTTGTAAATATATGTGAGCAAAACGACTTTTTCATCTCTAGAAAATGTTTGGTATGAGCCAAGTTGAACTCCTAGAGGTTAACTAATTTTGAAATTTTTTTTATACCCTTCACATAAATGTGTAAGGGTATATATAAGTTTGTGATTCCGTTTGTAACGCATTGAAATATCCATCTAAGACCCCATAAAGTATATATATTCTGGATCAGCATCAATAGCGATTACGATTGAGCGATGTCCGTCTGTCCGTCTGTCCGTCTGTCCGTCTGTCCGTCGGTCCGTCTGTCCGTCTGTCCGTCTGTCCGTCTGTCCGTCTGTCCGTCTGTAGTCGTTGAAATACCGTTTCTGAGAAAACGGTTTGAGATAGAAACCTCATTCTTTCGCTAAAACGTGTGAAACCCCGGTAGTGGGTCTGCTATTGAAATTCAGTAAGATAGGTCCGCGCATAGCCGAGATATATTCAAAAAACCGGGTTTTGAGGGATATTTTGTGTAATTTTTGTATTCAGGTTTTTGAAAAAAAATTTTTTCTTAAAAACTAAACCATATCATTTTTAGTGCTCATTAAATCCTAGAAATGAAGGAATTTTTGAAATCGGCACATATATATCCGAGATATAGCGTCTCCCGATTTTTAAAGAAATCGGCTTTATAAGCCAAATAAGACAACTTTTGGCACCGAAGATCAATCAAAATGGTATATATAGGCTATTTAGAGGCAAAAGTGGAAAATTTTTCCACATCGGCCCATATACACTCGAGATATAGCGCCTCCCGTTTTCTCAAGAAGTCGGCTCTAAAAGCCAAATAAAACAACTTTTGGTATCAAAAATTGATTAGAATGGAACATATAAGGTGTTTAAAAGCAAAATTGGAAAATTTTTGAAATCGGTCCATATATATCTGAGATATAGCGACTCCTGATTTTTCAAGAAATCCGCTCTTTAAGCCAAACAAAGCAATTTTTGGCACTAAAAATCAATCAGAATGGTACATATAGACTATTTAGAGGCAAACGTGGAAAATTTTGGACATCGGCCCATATACACTCGAGATATAGCGCCTCAAGTTTTCTCAAGAAGTCGGCTCTAAAAGCCAAATAAAACAACTTTTGGTACCAAAAATCGATCAGAATGGTACATATAAGGTGTTTAAAAGCAAAATTTGAAAATGTCTGCAATCGGTCTATATATACCTGAGATATAGCGTCTCCCGATTTTTCAAGAAATCGGCTCTATAAGCTAAATAAAACAACTTTTGGCACCAAAAATCAATCAGAATAATACATATAGGTTAGTCAGAAGCAAAACTGGAAATCTTTTTGTCATCGGCCCATATATGTTCGAGATATAGCGCCTCCCGATATCTCAAGAAGTCGGGCCTGGAAGCTAACCGAAACAGTTTTTTGCACTAAAAATTTGTCGGAATGGTACATACAGGCTGTTTAGGGGCAAAATTAGAAAATTTTTGGACATCGGCCCATATGCACCCAACTTTTGGTACCAAAAATCAATCATAATGGTACATACATATGTATATAATATTATATACATATGTATATAATATTTGCGATCATGTATGAATGTATGTATGTATGTATGTATGTATGTATGTATGTATGTATGTATGTATGTATGTATGTATGTAGATACGTTTGTATGTATGTAGGTATGTATGTATCTACATATGTATGTATGCATGCAAGTATGTTAGCATAAACAATTTTTTTGCTTTGGTGTAAAAATGTGTATGTATGTACATACATATGTATACACGAGCTTGAAAATGAAAGTGATATAAAGAATTGTTGAAAAAAGGGTACGCAATGAAATTCTTTTAAACAATTGCGTCTTCAAATTCATTCACTCAAAAAATCATTTTGTGTTTCCCTACGTACTTACATATGTACATACACACACACATGTGTATGATGATACGCAACAGATCATCAAAAACGTGCACAAGAAAAAAATCATTTTGTGAAAAAAAGCAAGCAATGTAAATATGTATGTATGTATATATGTATGTATATAATCATTGTTTTATGGAACACACTGAAAATATTCAATAATAAAGAATTTATTTTAGCGTTTTCTATTATAGATACATACATACGTATGCATGTACCCACATACGTAAGTAAATTGAAAAGAAAATCACACTTAATGGCAATGTTTAGCATTATAATTCAAAAATAATGCAATTTTTTGTTAAATAAATTTTACTATAAAGTTAACTGATAAATAATTAAGAAATACATTTTGCTTTTCTTTATTTCATTGATATTAAAAAGAATTGGTGTCACCCAGTGGTTGAACTTGAGCATATTAGGAATTATTTAAATAAAAGTTTTGCAGCCTGTGTTAAATCCCGGTAGTGGATCTGATACTGAAATTCAGAAAAAATCGGCCCATATATACCCCAGATATAGCGTCTCCCGATATTTCAAGAAATCGGCTTTAAAAGCCAAATAAAACAACTTTTCGCACCAAAAATCAATCAGAATGTATGTACCATTGTGAAGGGTATTTAAGATTCGGCCCAGCCGAATATAGCACTCTTACTTGTTTTAGTTAACACCGAGAAGTGGTTTTTTTGTTGCAATGTTGTTTAAAATAACTATTAGTTGGTTTTATTATCACAATTTACAGCAACAAATCAGAGTTATGTATATGCTAAGTTTTTATTGAAACTACCAAGCAAGTAATCGTTCACATAACCATGCTCTCACTTTAGTCATACCAACCATTTATTTGGTGACCTAAGTTAAAATGATTCTACTTAAAATGCCTTCTATTCCATCTATTCCGATTGCGGCGATGGCTGAGTGGTTATGGTGGCTGCCCAACAGCCATGAGGTTGCGGTTCGAATCTCATCAGAAGTAAATTAAAATGAATGGAACATCTAAAGGAAATAGACAAGAAAAAACAGAATTAAGAGGGAGAAAAGAACAAAACAAAGATTAAAATTAATATACAAACAATTTTAAATTCTAGACACTTTTACAGCTTGTTGCAACCAGTGGCTTGAAGGTAACATTAACAAGTAAGAGTGCTATATTCGGCTGGGCCGAATCTTAAATACCCTTCACAATGGTACATACATTCTGATTGATTTTTGGTGCGAAAAGTTGTTTTATTTGGCTTTTAAAGCCGATTTCTTGAAATATCGGGAGACGCTATATCTGGGGTATATATGGGCCGATTTTTTCTGAATTTCAGTATCAGATCCACTACCGGGATTTAACACAGGCTGCAAAACTTTTATTTAAATAATTCCTAATATGCTCAAGTTCAACCACTGGGTGACACCAATTCTTTTTAATATCAATGAAATAAAGAAAAGCAAAATGTATTTCTTAATTATTTATCAGTTAACTTTATAGTAAAATTTATTTAACAAAAAATTGCATTATTTTTGAATTATAATGCTAAACATTGCCATTAAGTGTGATTTTCTTTTCAATTTACTTACGTATGTGGGTACATGCATACGTATGTATGTATCTATAATAGAAAACGCTAAAATAAATTCTTTATTATTGAATATTTTCAGTGTGTTCCATAAAACAATGATTATATACATACATATATACATACATACATATTTACATTGCTTGCTTTTTTTCACAAAATGATTTTTTTCTTGTGCACGTTTTTGATGATCTGTTGCGTATCATCATACACATGTGTGTGTGTATGTACATATGTAAGTACGTAGGGAAACACAAAATGATTTTTTGAGTGAATGAATTTGAAGACGCAATTGTTTAAAAGAATTTCATTGCGTACCCTTTTTTCAACAATTCTTTATATCACTTTCATTTTCAAGCTCGTGTATACATATGTATGTACATACATACACATTTTTACACCAAAGCAAAAAAATTGTTTATGCTAACATACTTGCATGCATACATACATATGTAGATACATACATACCTACATACATACAAACGTATCTACATACATACATACATACATACATACATACATACATACATACATACATACATACATACATTCATACATGATCGCAAATATTATATACATATGTATATAATATTATATACATATGTATGTACCATTATGATTGATTTTTGGTACCAAAAGTTGGGTGCATATGGGCCGATGTCCAAAAATTTTCTAATTTTGCCCCTAAACAGCCTGTATGTACCATTCCGACAAATTTTTAGTGCAAAAAACTGTTTCGGTTAGCTTCCAGGCCCGACTTCTTGAGATATCGGGAGGCGCTATATCTCGAACATATATGGGCCGATGACAAAAAGATTTCCAGTTTTGCTTCTGACTAACCTATATGTATTATTCTGATTGATTTTTGGTGCCAAAAGTTGTTTTATTTAGCTTATAGAGCCGATTTCTTGAAAAATCGGGAGACGCTATATCTCAGGTATATATAGACCGATTGCAGACATTTTCAAATTTTGCTTTTAAACACCTTATATGTACCATTCTGATCGATTTTTGGTACCAAAAGTTGTTTTATTTGGCTTTTAGAGCCGACTTCTTGAGAAAACTTGAGGCGCTATATCTCGAGTGTATATGGGCCGATGTCCAAAATTTTCCACGTTTGCCTCTAAATAGTCTATATGTACCATTCTGATTGATTTTTAGTGCCAAAAATTGCTTTGTTTGGCTTAAAGAGCGGATTTCTTGAAAAATCAGGAGTCGCTATATCTCAGATATATATGGACCGATTTCAAAAATTTTCCAATTTTGCTTTTAAACACCTTATATGTTCCATTCTAATCAATTTTTGATACCAAAAGTTGTTTTATTTGGCTTTTAGAGCCGACTTCTTGAGAAAACGGGAGGCGCTATATCTCGAGTGTATATGGGCCGATGTGGAAAAATTTTCCACTTTTGCCTCTAAATAGCCTATATATACCATTTTGATTGATCTTCGGTGCCAAAAGTTGTCTTATTTGGCTTATAAAGCCGATTTCTTTAAAAATCGGGAGACGCTATATCTCGGATATATATGTGCCGATTTCAAAAATTCCTTCATTTCTAGGATTTAATGAGCACTAAAAATGATATGGTTTAGTTTTTAAGAAAAAATTTTTTTTCAAAAACCTGAATACAAAAATTACACAAAATATCCCTCAAAACCCGGTTTTTTGAATATATCTCGGCTATGCGCGGACCTATCTTACTGAATTTCAATAGCAGACCCACTACCGGGGTTTCACACGTTTTAGCGAAAGAATGAGGTTTCTATCTCAAACCGTTTTCTCAGAAACGGTATTTCAACGACTACAGACGGACAGACGGACAGACGGACAGACGGACAGACGGACAGACGGACCGACGGACAGACGGACAGACGGACAGACGGACAGACGGACATCGCTCAATCGTAATCGCTATTGATGCTGATCCAGAATATATATACTTTATGGGGTCTTAGATGGATATTTCAATGCGTTACAAACGGAATCACAAACTTATATATACCCTTACACATTTATGTGAAGGGTATAAAAATGTTGCTATTGCAAAGAATTTAATGATAGTTGCGACCGCCAAACTGCAATTGGCAACAATTTCGGGTGACATTTATTTAATATTTTTGTCTTATTGTGCAACCTATTTATTTATTTTAACTTGCAATGAATATTACAGTTTTTCATTTATTTCAAACTTATAACATTCTTGTTTGCTTATTTATTAACATTTTTTTAATAAAAAGAGCACCAAAACCATTTTAATTGTTTGCTAACGACATTTTACATTTATCGCATTTATTTTATGAATTCATGTTTAAATTAAAAGTCACTGCCAACACATATTGGAAACAAATGAAGATTAATGTCCTGGTTGTTTTACATGTGTCACCGAATTGCTAAGTTTTTAAATGTTTTTGTGGAATGAATTCTGTGTTTTTCGTTTACGTTTTCATTGTGTAAGCTCTAGGAAAACTTTTGTCTCCAAATCACTGTTTTTTTTTTATACAAAAACAAAATATTTGTGCTCGAATGGGGCTCAGTTGTATTTTAACTCGTTCATACAAATTTGTGGAATACATGCATTGCTTTAAAGTACAAAATAGTTGTTAATATGCGTTACGAAAAGCGGACATTTTGCCTCACGAAATTAAACAAAGAAACAAATTCAATGAAAAAAATCCCGTGGCATGAAAATTCAGACAAATTGAAAAGTTTTAAAGAGTTTCGCGCAATCATTCTTTTCACGGTGAAATTCTTGCAGTGTAGGAGTTTTCCGATTAACCAGGCCTTGGGAGCAAAACCTTTAGTCTGCTATATCAAAATTGTTACTACACTTTTGAAGATATTATAATCCGCTGTTAATTAATCAAAGAAGGCGTTCTTAGCTTAAGAAGCCGTATCTTATGCTTGTATGTTAAAAAAATTAATAACAGCATGTTAAAAATTTTGTATGGAAATTTCCATACAAAATTTTTAATATGCTGTTATTAATTTTTTTAGCATACAAGCATTAGTCTTTAATCTTCAAGCAACCCTTATACAAGTATGGGCTTCACAACCGTACCGAAGATCCAATAGAAATTTCCGAATACACCTAAAAAGTCTGTTTTTGTGGGGCAAGCAACTTAAATTTGTTATAGAATTATTTAAGTTTTTTTTTTGCTCCAGATTCATTAGTATTGGTAGTCATGACTAGTTCAATTCGCTGTGCATAAAAACAGATAAGAGATTTTTTAGACTTAGCACTTTTTCTATTGCTTAGCTTTTATTTCTTCATGGGCTAGGACTTTTTTCCTAGAACTGGTCTTTGATTATTTCTGATTCACTACAATGCAAGTGTTGTAAAATACTTGTTTTTTATTGCTTTTGTTCAACATTCTAGCAATAAGTAAAAAAGAAACTGTAAACACTATAATTTGGTATTTATGCCTTAAGCAAACTACATTATGTATAATGAGTTTTATATCTTATATCTTATGTCTAATGTATATTTTTGATTGAGTAAATTGTTTGTGTATTGACACAATATTTTTTATGTTCACACATAAAAAATTTAACTGACGCAATAATTAATTGCTATTTATGAAAAACACTATATTATAATAAACTATGTTAAAAAAAATTCATAAAGAGAAGTTGGAAATTATGCAGCTCTCATAGCCATCGTAGAAGGCATTTACTTAGTATATAATAGCTCGCTTTTGAGTTTTAACCAGAGTTCCAATTCTTCACTCACTGATCACTCACGCACATGAAGAGTGAAATCTTTTTTTTGTTTTGTTTTGCTCTCCTCATGTATGATGAGACAAAATACATTTTGCTTTACTCACTCTTTGGTTATGAAGTGCGAGCACGGTTTTCAGTTTTATTCAAAAATGAAGAAAAGCAAGAGTTTATTGCGTATTCATAAATGAAGACGAGCATCGACGTGAAAAATTTTGTAGCCATGTGCACATCAAAAATTTAAGACAATTTCTTCGCGAAGACAATTGTAGTTTTTGAAAAGTTGCTCACATTTCTTCATTGAACAGCATTCATGTATGCATGCCTACTCGTCGTAATAAAATGTGATGGGTAGCACAACAAGTGTGAGGGTGAAATCGTTGATTTTATTCTTCAAGTAAAAATATACATATGTATGTATGTATGTATATTTGAGCTATTATTTTTATAATAATAAACAATTTTAATTATTTTATTCCTACGTTTTTTTTAATATTATTATCGTTTTTAATATTTTATATTTTTATATTAATTGAGCAAGAGGTCTTTCCTCTTACAGTTTTAGTTTTAAATTACATACATATGTATGTATGTATGTATATACTTATGCACATATTTGCCAATATTTTTCACTCTTCGTCTAATAGTTTGATTGGAAATTAAAAACAGAATTTAAAATAACAAATACATATCTTAAAAGAAAAAAATGTTGTTTTTAAAGAAAGGTCTTCCAAACAATAATAATAAAAGCATTTAAATTTATTTCTTATGTTATGTTTCATGGGATATTTCCCTACGGAATGATCTTTCTTCCTTTGGTAATGACACTAATCATATTTTAGTAGATTTGGTGTATTCCTTCAGGCACGTGGCTGACGATATTTTGTGTAAAGCCTTATAGATACATATGTATGTAATTAGGTAAGCACAAACAATTTTTTTGTTTGGTTTAGAATGTGCGAAATTAAAACTAGCGGATGTTTGAAGATGATGTAAATAAAGTATTGTTGAAAAAAAGGATACACAATGAAATTATTTTTGGCAATTTCATCTTCAAATTGACTCATTCATATTTCCCCACCAAAAAATTAATTTGTTTACCTACCTACTGACATACATACATACATACTACATACATACACACATATGTGTGTGTGTACACCATTCATGTAACAAATCATCATATTGCTCTACGCAACAGATAATCTGCAGCGTGCCCAAGGAAAAAAATCCACCCTTAGTAACAAAGAATGTAAATACATCCTCATTGTTTTATGAAGCAAGTACACTGAAAATATTCAATAGCAAGGAATTTATTTTAGAATTTTTTATTATACGTATGCATGTACCAACATAAATAAATGAAAAAAAACTCACTTAATGCTAATGTTTAGTATTACATATAATTGATTGAACTTGAGCATACTAAGTATTATGTAAATGAAAGTATTACAGCGCAGTTCAATATAATTAAAATATAAGTGTACGTGTATTGAAATAAGCTTTACCATTTTAACAAATACAAAATCGTTTCTCTCACTGTAAAACAGAAATGAGTTTCTGTTTTACAACTGCTGTGTGTGGCTGCCGCTTGTCTATACCTTTTAACAGCGTATACATACGTCTCATATTCAAGTGTGAAGATTTTGCATTGTCAAATTTTTGCACACACATTTGAGAGTGATCAAGAAATTAAAAATTTTCTACACGCACATATATGAGCAGGCAAGAAATGAAGAAATTAAGCTATTCATTTTTGAATGCGAGCAACAAGCAGTTGACGTTTCACTCTTGTATAGTGAAGATGAATAATTGAACTTTTACTTCTGTTCATGACGATGTGTAGTGAAGAAACATTTTTGAAGATCTACTCATTTATGAAGAGCAGCAAAATACATTTTTGAAATTTCATACATGAAGATTTATCATAAATGTTTAAAATAGAGTGTTCATATATGAATTTTTCTGAACCCTGGTTTTAACCCATATTTTGTATGATTTTGAACTTACTGTACAAGAGCTTTATTGATTTTTGAGCGAAATATTAGGCTCATTAACGGCATTTATTGCTATAATTGCAGTAAAGTGGCCTAACTGAATATGGTATTAGATAAAGTTTTCTACATTTTCGAAAAAAAATTTTAGAGTTTTTTTTTATAAAATAATAAACAAGCAGAAAACAATATGCAAATTGAAATAATTTTAACAATTAAGAAGTGTCAATACTACTGTAACATTTTTTAAAATTTCCTATTACTATCGCTACAGTTCTGACACCACGATATTGAAAACAAAATTAACGAACGTTATTACAAAACGTTTTGTTTTTGTTTTGTTTTAATGAACTAAAATTAATAATGATGAATGAAGAAAAAATTAATAATGATTTCTTGAGATTGAGATCACTGTTTTCAGTGAAATTGTTTTCGTTTTATAAATTAAAAACAAACAAAAATTTAATTTTAAATTTGATATAAAAAACAAATAAATTGTTGAAAGTATGTACTTTGCTTATAATAACTTTACAAACCTGTCACAGTTGCCTTTATTTTGTATTAATATTGTCAATCGTAGTAGGCATTGTTTTTGACAGAAGAAAACTATTTTTCTTTGTAAAACAATATAGTCTTAAATAAATCTTCAAAACGTTTAGCTGTATAACGGGTTGTGTGTTTCAATTCTTACATAAATAATACAAATTTAAATAAAGATTATTGATTAAAATTAAAACTTTACTAAAATTATAACTTGAAGTTTCCAAACAGTTGCACAGAAAGTAACAGCTTGTGCCAAATCACGCTTTTTCTACTTGATTTTGGTATGAAGCGTACTTGAAATTTTAAGTATGGATAATGCACAGGTGTACTCAAAACAAGCCGAATAAAGATTATTAAAGAGAACCAATTCTGTTATGACTTAAAATAAGATCGCCATTGTTGAGGTGTATTTGCAACCACCATCTGTGCGTGATTGTGTAAATATTGAATTGGTTTCATTTATTTAATTGCTGCAATAGCTCAACTGGTATAGTGGCTTGTGTGGCATTAGTGACGATCTAGTTCTAAATCGGCAAAATATATAAATTGTTATTGAATTAAGGAAGTCGACCGGACTATTTTATGTACGAATTTGGTACTAAGTTTTCTTCCCAAAATTTCGAATCAATTATCTGCAGTACAATCACACTCAAAACAAATGTACTCTTTTTGTACTTAAAATCAAGCTCAATCTGTGTCAAAAATACGGATGTTCTTAAACCATATAGTACCGTGCATATTTTTAAGTACAGATTTCAGCAATAGTCAAATCATTTCTGCTGATATGAAGGTATTGTTGCAAAAAAATTGATTCAAACCCTAATGGGCAAAGTATTTCATTTTGTGCCATATACAGCAGGAATCAATGTATAAGAAATTTAAGGTTACTTTTAGCATTTGGTTGTCACTCAATCTTTAAATTTCTTTCACTGTAGTGAATAAATGTTTTTCTTTAAGTTGACAGAATAATATTTTTAAGAAACGAAAACCCGTAATTTTGGAACAAAATTAAAAAATAACAACAAAGGGAATACTACCGCAGACGACTTTCTGCCAGGAAAACGCACCCCAGGTGGCCTTCAGACAAAAAGCAATCTAGGCGAACTAACATACATAAAAGAAACAAATAACGGCAAACAATTGCTGTCATGCTCACAATAAAATCTCTTGCAGCAGAGACATTAAACAATAGACGGCGGTTGCCAAAGGAAGATCATTAAACACATTTTGGCAGCGAAGATAAAAAGTATAAATTTGATTTTCTCAAATTTTAAAAGTTTTGCCCATTAAGACAAAGTGTACTAAAGGTATTTATATACATACATATGTCGAGAGCTAAGCACAGTTTGGCTAGCAGAAAATTATTCTAGACACATTTTCAAAACTCACCATCAAAACTCACCAAAAAAGAAGTCAAGATGATGCCTGTACGTCATAATTTAAACAGAAAATTATGAAAACTTCGATTCTTGTTGATTTTTGTCAACTATTGGTTGACTATTGATCATGAATTTTACTTTTTGATTCTATTTGAAACCCAAACAGACTTTAGCAAATAGAAGAGCCACTAACCCTAAAGACGGTTGCTTGTGATTATCAGTAATTAAGGAAAGAAAAGTGAAATCGCCTAACATGAAGGCGATTTTTTTATGCATTAGGAAGTAAAATTCTATAATATATATTTTTTCAGTGTATTTGGAAAATTCATGCATTTAAGGGTTAAGAAAAAACAAAATTTCCACAAAAAAATTGTTTTTCCTAGGGCTCTAAGTTGCTTATGTGATACCAAGTACTATATATGTATGTATGTTTATTATTACAAAAAATAAGAATTATCAGAATTCAGAATTGGGAAAAATTCAGTTGTGATAAAATTGTAATTTTCGAGACATGTCCCTTGTCTTCTTCAAAAATGTTGATCAATATATTTTATGAAAATCGAACTCAAGCCCAAACAAGTAAGAGTGCTATATTCGGCTGGGCCGAATCTTAAATACCCTTCACAATGGTACATACATTCTGATTGATTTTTGGTGCGAAAAGTTGTTTTATTTGGCTTTTAAAGCCGATTTCTTGAAATATCGGGAGACGCTATATCTGGGGTATATATGGGCCGATTTTTTCTGAATTTCAGTATCAGATCCACTACCGGGATTTAACACAGGCTGCAAAACTTTTATTTAAATAATTCCTAATATGCTCAAGTTCAACCACTGGGTGACACCAATTCTTTTTAATATCAATGAAATAAAGAAAAGCAAAATGTATTTCTTAATTATTTATCAGTTAACTTTATAGTAAAATTTATTTAACAAAAAATTGCATTATTTTTGAATTATAATGCTAAACATTGCCATTAAGTGTGATTTTCTTTTCAATTTACTTACGTATGTGGGTACATGCATACGTATGTATGTATCTATAATAGAAAACGCTAAAATAAATTCTTTATTATTGAATATTTTCAGTGTGTTCCATAAAACAATGATTATATACATACATATATACATACATACATATTTACATTGCTTGCTTTTTTTCACAAAATGATTTTTTTCTTGTGCACGTTTTTGATGATCTGTTGCGTATCATCATACACATGTGTGTGTGTATGTACATATGTAAGTACGTAGGGAAACACAAAATGATTTTTTGAGTGAATGAATTTGAAGACGCAATTGTTTAAAAGAATTTCATTGCGTACCCTTTTTTCAACAATTCTTTATATCACTTTCATTTTCAAGCTCGTGTATACATATGTATGTACATACATACACATTTTTACACCAAAGCAAAAAAATTGTTTATGCTAACATACTTGCATGCATACATACATATGTAGATACATACATACCTACATACATACAAACGTATCTACATACATACATACATACATACATACATACATACATACATACATACATACATACATACATACATTCATACATGATCGCAAATATTATATACATATGTATATAATATTATATACATATGTATGTACCATTATGATTGATTTTTGGTACCAAAAGTTGGGTGCATATGGGCCGATGTCCAAAAATTTTCTAATTTTGCCCCTAAACAGCCTGTATGTACCATTCCGACAAATTTTTAGTGCAAAAAACTGTTTCGGTTAGCTTCCAGGCCCGACTTCTTGAGATATCGGGAGGCGCTATATCTCGAACATATATGGGCCGATGACAAAAAGATTTCCAGTTTTGCTTCTGACTAACCTATATGTATTATTCTGATTGATTTTTGGTGCCAAAAGTTGTTTTATTTAGCTTATAGAGCCGATTTCTTGAAAAATCGGGAGACGCTATATCTCAGGTATATATAGACCGATTGCAGACATTTTCAAATTTTGCTTTTAAACACCTTATATGTACCATTCTGATCGATTTTTGGTACCAAAAGTTGTTTTATTTGGCTTTTAGAGCCGACTTCTTGAGAAAACTTGAGGCGCTATATCTCGAGTGTATATGGGCCGATGTCCAAAATTTTCCACGTTTGCCTCTAAATAGTCTATATGTACCATTCTGATTGATTTTTAGTGCCAAAAATTGCTTTGTTTGGCTTAAAGAGCGGATTTCTTGAAAAATCAGGAGTCGCTATATCTCAGATATATATGGACCGATTTCAAAAATTTTCCAATTTTGCTTTTAAACACCTTATATGTTCCATTCTAATCAATTTTTGATACCAAAAGTTGTTTTATTTGGCTTTTAGAGCCGACTTCTTGAGAAAACGGGAGGCGCTATATCTCGAGTGTATATGGGCCGATGTGGAAAAATTTTCCACTTTTGCCTCTAAATAGCCTATATATACCATTTTGATTGATCTTCGGTGCCAAAAGTTGTCTTATTTGGCTTATAAAGCCGATTTCTTTAAAAATCGGGAGACGCTATATCTCGGATATATATGTGCCGATTTCAAAAATTCCTTCATTTCTAGGATTTAATGAGCACTAAAAATGATATGGTTTAGTTTTTAAGAAAAAATTTTTTTTCAAAAACCTGAATACAAAAATTACACAAAATATCCCTCAAAACCCGGTTTTTTGAATATATCTCGGCTATGCGCGGACCTATCTTACTGAATTTCAATAGCAGACCCACTACCGGGGTTTCACACGTTTTAGCGAAAGAATGAGGTTTCTATCTCAAACCGTTTTCTCAGAAACGGTATTTCAACGACTACAGACGGACAGACGGACAGACGGACAGACGGACAGACGGACCGACGGACAGACGGACAGACGGACATACGGACAGACGGACATCGCTCAATCGTAATCGCTATTGATGCTGATCCAGAATATATATACTTTATGGGGTCTTAGATGGATATTTCAATGCGTTACAAACGGAATCACAAACTTATATATACCCTTACACATTTATGTGAAGGGTATAAAAATGGAGCTTTTTACACCTGAAAATACCGGCAACAAAATGCTAAAAGCAATTAAGCTGCTTAGACAAGTGTATGTCAAAGTACACAGCACGTCAATTTCTAAAAATATTCGCCACCATTTAATGAAATGAAAAATGTATTTATATTCACCACCAAAACCAGTAAAGAAGATTTCGTGTTATATGATATATTTTTTGTATTTTTGTCAATTTTGTTTAACACTAATGATGGCGATAATGGAATACGTATCCTAAGCCCAGAGACTTGACGCAGCAAGCAAGCAGAAAACAATATAAGCCTTAAAAATTACTATATTCTTATGAACTCACACATGCACAGTAGTTTCCATTTCAAACAGAAATTAAAACAAATTAAGTTAATGACGTTGAATAGCATTATGGGGAAGTGGTTGGCAAAAGAAATGTAAGTATGTATATATGTATACATAAAAATAAAATCTGAAATGAAATGGAACAATTGAAATTAATTGCTGGCAATTAAAGATGATTATGCCTCCAGATATTCTTTCAAACGTTACAGAAAACAATACGAAAGGTTTATTTTGCACTGTATTTAACAAAAAATTTCATTATTTTCCTTACAGCAATACGCTTCTACATGAAGAAGCAATTAAGTTAGTAAGGCAGTCGGTGAACAGTGACTTTAGGGAGTGTTTAATATTTTTAAATGCTTGAAGTAAATTTTGGAAGTCGTGCAAACGGAATGCGATATATGTGGCTTGATTTAAGTCAACACCTGGGTAAGGAGCTCGAAGCCAACGGTGGTTCAAGTCCAACAGGTGCAAAGCACTCGTTACGCCACAGTGTCTGAATAGCTAATTAGTAAATTTATTTACTAACACTGACAGCTAGTCTTGTAGCCTAAAATCTACTACGGCTCTTAAGTCCTCAACCAGATGACCCAAATATCGTTCTCCATGTAGTCGTTTTGTTGTACGCTAGCAGCACTCTGATATACAGATGGGAATAAGTTTAACGTCAGAAGCTGACGTGATAACCAAACCTAACGGTGGATAAGTTCATGTGGTGAAAACAAGTAGTTAAACCCTCAGAATAAAAGCTTAACAACTATTTTGATGGTAATTAGTTTGCTGAAATGTATTGATGCTATCTCAGTAGGTTTAATAATCCGACACTTCGTGGTTGCAGTTTCTGATACTGCAGGGGACTAGTCGTATGGCAGCACAAAGTTCAACATAGACCGTATCAGAGCTTTGACCCAACTCGATAAGTTCATCCAAGAACAGTTCGGTTGTGATAAAATTGTAAGAGGAACCACATTGAAAAAATAATTCAATCCATTTGTACTCATTTCAATCCCAAGCGGTGCCAGAAATGCGGTAAATATGGATTTTCTTGAATCAAGTATGTTGTGCTTAATATAAATACGGAATATTCAAGCACTTAATACTTTATTTGAGCCATATTCAATAACCGCTTCGAATGGTGTTTAGCTATATTCAAACCAGATTATCGATTGAATATAAGTAGCTAAAATCTGTACTTAAAATTTACACGCGGTACTTGATTGAAGAAAATTTATATTTACCACACTTTTGACATTGATTGGGATTGATTTAAGTACGGAAGGATTGAATTTGTTTTAAGTGTGCTGATTGTGCACCTGATTCGATGTTTGTGAAGTCTATTTAATCCACAAGTTGTACATGAAACTATCCGCTCTACTTCCTTAATTCAATAAAAATGTATAACTATTTTATCTCTTTGCTGATTCGAACTTAGAACTTAACTACTGTCAGTCTAACCATTATAATAATTCAGCAATTGAAAAAGTAAATAAAATTCAATACTTATGCCAACACACAATGTTCTAGTTCCTCATTTTAAACCATAAAAATATTGATTCTCTTACTTTAGGGCTAAAAATAGACATTAATGCTTTCTGTCTTTTTTCAGCAGTCTACCGACATTTCGTTGTTGCTAAACAACTCATCAGTAGACTCGAAAAATCTAAGAAGAATGTTTGAAGCCCAACTACTTATTCCAAAATTTTGGAATAAGAGTAAAAGGGAAATGAAGTCGGTCAAATACATGACTCCCCCAGAGGCACAAACACATTTAAGAAAGTGACCTACTGAGTGGCTTAGTTCAATAACACGTTTGGGAAAATTTCGTAATTGGAGACAATTAAGAAAATGTATACCTAGTATGTGCACACTCATCTTTTGACTTGCTTCTTTATTGTTTTGTTTATTTATGTATATTGTTTGCACATATAGGAATCATCCATCCCCTGAGTACTAGTTGTAGTCTAAAAAAAATACGGTTCTTAAGTTAAAAATATTTTTTGTGACCAAACATTGCAATCTCGTTGATTTGTTAGAGTATAACTTTTACTTTGTCGATCATATTTTCATACATTCATTGTGTACTTAGCTCAGAAAAGATTTTTGCAACGTATTCGTTTCAGCGTTCTTTATAATGCAGAGTCTGTGGCAGAGCAAGAAAACCCTAATGTAGTTATATATCCGTACAAGGGATAGTTTGGTGGCAAACAGTAGTTACTTCGCTTCGGCCAAAGCAGGCATCTCAGCCTATAATCGTGCAAAACAACCCTAGGGAGTTGTTCCGGATCACTGAAAAACTTATAAATGCACATTGTAGGAGTGCCAGGTCAACTAGTACAGCACCTCGTAGTAATACCACGAAATAGATTTAGACTAATGACTCTATAATCAAGAAATATCATACGACCTATTATTTCAACCACAACAACTAGTGTTGGCCTAGAAATTCTTCTCAGCTAGAGTCCCAATATAGCAGCTGACTCAGGTAGTACCGCCTTATCTTCAGTAGAGGGATCGGAAGTCCCACTGAGACTTTAACCAAAATTACTAAGAGCACGTCGGTGCATGTCTATCCCAGAAGTAGAAAGCCAGGAGCTAGGTTCTCAAGATCCCAATCTATACCAGGTGTAAAATCTGATAACGAACTGAAGACCAATACTATATCTGATTTGGGTTCACAAAGTTTAATATGAAAGCATACAAAAGTAAAACCAACATCTATAATTAATCTATAATTATTCTCAGAAACAAAAATTTTAGCATTCTAAAGGTCAACGTACCGTAGTCTTTAAATAATACAACCACTAATCATTTGTTGACCTTTGTTTGTTTGGCCTAGATTGCTCAACAAATGCAAACGAAAAGAAAACCTCCAGGGAAAACTCAAAACCAGTAAATTTCTCAAAATTTAGGCTTTGTTTGGTCTAAGAAGAAAATCCAAATTTACAACAAACACTTATTTGATTTGGCAAAAACTTTGTACGAGCAAACAAAAATTTTCTACAAATTGTGTTTGCATTCGTTAAGCGAACAAAGCAATTATATATGCTCAAGCTGAAGAACGGCATTAGTATTCGAATGAATTTCGTCACGAATGCTGAGTGTTTGTTGCTTACTTTGATGCTATTTTACATTGTTTTTACTAAACAGTTCATTCGGACCGAGTGGTGAAATTTTATGTTTTTGAGTTTCTCTTCCTGTTTTTTTTTCTTTCTGCTGTTGTTTGTTGATATATTTAGTTGCTTATACATACATATGCATTTATTTACATAAATTAATGGGAGATAAAAAAGTTGTGGTCGCGTTTTTATTTTGGTCAAAATATTGGCCAAAGAATGCTTAAACGTGAACGTATTTAAGAAGAATTTTATAAATACTATACAATTACATTAATTGAAAATTATTTTGTTCACTTGTCAGGCTATTCCGTAAGCAACAGCAACAGCGAGATATTTATTATTCAATAAACAATTTAAGTGTTTTAATTATTGCTTTTTTACGACCCTTTTCAACAAATGTTTGCTTTATTGACAGTTGTTGTATGAGGAAATAACTCTTATTGGCATATTTAAGTTTTTAAAGAACTTTATTGAAAATTATATAAATAATTTTAAATGCAGTAAGAGATGATATTTGATATTAAATTTCATTAGCTTAAAGAAATGTACTTGTGCACGTTAAACGAATGCAAAGCCCGGAAACCAATTATTTATATGGAGCAGAGATCAAAATAAAGTTTCAACAAAACTTACCTACATATTCTGAGTTCACAACGAAATTTTAACGGTAGTTTGTGAACTTTTGATGAGAGTTTAAGAGTTTTTTGTGTTCCTTTGTGTAAAGGGTAAACGAATGTTTTTTGAGCTTGTTTATGAAAAAGTTTTTAATAAGTTTAGATTCCTGATTGAAAAATATTGTACAGATATTTCTCGAAAGCGATAAGATATTTATACGACATAATTACGGTATTCAAACGGTCTCATATTGTGGCATAATCTCAGAAAGTACTAACATTTTATGATAGTTTAAAAAAATTGTTGTTGTGCTGCAAACAAAAATAGTCATAAAATAATAAGACTTCATCGACTGTGCTTAGTCGATGAAGTCGTCATAAGTTAACAGCAAACATCTGAGGCGAACGGCTCAAACGCATTCGTCGAGCCGGTGATATTCTTTACCTGTCGCAAATTATATTCTAAAAAAATATTTTATATATACATAAAAAAGCCCTTATATGCGTATAACGCTTATATGTATGTATGTACCCAAACAAGAATGCATTTGTTTAATAGCTGAAGGCCTTGTTTTACTATCCTACTCAGTCGTACGATATGGTAAAAATGAAATGTGTGCCCACAAAGTGTGATAGTATGGACTAAACATGTTTGTGTACGATACGAATGTGTGTGTTTCGAAGATATTTGGATCAACATCCATGTCCATGCATTTCACCTAAAAATGAGATACTAATCTTAGAAGACTGCCAGCCCACAAACGCTTGTGTAGTGGCCGCCGTCCAAAAAATTAATCGACTCCGTTCAACTGGAGCCAGCTGTTTTTGTTTGAATAAATTTATCTATCCAATATATATATATATGTATATATATATATATATATATATATATATATATATATATATATATATATATATATATATATATATATATATATATATATATATATATATATATATATATATATATATATATATATATATATATATATATATATATATATATATATATATATATATATATATATACATAGGTATATGTTCGTAAATATGGACATATTTGATTTCAAATTGTATCTTGAATCAGCTATCAAAACATCTAATAGCTAGTTTTTTCACTTATTTTAGCATTATGAACAAAAATATTTAAATGGCTTTCTTTTTTTAACAGCTGACTCATATTTTAAATAGCGCATTACTTTACGACAGGTTTCTCATAACAGTCATATATTTTCGTGCTATTATTTGAAAGACTTCTGACTATAGAACGACCCTTTGAATACCGTAAATAATTGTAGTTAATTCTCAATGAGTCTTTCGTGGTTATTGTGTCGTATCCGTTTTACGCCTGCTGTTGACTGGATAGTGTTGAAAAGGTATACACTGGTTACTAAGAAGACAGATTAACAGTAGTTAAATCTGACATATTCAACTTTGCAGAAATTAATAATTATGGCTAATCTTCGACTTAATATTTAAATGTGAATATGGTTAATTTCTATATCAATTTGAGATGTATTTCAGTTCAGTGTTAGTCTTTCAGTCGTACATAAGTGCTACAAATTAATTTCATCGAAAGAATGGCGGCATCTTTTCATATCCAAATTTCATGGAAACTTTTCCATACAACAGGTGTTTTTGTTGAAGGAAAAAACTTATTTTTTATGAAAATAACTAAATTATTTCCGGCGATTTCCTAAATAAATGAGTGTATTATTTCGTATCGTATTAACGTTTTTCACTATATTAACAGCTTATTTTGGAGATGCTGCTAGAGATAAAATCTGATATATGTGAATGTATGTGTGCTTTCTTTACTTTTTAAGCACATGAGCAAAAAGAAACACTGAAAGCCATATGATTAATCTATGAAACATAAATGAACTTTAAAGAGTTCAGAGTTGTTCATTTAAGTTGCAATCAAATAAGCCCCACAAATATAATTTGTGTGTTTAATTAAAAAATTTTCGCATTTATAGCTTAAGAGAAGTCTGTAATAAGACAAGATCGAAAAAAATTTTACCTAGATAAAGATATGCTCTGCAAATTACATGACTATAAATTACAACATGTCTTTTAAAGCACAATTGTGTACTCACAATCCTCTATAAATCACAAAATCTTTTATCTTTCGAATAGGTTTTGACTCTCGAAAACACAAGATAGCTGTAAGTTAGGCTGCCCACAACCGAAAAACTCTGTGATATATAGACTTTCTAATTGTAATATTTTTATTTTATTTTATTTTATTAAATAAAAGACCAAATATTCAAATACAGATTTAATTACATAAACGGACTTAATTACAAAATCTATGTGTTTGTCTCACGAAGTATCGGTTTTTTTAAGGAGGATATACTCTCAGTCATTTAATGCCTTAATAAATATATGTAAAATGTGTGTTAAGTTCTTTGGAAAGGGATAAAAGTAGATGGTGAAAGAAGAGAAGGAGAGCTTCATTTTATTTCATATTTCAATGGGAATCGCCCATACGCAATCAGTGGCATGTAAAACAATTTAAAACTTAAATATTTTTAACTACTTAGTGCATTATAACTAAAATCTGTCAAAAGAATATTATCTGTAAATTTGTTCCTAATCTCTAGTATTGTATTTATGCTGTAAGGAACTAATACTTCTCAATATTTGAAAATAAGCAAAAATTTATGTTTATAAATATTTTTGATGTTTTCATTTGACGTTAAATGAAAATTAAATATCATATGCATTCGTTTGGAAAACATTTTGCTAAATACTGCAAATTTATATTGAAAATCAAATTCAAATAGAATAATAAATAATAATCAAATAAGATTTATTCATTCAAAATATAATATTGAGAAAAGCAAAGTGGTGTTGTATTTTGTTTAAAATCCCTCAAAATCTGTTCATCTTTAAATGAACAAAACAGCTTCAATTTGTTGAATGTATTTGTTTAAAAACACATTTGTATACAAATAGAAAACCACAACTAATTTTTCAATTGTAGTCACATAAATAAATCTTTATGAATTACAAATAGCTAAGGACAACCACAAAAACCAATACCAATAAAAAAATCTGTCAGTTTTCTATGAGCGCAAAAGAAAAATTTAAGAATAGAAAACAATCGACTTAATAATGTAATCGAAATATAAGACATATAATCTTGACATTTTTTTTGCTCACGACAAAATTTTTGGCATAAACAAAAATAGATAACAACACCAATAAGGACATTTTGCGATGAGCACGTTCAGGTGTCAACGTAGTTACAACTCGCAAAAATTAAACCTGGCTCATTGCGTTTGAAATTTTCGAGGTAACATTTGTGGACAAGATCTTTTTTATTACAACTATGAATTAGTTTGAGTTATAAGGCCGAAATTTCTTACAAGCATAAAATGAAATATAAGGCAACACTTTTCCATAAAAATTTTTTTGTCTAAACGAAGCTAAATATTTCCATGTTTAAGTCTTATAAAACTAGTGTAAAAGGAATCGTTGTCTTAACGTGAGAGATAAGGCTGAAAATCTTTACAGATATAAATGCGGTATAAAGAAACAATATTCCCTAAGAAACTAAAAAAATTTGCTTTTTTGAGACATGACTATGTTGCCATAGCGATAAATAAAGGGTGTTTTTTTCAACATATAGAATTTTAAGATGCAATAAAACAACGATGGATTATTCGATTGACATGAATTTTATTTATCCGAAAGTTAATCTTGTGGCATTACATTTTAAATATGATTTCTGGCATATGACCGCCACAGCTGGCGCGGATGTAGTCCAATCTGGACCTACAATTTTCGATAGACTTTTCCCACATTAATGGCCGTATATCGGCAATAATACGGTGAATGTTGTCTTCCAAATGGTCAAGCGTTTGTGGCTTATCCTCGTAGACCAATGATTTTACATAGCCCCACAGAAGGTAGTCTAGCGGTGTTAAATCACAAGATCTTGGAGGAAAATTCACTGGTCCAAAATGTGAAATTAGGCGGACACCAAACGTGTCTTTCAACAAATCGATTGTGGCACGACATGTTGCGCCATCTTGTTGAAACCACATCTCCTGGACATCTTGGTTATTCAATTCAGGAATGAAAAAGTTAGTAATCATGGCTCTATACCGATCACCATTGACTGTAACGTTCTGGCCATCAACGTTTTTGAAGCAGTACGGACCAATGATTTCACCAGCCCATAAAGGGCACCAAACAGTCAGTTTTTCTGGATGTAACGGTGTTTCGACGTACATACACTTGAGGATTAGCTTCACTCCAAATGCGGCAGTTTTGTTTGTTGACGTAGCCATTCAACCAGAAGTGCGCTTCATCGTTAAACAATATTTGCTTATGAAAATCGGGAGCAACGGCAATCTCGTTTTGCTCTCAAATTGCACTATTTGCAAGCGTTGTTCACTATTTGCAAGCGTTGTTCTATTCATGAGGAATTGCCAAACCAAACTGAGAATAAATCACTTGACTGCTGTTAAATCGGTCGCCATCTTGAACAGTAATACCAACTTAAAGTTCTATGCATCGCAAAAAAAAAACACCCTTTACATACACGCTTTTAGCATAATTGAAATTGGTTTAGTTCTAGTATTTTCTGTATTCGTTAAATATTAAATTAATACCATACTTCGATATGATACTACTATCACTTTTAACTTTGCTCCCTTAGGAAATTTCTTGAAGTATTAAATAATATTTAGAAATTTGTCACTCTAATCTTTCTAATGGTAAAACTTTTGATAATATTTAGTTTTTTGTCTATATTTTATATTTTAAAAATTATTACTTTTTTGAGTGCCAATTTGAATTAAATTTTGTCACATATTTCTTCAAATAATGTTCTTTTCTTTCAAGCGCCTTTTCATAACTAATTTTAATTTTTCTCATTTGCCAAGTTAAAGAAGTGTCATGAAATGTCTGGCAGTGTTGGGTATATTTTTCCTTGTTTCCACTTCTTTATACTGAGTAATTAAAATCAGTTATATTTGACAGGCCAGCAAAAAAAAAAAAAAAAAATTGGAAACTTAAGGGCACTCCACAGCAATTGTGGGGATATGAGTTCTGTTAAAGAAAACAAAATACGACATTCCCTCTGCTGACACAGTTTAGCTTAAAATGAACAAAATAAAGCAACTGAAATAAAAATAAGTGGATTAAAATTTAACATTTCTGACAGTTTACTTGTAAAGATATCCTCAAAATGACAAATGAATTGGCAAGTGGCACAAAAAATAATAAATAAAAGTAATTGTGTTTTTATTATTAAAAACTAGTTACATATACATAAATGTATGTATGTAGTAAGAGTGAAAAAGCTTTTCTGTTACAAATCTGTGCATCCGGATATATGTATAAGAAATGCCATTACCATAACTTTTCTGGTTTCTCTGATCATACCTTAATTTCTTTATGTATTTATGCGTTTAACTAAATTTTTATTCAATCAACAATAATTGAACTGAGATAACTAGGCAATATTTAATAATAAGTAATATGTAAATTTGGCATTTTTGGCTTTGTAATATTGAATTGAATAAATAAATAAGTAAATAAAACAATATTGGTCAGGAATGATTTTGTTTCGTCAATATGAGTCAATGATATTCTAATCAGTTTATTTTCTATAAAGTCGAATGCTGTTGGTGTAGATAAAAAAGACGTAAGGTTCTTAAAAATATTTACTACTAAGAGCTTGCCTCTCTTAACATTTATTTTCAATAAGATTTTCAAAACGAATCAGTAACCAAAAATTTGGAAGCTTGCAAATATGTTCTGGATTGTATAGACTACTGCTCACCGACCCCAAATATCTCTAAGGGATTCAGCGTGAATCTGAAGAATGCGTACTTAGATAGTGTCGAAATAAATCAATCAGAGGACGTGATCATGGCTAGTACGGATGGGCCCAAGTTGAGAGCAAGGGTCTGTGGGGGTTTACATAACCCCCCACCTCAACTAAGGATCAGTTTTAGGCCACGTAATGACTGTGTCTTCACTCAGGCCGAAGTTGCGGTGACAATGAGAGCAGTAAACTGGATGAGGTACTGTAGGATCTACGGGAAGCGTATTTTAATCTATACTGACAGCAAGGCCGCCATAAACGCGCTTGCGGGTGATAGCTTGCTTCATGAATGCCGGATATCTCTAAGCGAGCCAGCGAGGCATTCAGACCTGGTGTTTCTCTGGGATACTGTATACAACCGTGTGTCCAGAAATGTAATAGCGGATGAACTGGTGAAATCTGGCAGGCAGTCTTTTAATTTATCAGTTATCAGTTTAATTTTTATTATATTATGTGAGCCGTTCAGGGACCCTATGATTGGTGTATGGCGGACTCTTTTTTAGTATTATATAAGGAAAATACTGGAGGCCGTTTTGTTTATTAACCTTGAGGTTTTATTAATATCAATCAAATCCCACTTATTCTGAAAACTTAACTCTATTTATACTAAAATAATTGCACTGGTTCTCTGCCCTTGTTTGCCGTTGCTGCATGTAGCATCGAAAATCAATAAGTTAATAATAATAACATGGTTCTCTTGATTGTTTTTCACTCGTTGTTAAGACGTTTTGATTACATCATAATCTTGCTATAAAAATCGCAACAACATATTCGTGTTTTTAGTTTGATTTCTACCTCCCCAGAATCAAGAAAGATTTATTTTTGTGGTAAAGTTGTAGTGATTGTTATATTTAAAGAAGGCAAGAAAAATAAAGTTGAAGACTAATTAGCTGGCGAACATAGCAGGATTGTTTTGCGTTCACGAGTATCATCCGTACTTCGAGCCCAGGTTGTAACTATTTGCTCCATTTTTCTCAATTCTGAGAAAGTAAAAATCGAATATAAAACCTCATCTATTGCGAGTTATACAACTCAACTATTGAGCTAAATTAATCTGTAAAATACCGTTGGGCTGGTAGTAAAGTTTAATAGAGTTTTCATTACATTTTGTTCTGTTTCTGTGTAATTGCGCTTCTTTTTTTTCTTCTTTAAAAATAAAAACGTAACTATTTTATCTTTGTTATTAATATTTCATTTTAGTGCATACTAAATAAAACCTCTTCACAAGCTCGTATGCAAATAACGGTTACAGTAGTTAATTATAAGACCAAACCCACCCCACTTCTAGTTACTGTAAAAAACTTGAGCCACTAAATGGAGAACTTTGCTTATATTAAACATGTTTGTGAAAATAAAGTCATTATAGATTGCAATTTCTAAACTTTTTTGTTTTGTTTTAACACTAAATTGCGTGCTTAAAATTTAATATAAAATGTCATAAAAAATGCTAAACTATTATTTATTCTTAGAACTAAGTAACACATGAACTTACAATATAATTAAGTTAGTTTTAGGGAAAAATAGATACTAGATGGAGCAAAATTTTATTTAGCAATGTTACCCTAACAAATTACTCTTTTATCGCCCTAGTACATGTTCTGCGATTGTAGCGATATATCATGCAACGTTTAGGGAACTTGTGCTGGCGTTTTGATTTTAGAACTTTCTCGATTCGATATTAAAATTTCAGATTTGTACCAAAATATAAAGAAAAAGCTGAGAAAGATGTAGTTGTCTTATAATTTTAGTGGTCAATCCTAGTGAACCTTAAATTGTCATGATTTGTTTCCCAGCCAACAGTTTTTAGATTTACTTTTCGTATCTGCCTCAAAAATATATATCATAGCAGTCTTATTAGAAAAAGGTGTCGCAGTATATATTACCCTCGTTTTTTTTTTTTTTTGAGCCAATTATAAAGACTCTGATTAAGAATTAATAACATAACACTTTAGCTTTTCTGTTAGAGGTATATTTGTTTCGTCCAGTGAACAAACTAACCCTTACAAAACTATTTAAGACCGTACACTCTTCTAATAAATACATATGCATGTATAGACGTGGCTATTTGTATGGACGAAAATTTGTCGATCTTGTACCATCTATTTTCCGATAAGCCTTCGAAGTTATTACATTGATAAGTTGTAGTAGAATATTTTTTCATGCCGACAGCAATCAAAAAATCGAAGGCGCAATATCGATTGCTAAATGTACAACCCTAATTTATATACATACATATGTATGTATATTAACCTATATTTTATATTTGTGTTTAAAAATTGTTTTTAACTTCTTATCAGGTTTTATACAATAACTGAAGCTGAATGGGCGAAACAAAACTTAGTTCATGTTCATGGTAAAAAATAAAACTCAAATAATACCGAAGTTGTTGAAAATATCGTTATGAGAACAATTATGTTGCACATGATATTATGCATGTCAATACAATTCTGCACGCTAAATGCGAAAAGGCAATCATTGGTAGCTAAGCTAATAGAGTTCTGGTAACAAATGATTAAAGTTTTGAAGGCAAATTTAACTATGGTGTCGTAATTTTCTGTAGTGCAAAACAAAATCTACGTTTTTCAAATACTGTTGAAGGAATGTAGATAGCATCTACATTAGATTATGTGTGATGAAGTACAAGAGTTTGTAGGCTATCCAGAATTAAATCACCCTCTTTATTAGTATTTAATATTCCACAATTTACTAATAGAAGTATACAAGGAAATGGTTAACGAGTGCCGCTAAAGGAAAGAGTTTTACTACGAAAACGAAGCAACGATTTCTAAAAAATTAAAAATAAAAGAAAAAGTTTTGAACTAACAGCATTCAATCGGTCGTAAGGACATTCTCCCCCACCCCCCCCCCCCCCCCCCCCCCTGTCCCAATGGCTTTTGTTTTATAGTGTGAGCATCTAGTGGCACAATTTTTAAAAACTAATGGCTCATTTTAATAGGGTTAAAACCAACTTAGAGGCAAAAACCCAGAAAAGTGTATTCATAAACGACTTATAGCTTATAATGCTGCTTATAACCATCTCATAAATTGAATATATTTATTGAAGCTGTTTATAGCTGTTTGTTCCGCCAAAAATATTGCGCGAACAAACAAAACAAAGTGTTTACACTATCCAAAGCTTTCTTCACAAACAAACATTTTTGTTAGTAAACAAACAATCGAAAAATGTTTGGAGGCTAACAAATTCGATTGTTTACACTAGGACAAACAAAATTTTTATGATTTTGTACAAATGTTAGCATAGTCTAAACGCACCTTAAGAGTCAATAGCATACAGTTGTAATAGCCTTTTTACACTGACTAACATCCACGTTAAACGCATGGAAGATGTTGAAAATGTGAAACAGTAGTTTTCATTGACAACCTCTTTCATTTATTTAGCTGACAAAAAAAGGACACAAAATTTTTGTGACAAATAAAAAAAATTTTAAATGGACTTGGAGGAGGACTTTTGGACTTTTTTGTTTCCATAGGTAAAGCAACACGTTCTCCATATTGATTGACCATACGCTGGGCTTTATTAAAATGAATTTATTTGTAATTAATTAAAAATTATAACAAAATACTAATATAAAAAAAGTAATATAAAAAATAGTAAAAAAAGCCCAATAAGCACAAATTTTTTGTGAATTCCAATGTTGAAATTCCAGTGTGAATCCAAGCTTGAATTACATTTAAAATCCATCCTCTTTCCAGTCCGTTTGAAGTTTGTTAAAAAACAACAACAAATTTGTTAGAAGCATATGTTATTTATGGTAAAAACAGGTTCGGTTCTACTTACATCACACTGTTATTCAAGGCTGGAATTACACTGTAAAGGTACTGTTTTGTTCGACTGTAATTCAATGCTTAATTTTGCTGGATTCGCTCTTGAATTCAACAGTGTTTCAACTGTAATTCAACACTGGATATTGGAAATTGTGACTGCATTTCAAATGTAATTCCACTTAAATTCCAGCCAAAATGCTTATTGGGAGTAAATTTAATACTATACATAGTTATTAGAAAGCCAAAATAAAATATTTGACATCCGTACATATATGGCCGAGATATTTCGAAACCCAATTTTTTTATGAAGTTGGGCTTGTGCACGAACTTAAACCGCTTTTGATGCCAAAATATAAGTGTTATAATGATCATAGTATACATATAAAGTACCCATTCAAATAAAAAAAAAATAAAAAAAGACAAATCGGTGGATATATAGCTGAGAATTAGCGAAAACGGATTTCTCAAGAAGTTAGGCTGGTATGCAAACCTATACAAGTGTTGGTACTAAAAGTTGGATGCAATTTAATATACAGTTACCCAAATCTGACTAATAATATTAACATATAGACGAGCTATAGCAAACACCTATTTCTCAAGAGGTAAGACATGTACGTAAGCTTAAGCAAGTTTTGGTAGCAAAAAACAGACCTTATTATTATTTTATTATAAGTTTTGGTATCTGCAAGCTGTTGCAATAACAAAATAACTGCACAAAACACCAAAACTTTTGATAACGATCTGCGTGTCAAAAGCGTTGATTGGGAAGTGTAATTAAGGTTTGTCCCATTCGTATATAGTAATTCCACTTATTTTTTCATATTAATTTGAAAGATTGATGCCATTGTGTGCAGAGCAAAACATTTTTTTAAATATATGCTGTGGCTTCTTCACTAGATGTTTCGCATTCAATTTGTGCGACTTTGCATGCCTTTTATTATTTTCAGTGTATAATAATTTTTTAAGTGTAACATCCGATTTATAATTTTATTTATATATTTCAAATTATTTATAATAGAAAAAAATTATGGAATTTTCATTAACATTTTACCAAAATCTCATTAAACAAATAAATAAATAATACTAAACCCCTTTAACACATGTTTCTATTAATTCACATTTTGTTTATTAATTATTTATTTTACACAACTTATTTCAACACGGCTTTCTAATTATTAAATACACTCATATTTAATACTTACTATAAACAAAAACTGTATTTAATTTAAATAGAAACAAGAATAAAATGGCATGATTGAAAAAGCCAAGTGCATCGGGCAGATTTAGAAAATGAATGTATGTATTTTTCTTCAATTTAACTAGTGTTAAAACATTTCCAACTTTGAATAGTAACTACATTTTTGCCAACGTCTTTGCTTAGTTTATGCAAGTAGGAATCATATGTGTTTTCTAAAGAAAGCCCAATGGATGAACTGTTATTGCTAAACAGTTTTTTTCTTTGCTCAGTATTCATTACGAAACAAAACCTCAAAAGCAGAAGCAACTGACAACATTTTAGTAATTAATTTCGGAAAAGTTTATTTATAAAAGGAAAAGCTAGCTGATTAGCTCTATCAGTCAAAGTAATTTGCCATTTTTTTATGAAAAGAAATAAGAAAATCTTTTTTTGTCCACATATCTTTTGCTCTTATTCCCTTTTCAGCTTTTTTGCATGTGTTGGTTTTATAAGTCTGGCTAGTTGCCACAAGAACAATTTTGAATAAGAGACGGAAATTTACATGCAGAAAGTAAATAATTTTCACATCATTTCATATATTTGACAAACCAATTTGTTTTGTCCAAAATAGTTTTGGTACCGAAAGTGTTTCAACTGAAGTTACTGTCCCTTTGATTTTTACCATCATTGTGGGCTAATTGTGCATCTCGATCAAAAAGATCTTTTCTGGAGCCCTTGCTCCGCATAGAAGGAGACCCAGGCTATTAGAAAGTTTCTTTATGGCAAAGGAGGTGTCTTGCCGTTTCCCTCTACGGCTAATAGTTTCATTTTAATTAATGGAAATGTAGTTTATGGTGTCCCGTCATTAGCCCAGCATATACGCTTTCTGCCAAGGCTTGCAGTTCTGTCGGACTGCACGTTGCCGGGATCCAGTTGTCTTTTTGCCTACCGCATGCCCTTTCTCCAATGCTTTCTTCCCCAGATTGTCGATTGCTGTCCTCAAAACTGTTGTTAACCCTGCAAAAATATACATCATATATACAGGACCTTATCGTACCCCTTTTGTCTGAAAACTTTTGGTGTGTGATCTGCCTTTTTTCAAACTTTCACTGTTGTTGGGAATCACCTTCGCATAATTTAAGTCATTCTTAATTAAGTCTTAAATTGGTTTTACTTTAGTGCAGACTTGTAATCGTGCCCATTCGCCATAGACAGTAATTCATATAAACTTAATATTGTTAATTAGATCATAAGTTTTGCATAAGATTTATTGAAGTAAATTCATTGTTCTATTTTAGTTGATTGTTTTTCTTATAAATAGCTATAGGTTTTTAGGGCAATTCGCTGCTTATCAATTGGGCTTAACCTGTCAAATTCTAGTTTTAGGAGAAGGCATTTGTGTCAAGTACTATGCTGTCTCCATCAGAATACCCTTGGTAATCAGAGACTTCAGTATTCTGTGACCCCCTTCTGACAGCTTCACCACGGTGAATTGCTTTTACTCAACTGTTGCCTTTGCCATGAGGGAGTTGAGTGAGGGACTGTTTCCAGCAGTGGCATATTCTCCTACCTTGAGAATATTGACGCCTTTGCTGCTGAAACATGGTTGGGAGAAATTTTTATATTCCCAACGATGTCAGTAGGACCTGTCTATCATATCGTCGCAGTCCAGTGATTTTTTATAGCTTGTGCGGCATTAGATGCTCCTTCCACAAGCGACAGATTTTTTAGACCACTGATGGCCTCAGTATGCACGCTTGAAAGTGTGCAGTCCTCTTTATTTTTACATTTACCCATGCAGTTTATAATAACAATTTTTTAACAGATTTTGGTTGCCCTAGGATGCCACCTTGGGAAAGCTTGCCGTTAAGTTTAAATCGTGGCCTGTGCACTCGCTATTATACCTGACACCACTCCATTGGACAAAATCTATTTTACCGTAGTTTTGAAGGATTCTTATGAATAAAACGAAGCTGCCCTTTCCCATTAATCTGAAAAATTCCCTGTTGCCTGGGCAAAGGTTCCACATCTAGGCAGTTTTCTTCACCCTGTACTACATACGAGCTTTACAAAAACTCATCAATCTGGCAAATAGGGGTACTTGTACTGAATAGCTAGTAAGCTTAGGGGACAAAACTCGCTATCCAGCTACTACCCAAAACGCACCTACTTGTTTCTGTCAGCCATTTCGAGTCAATAGCCAGCCCTGTTCTTCTCAACCGGGCTTGTTTTAGTTATTTATATACTTTTTAATATTATTGTCCGTAAGAACTGTTCGAAAGCGAGCGAAATATTAGCGTAATAAAATAAATTTATGCAACTGAAAAGGAGACCGCGTTCAGCCCAAACAATTTAACAACAATATCTTAGAGACAATTAATTATATAATTAAGCAATGATAAAACACTGCCTCATTTCACAATTTCAGTTACATCGGTTATAGTTGTGTTTGGAGTGACAATCTCAAATGCTCAATGGTTCCATAAATTATAGTAAGTTATATGGAAGCGGCTTCTTCAGGATATCAAGTTTGTAGTTTCCGGTCAATATACAGTGATAAGCGATACAGTTAATCTTGTGAGTTCAGTGCTACGGTAGATACTTATAGGTGCCCATACTGTCATACCACGCAAACGATGAGGTTCTCTACTAAAGAAAGGCGTTTATGGACTCGGCAAAATTCCTAACTATATTCACACTGAAAATACACCAATGTTTTCATTCCACTTTGTTTATGAATTTTTTTGCAAGCAAAGTTTTGTTGGCGGAACTTGCAACTCAACTTGCTATTGAATTTTCCCCATCCTTTTACCTTATAGCCAATTCGAGAAACCGTTTAATATTATGTGTAATTGATTTTTGTGTTCAATAAACATTTCCTGTACAAATAAAGCGAAATGGTGCACAAAATATTCACTAATAAAGACTAATTACGGTTATCAGAGCATATTGAAAATATAATGACTGTCAAATTGCACGCAGCCTGCATCGCAGCTGTCGATTCACACTAATTTGGCCAAACAATATACACATGTTTTGAACTTGAATGAAACCAACATATTCAACGTATGGTTGCAACATTGGAACAAATACTTCTAGACTGATGGTGTGATTGTTAAAACAAATATTTTCCAATGCAGGTGTGGCAGCCTTTACAGAATCTTTTTCAAGAAAAATATTTTTTGCAAATAAAGGTAAACAGTAATCTTTTTTAGTTAAAAAAAGGTTTCTGTAAACAGTTATACCGGTAAAATTCATAAAAAATAAAATGTAGTTTAAATATGTTTTAGAAAATTTTGTTCATAAAAAATCTGTTCTAAAATGTGTTTCAATAACATTTTAAATTTTATGAATACCGGTGTTAATCTTTTTGTATGCCTTAAAATTTAAGTTATTAAAAATTAATACCTTGTTCATACATGCATTTCTAATTGAGATAATATTCAGTTTATTGACATAATATTTTTTGCGTTCATACATACAAATATTGCGCTAACTCAATTAGTATTTGACAGCTGAAAAAAAAGTTGTTGTTTTTGTTTTGGTAGTGAGAAAAAAAAGTGAAAAATATTTTCCAATAAGAAAAATGGAAGAAAAACTGCCCTTTATTAAAAAGATTTCAGTGTTGTACAATAAAAATATGGAACTTGTACAAGTAGTGACTCCAAAGCGGCAATAATAAAAAGAAAGAGAAATAAAAATTTGGAAATGCTGCAATGTTTTTATTTTTATTGTATTTATTTTTATTTTTTATTATTTTGTTTTGTTTGCTTTTGTTTACATTTATCACTTCATTCATTTCGCATTGTATACTTTAGCTTATTAAACACATCTTTCACAGTGTTGTGTTCCATCTTTTTCTCAATATTCAAAGCAATATAGAGTTTATTGAGCAATAACTTTATTGACTTTTTGTATGGAATATTGAGCTCAATAATGGACCTTATTGCGATTACCTCAATAAAGGCGCATGTATGAACATGGTATAAAATTAAATTTTTTCATATAAACTTACATCCGTATTCGTAAAAAATATTTGAGGCTTACAAAACTTTTACTCGATATGATAAGGCTGAAATAGTTTTTGCGACTATTAATTACGCAGATGTATTTTGACAGACCCAAGCAACAACTGTTCTAAAATTTTAACTAAATATACATTTTTTGAATATTTTTTTTTTCGTTAGAATATGCCCATTCCAGTTTTATGATTGGAATGGTCTGCATGGAAATACTTGGATATCAAAGATTTTCCATAAAAATATGTCACTTTAAAAACGTGTGAAAATGTTCGTCCAGACTTTTAATTTTCTGCTCATTATATTTCACCGCAGTTGCCTTACTGTGACTGTCACTATTTCTTTTCAATTATGAATTCATTGTGAAAACTTATCACGGAAAAATTATTATTTCCCAGTGTAATTAAAAAGTTTTTCTATCTTTTTTTGTCGTCCTTTTTTCATAAACCGACAGAATATTGTTGATATTAACTTTTCTTCATTCGCTAGAATATTGAAAACTCGAAACAAACAGATAAACAAAAAACAGAGAAACAAAATCTGTCGCAATAACTGTGAAGTAAAATGATAAATGATGACCAGAAAAATTGATACAAAAAGTTTTTGTTACTGGTACAAATTATTACTGTGTAAAAAGTTTTGTCATTTTATAGATAATGATTGGTTGAACAAATCTAGATTTCATGTTTGAGACCAAAATATCGATAAAAGACCCAACACCGACAAAAACTTATGTGAAAAATAAAAAAAGTTAAAAACTAAGCGTACGCTTTTTAAAAATTGGAAGTTCTTGCTTACAGATTCCAAAGCATCCATACTAAAGCAAGAGTACATTATTATAAATGTCTAATTATTCCCTTAATATATGCAGGAAATTTTTGTTTATATTTTCCCATATCTTTGATAGTGTAGCTTTCCATCTGGGAAAGAATTTTACAAATTGGGCAAGTAGACTCGGAAGAAAAAACCGGATAGCCAACGAACAAAATAAAATGTTTAATTTTTATGATATCAGTGTCGATTACTTTATTTCAAATATTACTAAAAATCATATTTACAATGCAGACGCCATTAGATTCATTGAATCATCGCTTTCCTGTAATGATGGTAGATGTTAATATTTTACTGAAATTATAATTACATTGAACTATGATATTGTAATACATTTATATTAAATTACTTTTTCAGGCGCAAGTTCAATCCTTGGCTTGTCACTTTTGAATCAATATCAATTAGGGAAAGAAAAGTAAAAAAAAATTTTATAGCTAGGTACATAGAGGTTTTATACTGTGACAACAAAAGGAATTGATTTTGTGGACTTCTAACCCGCGATTGGTCAAATTACAGTTTACCAGGAGCAAAACATTTTTTTCGTTAGTCGATTCATACTATTGGAAAGGTTTGACCTTGGGACTTATTAATGGTTAGCCCGAAATATATTTTTACTGGAAATTGAGGGCACTTGAATGGGGTTGGCTGATCAGATACGATGATCGGTATCCTCAGAATATGAGATAGTTTTCCCTCCTTCAACTTTATAATAAGTAGCCTTGTGTCGTCGCACTTGTTGGAAGAGCTATAATTTCTCAGAAACATGATTGGAACTCTAATTTCCACCCTCAGTTAATGTGAAGGCTGTCAGAAAAGATTCTGTTTTTAAAATCTGTTAATTGATTTAAAGCTTTTAACTTGGCCGGTGACTTTATGCCAAATAAGATTTTTTTACTTTGTTCACATTACGATTTGTAGGTGACGGTGTGGCTCAACCAATGAAAATACTCTTCGTGCAAACTTTTGAGGTCAGGGTGTACTGCATGTATTAAAGTTCCTAACTGATGTACTATTTTGCCTAAAGGCTCATGCAAAAGGATTTAATAGCTTTGGCTTAAATTTAAAGTGGGGAAACTCCTTCTCCTAGTTCTAGAAGCTATTTTGGGAAATCCCTATCTGCAATTACACGCAGCTAAACAAGCATATTCGTCAATAACTTTGAATTTTCGCTCGAAATAGATAAAAAAAAATGGGATTTGCAGTACCGTCTGAAATCACCAGAAAATACCAAAGCTATCCCGCTCATATCATAAAAGGGATTTTTAAGATCTTTTATGGTTCTTTAAACGGATTTTATATAAGATATATGGCTTATGATGCATTCGTCTTACATGAGGCATCTTGTACTAATTTAACCAGGGGTACATTTTTTCGGATGGATCATAGAGATTGTTGCTCAAGACTTACGAAAAGTAGAAGCTCTTTAAATAGTTGCAGCAATTCCCCTTAGCGTAACAAATATCAAATTGACAAGAAATATATTTCTAATGCCACCTCGTGTATGCAAATATTAAAAAATTTTCTTTCGTTATTATTCCCGCTATCGGATAGCATTTAAACTATGTTTTTGATCTGGAAAGAATTTTAGAAAGTTTCCATTGAGATTGATGGTAAAATTATTTAAATTATAGATGATGAATCAAAATCGGTTAAAACTGTATCATATAATAGCAATCGCTTATCTTCTATTTGTATTAAAACGTCGCTATAAATAGCGTCACTGTATGCTAGGGTGAAATATTGATTTTGCTATCTCATTATATATCTGATGTATTCACATAAATAAGTTTAAATTTTAATTTTAATGGTATAATAAAACTATGAACACAGTTGTACTAGACTTCGTGAAACTGATGCTTCTCTCAGAGCATTTTTCCAAATTCAATCGTTTAGTAGTAAATTTCTGTCATGGCAAGTTGTTTGATATCTCGCTTTGTAAACGGTTTTCAAAAAATCATCCATAAAACAGGCTGCAAGAAGATCACTGCTTTGATTAATGTTGGTGAAGTATACAAATAGAAGGTAAAATTGCGTGAGCGTTGGTTGCCAAGTGGCTTAAGCGGCAGTGTTAAAAACGTGAAATTTAACACGTTCAAAGTTCATAGGGTGCTGACGAAGAGTCTTTGCTACCCTAAAGCATCCGGTTGTCCACCTCGCTATATTTTACTTTTCTTTACTTAATTGATATTGATATAAAAAAAAGTGGCCCGCCAAGGGTTGAACTTGAGCCAGTTCAAAATTCATTTAATATAAATGTATTATGACACCATAGTTCAATTAAATTAAAATTTCAGTAAAAATGTATAAAATTTTAAGAGCAAAATGTATGTATAAAAGTATAAGCAGGTATACGTTTGCACTAGTCTACTGTGTGCACCCATGACGTTTTGATGGCTGTGGTCTTAAGCCATTGGAATTGTTTTATTTCTAATATCGGGCATACGTCTTTAAAAAAAATCGGTGTGAAATATATCGAGGGCCTGCAGCTCGGCCCTGGAATAACCAGGGAAAATATTTAAATTAAAAAATATTGTTAACATTAACACAGCAATTATAGTTGTTTACCAGAAAGCAATTTTGTCAAAGAAGCTCCAATTGGAAGCAATTCGATTGCACTATTCCAAAGTCTGCTTTTCGTTTAAAATGCGTCGCCTAGAAAGAATAGACTCTGGTGTTCCTCTCAAATTCACCCCAATATAGTACTTGTCTGACACGCTAAAGTAGAGAAAACTACGCTAGAATGTTAAGTTAATTTTTTTACGGCCATGAGTAATTACGCTTTTTTCAAATCGTCAAACAAATAAACTTTCTTTGCTGCTTTATACTGCATTTTGTATGCCTTTTGACTTCAAAGTCCTTGATTAAGAGCTGTGTGCAAAACTTAACCATTTTACTTGCAAAATAAATACGCTTTAGTGGTAGCGTTGTGCCTATTTTTCTGTACACACAAACCAAAACATGAAACATAAAGAAATTTTATTGCGGCAGGAAGCTCAAAAGGAGCTTAAATACTTTGTAAAATGAAATGTAAAGTATCTATCAAACTGAGTGCTTTGGCATATTACATTTTTGTGTTTTTAGTTGCAAATAATGAGTTTTTTTAAGTTATAGCATATAATCCGATTAAAACAAATTTTGCGCTCTGCATTCACATACTAAGATAAATCAAGTTGTATCATAATAGAGGTATTTACTCATTATGCAAGCTTTACTGCTCTCAAAATCTATTACGGATTTTCACTTCGAACAGCGAGTGACTTCTGGAAATTACTAAGCCGAAAAAAACTCAGCTAATTTACCACATCATGTTGTGTTACCTCGAACGTATTGTAGATTTGAAAGAAAACAAATCGAAAACAACATACCATTTCTAATCACATACCGCGCTTGCAGTTAAGTTTCGCACAGAAATGTCACAGACATTACACAGTGATGACTGATATAGTGACAATGGTATTATATCTAGAAAGTTCCAAGAGTTACGTGTTTCTTCTTGCTTCTAAAGAGGCCATTAATTCCTAGCGATGAAAATAACTTTTGCTCTGAAAATATCTATAGGTTTCCAACACGTTGCAAGGGTTGGTCCACAGAATAGACCAATTGCTCTTTTCTGCACAGACCAATCCGTTATTGCCTTGATTGACTCCATGCCCATGAACCCTAATAATGGCCGATTTAACATGTGTTGCTATCTTGATCAAAGAAGACCGACATTAATGAATAATGCAGTGCGTGGTATAAACTCGAGTCAAAAATGTTATAGCGGCTTTACTGTCTGCTATAATCAGGATACCTTTATAGCAGTTATAGCATCCTGGTGTCTTTGAATAATTCTGTTTTTATGCGGTCACATCCAGGGTACTGGCGACACATTCACTCTTAATTTGAAAGCTACATCTCTTCTCTCAAAGGGCTTGGGGATGCTTAGTCGATTGATTAGACTTCAGCCCCGCTTTTATGATCTCCAGTAAACTCACACGGGCCCATGCTCTTGTAGTTTATGTATCTACACGTTCAAGCTTACTGCAAGTCAATTACAAATATTATTTAGCGAAGCCAGTACTTTGAATCTCGAAAGTATACATCTTGCCCAATTACAAAATAAATACAATTAATTTATGCAAAAATGCTTTTACTGGCCAAACGTCTGCATAGCCGCACATGCAGGTGCAACGTGATGTAAGAAGCCTATAACCAATCAACCTTGATTGAGAACGGATAGTCTTGGTCGTGCGTTCATTTTAGATGGTTTCGTTCCCGAATTAATAATTTAAATTTTAAAGTCTTAATTTAATTATGCTAAATAAAAAATACATTTCAAATACAAAAACTGTGTCATAAAGTGATTTAATCCTGGCGCTGTGCTTGCGCCCTAGCATATATTTCTTTGGTAAGTCCATTGCAGCTCCTTGGACTGAAATATACTAAGAGATTATGTGTTATGTTTAAAAAATGTGGACATGGGTATGTTAAGGAAATAAGTAAAACAAAGCAACCAACAACAAAAAACAAGCACGTTCTTATGGATATGTTTGGGGTTGCTTGGGATTTTGCTGGGATCCTGAGGATCGAGCTAAAAACAAAACATACGTGTGGTTCACAGTGTATTTGTTTCCAATTCTGAATTAAATTGCTTTTGTACATACATACAAGCACCGCTACCACATGTGAAGATTTGTCTTATTTTTGCGTTTTTACTTTAATTTAGTTAAGGGTACTTCGGTTGAATAGTTTTAGAGTCCATAGCGAACATGGGCAGCAAGAAGCATTTAATAAATGCAAAAAAATATCAAAATCATTATCGGTTTTCACGCTTCGTATTAAAGTTCAATTGTACATCTTGGATCCCCCCGGGGGCACAAAATGCATCTTGCTGATCGTAACCAGCTTGGTGTCGTGTCAACGGGGTAGAAGGGGTGCAGGATACCTCGGCTGGCTTGGTGGCTAAAATCTTAGGCATTTCCTGAAGGAGGGCGGCAACTCCTGAGGGACTTGCTGAAACCCCTCACCGAGGGGTAATTCGGCAGTACGGGGACCGGAGCCCCGAGATGACTCTTCGGAGTCATCTCGCCGGTCATAGGTTGAGGAGCCTTCCTTGTCTGAAACGTACTGGCTGTGGTTGATACCATAAGTTCGCATGGAAGAGAACGTTGTTAGCTATGCTGATCATAGACCCTCGGGTCTGTGTTCGGTCGCCCAAATGGGCCCGTAGTGCTGTTGCTATGCAACAGACGCTGCTTTGTAAGGAACTGGATTGGCGGGAACATTAACGTTGGTTCAAGGACTGATGCTCTTCGGGACTTCGGGCTACCACGGTGATCGTGTATCCCTTGCCGTCTAGGGAATTGCAATGCAGTAGAGGTTAGATAGCTCAACTCCTGAGCAAGGGGTTTTGTTATGGCCAAGTAACGTAGCACATAAATTGCCACCCGAGCAGTTGTTCCGGCTGCTCGGATGCGGTGGTGTAACGTCCTGATTACACCACGTGGTTTGACCACCGTGAGGTTGGGCCCTAGTGGCAGGTTAATCATTGCACATCTGTACATCTGTGAAATGTTTGCTGTGTTAAAGGTTTGTTTGAACATTTCTGATTCTCATTCTGTTGATGGGAATTATGAAATAAGTAGTTGAGTTTCAAACAAACTTTTAAGAATTTTTCAAGTCTAGTGATGAGTTGATTAGCACCAACGATATGTCGTCGGCATATGGACAGCTGAAAAATACAGCAAATATTTTTTGAAAAGGTTCATTTTTGGACCTGAATTAAAACATTTCAATTGGCTCTTAAAGCAAATAAATAATTAAGTTCATGTTTCTTTAAGTAAATTATAAGTAGGTTTTCTATTTTACCTAAAACTACACTTATAGTTTCCGATTATCGCTAAAGTTAAAATTCATTAACATCGCTGGTTAAAATTCATTAACATCAGATTTCAGTATACATAAGTGCCTGTTTTCCTAATAAACTAGGAGATATTAAAAACTATATAAAACCTGGTATTACGCATATATATAGAAAAGTTTGTAATTACACTTTAAATGTATATAAGAATCGGCACAGCCGAATATAGCACGCTTACTTGTTGTTTCTCTTTTGGACATTAAAATTAGCGTGATTATTGCTTGTTAATCGCGATATTCATTGTTCACTATTAATTTGAATTTAAACTGTATAGCACATAAAAAAAATGTTATTAACAAATAAATAATTTTTGCTTAAGGGTTGTTTACGTAATGAGACACTTTGACAAACAAAATACCCAGCTAGCATAAGGCTGTTTATAAAACTTTCATGTTTAGTATACTACTCCTGATAGACTCGTTTGCTGAATATGGGAGAAGTGACCATAGCAACACTTTACTTTTTTTATAATTGTAATTCTTTTACAGATCTTAATACGTTTAAAAGACAAAAAATTAAAAATTTTTATAGGCAAAAAAAAACGATGAACTTAATTATTTATTCGGTATAAGATCCAATTGAAATTTATTACTTTAGGTCTTATTACTTTAGGAATTTATTTACCAAAGGTCACCTGTTGTAAGGAAGTGCTATAAAAAGTAAAGGTGTTGCATTACATAAAAGGCTTTCTGTATAAAAAGTTTGTTTCAGCATTTCTGATTCTCATCTTGTTCATGAGAATTTTGGAACAAGTAGTTGGGCTTCAAACATTATTTTTAGATTTTTCAAGTCTACTGATGAGTTGTTTAGCAGCAACGAAATGTCGGCGGCATATAGACGGCTGAAAAAAGACAGAAATCATTAAGGTCTATTTTTTTAGACCTAAAGTAGTAAAGAAAAAACTTTACAAAATAAAGTAAAGCTTGTGTTTAAATAAGTGTACACGGACTTCATTAATTTAATTTAATATCCTTTGAATTAAGAAGTAAAAATTTAGTCTTTCAATTTGCTTTGCGTAGATTTAAAAGTGGAGAATGTGTGAGTGTGATTGTTAAGTTTTATTTGAAAGATAACCATCAAAATTTTTTTAAATTTCATCAGTGTTTAATAGGGAAAGTTGCAGAAATTGATATAAAAAAGTTTGCCAAATAAACAAGCAATGTTTAAAGACGTAGCAGATTCAAAAGTATACTTTGTATACATCATAAAAAGTATGTTCAAAACTTTTTACATATATACATAAATGCACTTCATTAATTTCGGAAATATTTTTGTAGACCTTTGTTATTCGACGGAAATGAATGACATCAGAAAAGGAAACCATATTGAAATTCTAATTACTACTCGTATTATATTTTGCAATATGCATGGGATTTATAAATTATTATCTCTGATTTTCTTTTCACTATAAGGATAACTATTTTTAGTTGTTATTGTTGTTGTTCTTTTCTTTTCGTTTCTTACTTTTTCTTTAAAGTAGTTACATTTTAACATTACATTAATGAACACCACTCATATTGCCAACAAACTGTAACTGTTGGTAATTAAGCAATTCCTAAAATTTTCTATGAGATATTGTAACTCGCATTGTTGGTGATTTATATATACATAAAATTGTTTCGATACAAATTTCTATAAAGAATTTATTATTAATAATCCACGACATACAGCTCATAAAATATTTTGCCAGTTGTCCAAATGTTTTCAATATTTATGAACCTGAAAATAAAAATGTAGCGAACAGTAGGTAACTCCAATGACTTGTTTGTAACTATCTGCATGCATCGAGCAGGAGTAGTAAGTCTGAGAATTTTAAGAGTTGTAAGAACACCCATAACTGATTCTCATACGACTCTTGACACGCTGTTTCTCTCTTTAGACTCTTTAGATAATCTGAACATAGTTCTCAAACAACTTGCTCTACGAGTAATAAAGGTATCTTTCGGGATTTTTAGAGAAGAATCACCTCGAGTAACAGTTACTGCCGTTCGAGGTGTCCTGCATTTGCTCGTCGATGAGCAAAAACACTTTTCGTAATACTCCTAATAGACTCTTCTGCGATTGAAAATGTTAACTGGGTGTCGAGAAGCGCTTTTTCAAATGTTATGTATTTAAAACACAATTAAAGGAAATTTAATTTCTGTATAATATTCAATAAAATAATTTGCGCAAAAAACCATTTTTTTTTTCAATAAATAAAATAATTGCTTAACTGCTCCTCAGTCACAGAATCATGGTGTTTTGCTGCTGGAAAAAGTTGTAAATTAATTTAAATATAATTAAATTGTAAATGAGTAATATAAGCTAAATTTTTAAAATTTAATGCGAGTTTTCATTATTAATTAAATGAATTTTTTAAGCTGCTAATTAACATTTGCACTTACGAGATTGAAATTTATTTTTATATACACATACGTAAAACAATACTTTTTTTGTGAAAATTTCTATTGATTACGCTTAAAAGAAGCAAAATTTATTTCCATAAAAAAAAACATTTATTTAAAAGTATGTGTATCTATTAAAATGGATAGTAAAAAAAAGCTATTCATTATAACCAGTTAAAGTGTTTTACAAATAAGTATGTATGAGTGATAATGCATACATACATATATAGCAGTATGAGTCTAATGAAATAATCCTACAGAGAAAATGAGTATCATGTGTTTAAATACATAAAACACCGGACTGGTTCCACATCCGTTTTTTTTTTTTTTTTTCAAATATAGGACTATCAATCTGAACTATCAATCTGAACACTAGGTGCGAGACTAGTTTATTTTGTATGCAGTTACATACTAGTCGACATATTGGTGTCCTGTATAACACTTTATTTTTGTGCTGCGAAGACAAAACTATTTCAGCTTAATTGCTTTGAGACTCTCATCCTGGAATCTAATGACTTTTGTCAGCTACCAACGAGTCGCAGCCATTACAAGTACAAAAAGAAGTAAGACAGCCAGAACCTTTTCTAAAGCAATGAAGTCGATGGTTCATAATTTTTGCATTAATAAATATAAACAAAATAGGCATTTAGGTTTTATATACATATAATTTTCTACCACGCATGCAAGTGGGCTAAATAAATTATATTTAATACTGCTTTTAATGAAAGTAACTATCGTACACTTTATAATAAGGAACCAGCTTTTAAAGGAAATTAACTTTATACCAATGTAGGCGGAGTAAAAAACCTCCCAAAACTGAGGCCGATGTCTGCTAGAGGCTTATACAGTAGTTTATAATAAGATATGAAAATTGGGTGACCCAAAACGGAAATGTTTGGTTGAAAAGTGCTGCCAGAGAAATGTTTTTACATGCAAATAAATATTAATACGTAAATGCTTTAAATATCTAAAATCTGAAATTTTTCAAGAGTACACAAAACTAGCTCTGCCACCCAGATTTTGGCCGCGCTGAGCGATTTTCTCCGTTGTGATAAACCAAATGTTGGTTTTGCGTACAAAATGTGTAAGCATCTACAGGCACACTTTTTTACTTTACTTAAATTGGTATACTCAAGTCGACCCAATATTTCAGCTAATAAGAAGAAACCACATTGTGGGGTCTCGTTGGCCAACTAACATGTTGGCCACCTAACACGACTTGTTGGCCAACTAGCATGACCTTGGATGCAAATAAGACTAGAAACTACCATTTTCTCAAAATTGTTGTGTAACAGCCGCAAACAGTTTAAGTAATACAAAAGATATACCTAACATGACAAAAATAGATATTTTAGATTTGCTGCAAATTCGACGAATGGCCAAAATGTCCTGTGAGAACTTTGAAAAATTATGTCTGGACCGTTTGAGGGCAAGATAAGTTAGCGAATATCGTCCAGGTCTGTTTCTAGTAAGGCAAATATCAGGTTAGTTCTACAAAAATCCACACAACTAATTACACTAGTGTAATGTAGGATGACAATAAAATTCCTGTATATCTGTTAATTCCAAACGATTTATAAATATATTTGCATGTGATAAAATTAATACCCCGTTTTTTAAAGCTCTTTGCAAAACAATTTAATTTTGTTAGCTTGTTTGCTAAAAACTTAAAATTTCGTTACAATTTTTTCTTTTGTGGGATACTAAAATTGTTTTTATATTACCGCTCATTTAACACAATAACAAAAAAAAATAATAAAGCCTTTTTTGTTAAGTACATTTAAATAACTTTTCACATGAAATATTTAAAAAAAAACTTGCAGATTTTTTCTCAAACAATACTTTTTTTTAATGGCATAATTAATTACATCAATAAAAATTTGATCGCATTTGAAATTTTCAAGAGTGCATATCGCACGGTCACTTGAAACATGATGAAACTCTAAATTTTAAATGTTCGACTTTATTCACAATAAGGCATTCATCAAAAGGCAAAACATTTTATTCCGATTGTCATATAAATTGTTGAATCTTTGCTCTTGGTTAAAGAGAACATTAACGTACTTTTAAACTAAAATCTATTTGTTAATTTTGAAAATTTTCGTATGAGATTATTAAAAATAAGCAACTTGGATTTAGAAAAATGTTTGACTAATTGAAATTAATTGCTCTATAATAAATTTTGCATTTATCGATTATTACGGTTGTGTAGCTTTAAGGCAGGTACTCGATATGTTTAACACGTTATTGGAAGTTTAAGGTTTTGTATTTATTTATATCTCCAGCCCAATGAAAGTTGAGTAGGGTATAAAATATTTTACTAAAAAAATTTGATGGATACACATCACTTTGATGAATTGTGTATTATTCACAAGTAAATCAAATAAATGTTAGTTCAATAATATTATTTGGGAACTCCACCCAAATGCAGAAAACCGAGAAAAAAACATCAGTATTACTATAAAAAAAAACATAGATAAGATATCGCCTTATAGTGAAAAAGGCGAAATAAAAGAGAAACTGTAAATGCAACTAAAAGTATATAATATTATTTACGTGGCAACAAAAAAAAAACGGTGATTAAGTGTTTAAATTGTTTTAAATGTCTACATTTGAAACTAGTTTCCCTACCCAAAGTGCTCTTATGGTGGCACTTCAGGCCGTGGAGGGGCAGTGTTTTACATGTGTCCCTTTAAGTAATCGAGTCACATGTTTTCTTTATGTCAATTAATATTTTCGATGTTCATAAGACTTTGAAATTTTCGTCACAAACGTCTATGTAAAATTACATGTGATGTAATTCTGCAAATGTTTATTTGCAACCGCTGGTGTGTTCAAAAATTAAAATTTTATTGTTTGATAAATGTGTTTTCGAAAGCATATGTAACATACATATGCTTTCGAAATAATTGTATAAATAATTATGTCAATTACATAAAAAATCAAAATTTGCATTTGTGTGCTTCTTCTTTTTCACTACATAAATCTCCAAGTCGCTCAGTTGCAAAATAGATTGTGCCCGTCGAAATTATTTTTGATTGCGTCACTGAAAATGCAGTCGTTGTTTTCCAATTTGTTGTTTCTTTAAACTAAAACATTTTGGTTGTATAAAAATACTATATATTAATAAAAACGTCAACATATATAATCTTTTAATTTTATTGAACTATATTATTGCAATACATTTATATGAAATTTGACACGTCCAAAGTTCATAGGGTGCTGATGAAAGGTGTTTGCTACCCAGAAACAGCCGGTTGTCCACCTAGCCATTAAAATTTTACTTTTCTTTACTCAATTGATATTGATTTAAAAGAGACAAGCCAAGGGTTGAATTTGAGCCTAAAAAAGTAATTTAATATTATTTTTTAATATAATTTTTATAAAAAAAAAAAAAAACACAACAAATGTTTTAAAGGTAAAGGTGATATCACACCATTGCCGCGAGGCACCAATTTTACACAATTTTTATTGGGCTGCATTGGAGCACAATAAAAAATTTGTCCCAATCAAATTCTCTGCAATCACATTTTACTGAAACTTTTTTGGTGCAAATTGGCACAAAACAATTCAGTACCAATTATAATTGCCGCATTATAGTCACACGATTGTTATATTATACCACAACTCTGAGAAACAGCTGTTGTAGCTGATGACAAACTTTGTTTTGCAAATATAAATTAATTAAGTCAAGTACGAGGCTGGCTCGCACTCTTAGGGTTCCGTACGTATGTATGTGTAATGTATGTATGGAATGGCGTATGTGAATACATATGTATATTTTATAAATTTCATCTCTCTGTTTTTAAAGCTACTTTATGTTGTATGGGGACACCTAGTAATTCTCCACTTGTTGTTGTTGTAATTTGTTGTTGTAAGGCATCTGGGAATACAAACACTGTGCGAATTTCGACTCTGTATCTCTTACGGTTCGAGAGTTATAGCTCTACGTTGTATAGGGACACCTGGTAGTTTTTGACATGTTGTTGGTTTTAGCATTTGTTGTTTTAGGGCATGTGTAAACACATATATTCTGCGAATTTCAGCTCTTTGTCTTTTACAGCTTAGCAGCTACGGCTAATTGTTACTTTAGGTTGTATTGGGACACCTGGTAGTTTTCAACTTGTTGTTGTCTTTAGCATTTGTTGTTGTAAAGCATCTATAAATACATATACTATGCAAATTTCAGCTTTCTATCTTTTACGGTTCGAGAGTTATAGCTAATTGCAACTTTCGTTGTATGGGGCACCTGGTAGTTTTCGACTTGTTGTTGTTTTTAGTATTTGTTGTTGTAGCAGCAAGGTACAACAACATCCTGTGAAAACGGAACCCTAAAAAGGAGTTAAAAGTTAAAAATATGGTTTGTTCATCAAAAAGAAAGAAAAATATCTTCGACTATTATTATAATGTTGTGCGGGCTTAAAAAGCAAAAAGTGTATAGCAACAACAATTCAATTTTACTTACTGAAAAGCAAAAATTATGTTTAGAAGACGCGTTTGAACAATTTTGAAACTAAATAAATGTATACATATGTATATTATTGGCGCGTGTTGTGTTCTTTGGTTGCCGCATGAGAACACAATAAATATTGGTGCATTTTTAGAATTTTTATTGATGAATAGTTGTATGTCAAGTGTTCACACGGTTGTAGCATCAGGGTTACATTTGATTGGGACAAATAATTAAAAACAACATTGGGTTTGGTTGCTAAGAAAACTTTCGTTCTTAGAACATAATATCCTCAGAAGACATATGCAAAACCTACCAATCAACAAATACATACATTATAGAAACTAAAAATGCATGAGATTTGGTTGTCAAGTGGTTTAAGCGGCAGTGTTAAAACTGTGACACTTAACACGTCAAAAGTTCGTAGGGTGCTGATTAAAGGTGTCTGGTACCCAGTATTAACCTAGCTATAAAATTTTACTTCTCCCTACTCAATTCATATTAATAGAAAAAGTGATCAACCAAGGATTGAACTTGAGCAAGCTAAGAATCATATAATATAAAATAAATGTTTTACATAATAGTTCAATGTAAATAAAATTTCAAGAAAAAGCAACTTTTCTTTGGTATGACTCTTCCGAAAATTTTTTTGTAAAACTTTATAAATCACATTTGAAATAGAAGTAAATATAGCTATGCAGGTACATATAGTTCAAATAACGGGTTATCCATTTCGGTTGCAAAGGTATAGGAGTGGAATTTGAAATCTGTCAAACTAAATTGTAAAACCAATTTTTTTCTTCTCAGTTGAAAGTCTGACACGGATGAAAAAGAAACGATTAACTATCACACAACGCATAAAAATTAGCAAAACATACTGTAAAAATGGTGATTCCGCCACAGTCACATATAGTGCTTTAAGAGGAGATTATGGTTTACATAATCGTTCAACTACGCAAGCAATTGGCAAAATTGTGAAGAAGTTTTAAGAGACTGGAGCGGTTACAAATATTGTAGGGCTTGCGCATCATCGCTTTGCTCGTTCCGCTAAAAATATCGCTGCTGTAAGTGAAAGTGTCGCCGAAAAACCGAATGTGTCGATTCCTTGTCGTTCTGAGAAATAAGGACTGTCTTACGGCACATTATGGCGTATTTTGCATTTAGGTCTACACGTACATTCATATAAAGTCCAGCTCACACAACAACTGAAGATAGCCGACCATTCACAACGTCGTAGATACATGGAATGGGTGCTTGAACAACAGGCGGTGGACGGCGATTTTTCCAAAAAAAAATTCTTCAGCGAATAAGCACATTTCTCACTCGGTAGGCGTACTAATAAACAAAATTTTCGTACTTGGGGTTCTAAGAATCATCAAGTAATTGAAGATAGGCCATTACATCCGGAAAAAGTCACTGTTTGGTGCGATCTTTGGACCAAAGTTGTGATTGGACCTTATTGGGCATTGTAAATCTCTGCAGAAAGCATACTACACTACATACATATACATATATCTAACGACAGCGCACTGTAAGCTAAATTACCATCTTAAAAAAGTGGGATTGGAGAGCAGTAAATCCTGAAGGTTTTGTAAATAGGGGGGAAGTAAACGGAAATACACATTCTTTGCGAATGTTCCGCTGTATATAGACGCAGAACCACATGCCTGGGCGCTGGCTAGTTTACATCAAATCTATGCCCGTAACGAGATTTTCTAATAGTCTAGTCTTGTTCATAATAAATATTCTAAGTTTATTAAGCTTTTATTTGACAAATTTTCCACACAAATTTTTCAAATAAGAGCTTTATAAACCTGAAATATTTTTTATGAATAAGGGTAAAGGTCTCGTTCTATACGGAACAAAGGCTGCACAGAAAATGGTGCTTTGTCGAGGTGGACAAGTGACAATATTAATAGTGAAATATAAAATTCAGCCAAGTAGGAGACTGCTTCGCAGAACAAGGTTTCTGTTCTACCATGCTATGGATTCAAGTCATATTATTTATAGGTTAAACCTTAATGGAAACGAAGAATTCGTGTTTGAAATTTCAGCAAAATCAGTTGAAAATGTTTTCAAGTATATGGTCTCCACTATGGGGACACTGCTTACGTTTTACTCTTAACCTTACTGTTATTATCTACAAATTTAGTACTACTTATCCGTACTCTGCAAAAATTTCAAGTCTCTGTCTGTCACGGATCAAAAATGTTACAGCTAATTTAAAAAAAAAAAATTTTTGTTACAGATTCCAGACAAATACATATGCTGTAAAAATTAAAAGTCATTGGCTCTTATTGCTCAAGGGTTATAGCTAACTTTCTAAGTCCTAACTCTTCTTTTGAAATGCCCATATCTTTAGCTTTTGTGGTAATTTACAGCTGATTTTCCCAGTTTTTTGTATAGGGGCACACTTTATTGTCAACTTTTGTTGCTTTTAGTATATGTTAATGTAACGGCCGGGATACTATTAATCTAGCTCAAGGCGAAATTTTCGCCTTCAGTCCGTGAACACGGAACCCTAAAGATGATGTTGAAATAGTTTGAAGATAGTATAATATAAAATTTTTGGACAAATTGTGTAACAAAACCAATTAATTTATTTTAAAGTTGTGATAAGATGTAAACAGTACAAATATCGTAATTGTGAGAGAAAAAAAATTGCAAAAAATCCTATACATAGATTTCAAATAATTTTTTTTTTTTTTGGTAGGGAGGCAAAAATGCTTTATGCATGCACTGTGGTCGCCACCACAGTGGTATGTCGGACTCCGCCACAGCATTTACCGACTAAAAAGCCTCCCCTTGTCTTCCTCGGGAAAAAAGATGTCCACCCCGGAACTGGTATGCATTAGTTCAGGGTGGTTCCCTTTTTGGCTGTTAGCCTCGCCGTCTCATCTGCCTGCGTCATGGCCCCGCATTATATCACTACGAGTCTGATGCTGAGCTCGTCCAATGACATCATCGATGTCTTTTTTCTTCTCTCGGAGTACTTGTTCGCAGTATTTTGCTACTGCCATTAGATTTCAAATAATGACGATGTTTATAAATAGGGTATCATTGAGCATCAAAAAATACGGTGATTGTAAATGGTAAGAATGTTTATTTTCGTTTGTGGCTCAGTGTATTTCATTTTATGTACCTACTACAACAGGCACAAAACATCAGTAACTCGAACCAACTCCTTGAAACGAAGTGATAGCAATGCCTTGTAGACTGATTTGCAAAACGAGTGTCTAAATGCGTATCCATTAGCAATGTTCGAACCTTCAACTTTATATTTGTTTTTCTCATACTTCTATCAAGTCGGGCTTAATTTTAGTTATACTTATATTCATTTCCAGTGCATTCATGTTGATCTCACTATTTAATCGAAATGAAGCATTAATGACAATTCTATAAAATGTGCCAACACTGGGTCCGTTATTTACTGAAGGCATTCTTCCTGTCTTAATATTTATTTGCTTGTAAGACTGTGACAGCTAAGTGAAGCTGCTATGACATGTTGCCTGGAAGCTCCAATGGCAACTTCAGTAGCAGCCATGCACAGAAAATTAAAATACAAACAAGTATACTTATAATTTTTTTTAAAAATTATAATATATATGTATATGTATATATATATATATATATATATATATATATATATATATATATATATATATATATATATATATACATATATATATATATATATATATATATATATATATATATATATATATATATATATGTATATGTGTGTGTGTGTGTGTGTGTGTGTGTGTGTGTGTGTGTGTGTGTGTGTGTGTGTGTGTGTGTGTGTGTGTGTGTGTGTATATATATATATATATATATATATATATATATATATATATATATATATATATATATATATATATATATATATATATATATATATATATATATATATATGTATGTATGTATGTATGTATGTATGTATGTATGTATGTATGTATGTATGTATGTATGTATGTATGTGTGTGTGTGTGTGTGTGTGTGTGTGTGTGTGTGTGTGTGTGTGTGTGTTATATAAATATATATGAGTTATATATACATATATATTTATATGGAAATCAGAATAAAGGTAAAAGTAAACAATAGCAGCCGCCACCGCAGCAAATGTATAATAATAGAACACAAGCATTTTCTCGCTGATGTTAATATATGGAAATGATGAAAACGTGTTTGTTTAACGTGACACATTGGAGCTAAAAAATTGTTCACCAGTTTTTTTTTTGCGACTTCACGTTAACAAATGCAAATTTCCTCTGCAAGCAGGGCCAGTAAAAAAAGTTGTTAAGGAATAGGGCGAATTTGAATATGAAATTTTTAAAATCACAAAGCTAATTTGTTGCACTGATTCACAAAGATGTGAACCTTTTGCTCCGTATTCTTAAAGAAAATATGATAAGAAACAAACTAAAATTATTTAGTGAACTTTGAATGAAGATCTTCAAATCTAGTTTTATATTTGCCTTTACTTCAATTCCATACATACAAAATTTCAAGTCCAATTTGACAGTTTTTTCAATTAAAGCTTGTCAATTGTCTTCAGAAACACTCGTAGCCTTTGATAGGCATTAAAGTAGCTGACTCGATATTCTTAAAAGAGACCTAGAGGCATTCTACTAATTCATCATATATCTAATTAAACAAGGTGCAACTGTAATTGGCTTTGTAAAGCACTTACAAAAAAATACTACGCTGCAAAAAAAACGATACAGTTAAATAATATGGACTTACTATGTGAATCCCTTTATTTTATCAAAAAACTTTCGCACCAAAATAAGATAAAAAAACTTGTTGACCGCCAATAGCGCAACGTAAGCTATCGAGCACGGCTACTGAGGAGTTGGTAGCGCGTATTTAATTTCATCGGTTTTTTTAAACTACTACATGAATTAATACATCGTTCATTCATTCAGACCTTACTGATGCGAGATTTATGCTGATGGTAATGCACAGAACAAATGCGTTAGCCAGGAGTCCATTCGACATCCAGATTAATTTCTTTTTGTGTGATGCCAATACATTTGAATTTGGAGAACTTTAGAGCACTAGCCGAATTATTGAAATCTGGCAGCCGGTTGTAACAGAAAGATGTACATGACTTTAAGCGCGTGCCGGTGAGTAGTTGTAGACAAATAATACTTGTTTAATGTCTGAAAATACATGGGCCCGACATAATTCCAGCATTGGTAGATTTTCCCCACAAAGCCAAAAGTATACCTAATCTTATCAGGATACATGAGAGTAGATTAAACTCTCTTGACAATCTGCAAAATGGATTTTTCTACCCTTCTTTGCTTGACTTCCTTTGCCGCTATTCAGTTCATTCTAGTATGAGAGTGAAATATAAGATCGGGACGACACGGCACCAGATGGTGGCATATCCAAACGTGGACTAAATAGGCAGAAGTCTCTCGTCTAATTATCACCGATACTTGAATGTCAGTAGGTGCTTCATTGAGATTCATGTCTTCTGTAAGTCGATCGCAGACCCACTTAGCGAAGCTTATACACAACCATATTCGTTCATCGGAAGGATAAAACTAATTATCTGTCAAATCAGACATGAGCTAAGTAGTACTTGAATGCTAGTAGGTGCTTCATTGAGATGCATGTCTTTACCTCCTCCCGATATAACACAGTGCGACTCATAAGGATACAGATGAGCTGGGATTAGTATATCATGATTAACTGAAGCTTATGATATCTGTTTCTTAACAGCAACAAAACGTATAACTAACAATCAATTATTACTCAAGAAATTACCAACGTTAGCATCGATTGCTACAAAAGGACTGATTTCATTTAATTTCTTTTTTTTACACCGCCATCTATGATTATTTCATCTCTCTTAATGCAGAAAAATTATTTTCAGACCACCCTCACAAAATACTTAGTAATGCTACAAAGAGTTTTTCTCGAAGGTGTTTATGGCTAAATGTTAGAGAGGTTAATGTTATGCATGAATGCTTTACATTTTAGATGTAGCAAACTTTTAGGTTCACTCATTCGTATATAAAAATAAACACTTTCACACATCTGAACTACACACCCACTGAAGGCAACGTTTTAAATTATGCTTATAACACACGTTTTTTTTTTTTCTTATTATTATTTTTGTTTACAAACACACTTTTATTTTAAATCCATTTTACATATTTTTTCTTCAAAACTTAACATGTGTTTGTTTTTGTGGAAAACAGGCAGCAAATAAAAATCACATATGTATGTTTAAGGGCTTTTGCAGAATGTGAGTTTTTTGTAAAACTTTTAAACGACATACCCACTTAGCTGGTGGTTGAAAACTTCAACTCCCTCAGGTGTGGCAACACGCATTAAAAAGCAAAAAAATTTAATGACGCTTTTACTGACATTAGACGGAGTATTCGTCAGAAAGAAGCTAAGATATGTTCCATCGGAAATATTTAATCATTAATTTAACTTTATAGTCAAACTATATGACTAGGTTAGGTTAGGTTGATTGGAGGGGTTTGCTTTCCCATGTCTTGTGACATACACCTAAGCCAGTATAGGCTTGTTGTGCGCTCCGTGGATTTAACCGTGATACAGTTTGACCCATAGGTCTATAGGAACTCCGTGTCATTCACAAAGTTCCTTAATTTCCTCCAGCATATGCCCCGTAATTGGGTTATGTCTGGTAAGGTGTCTCTCCCAAGATGTAGGGATCGTATTTGTGAGAAGGCAGGGCACTGGCATAAATAGTGCTCTAGTGTCTCTAAAAAAGCTTGAAACTAGATATGTGAGGTCGTCGTGAAAATTATCGTGATTATATATTAGAAAAATCACGCGTGAGTGTACGAGAAAGATTTAGATAACAATTTTGTGAGTGATAGTTCGTGATTAGCGTTTTAAAATAAGTAGCTCACAAAGTTTCACGAAATTTCCTGAAAAGTTCAAAACACTAACTTTTTTTGGTTTACAAAAAAACTTCACACATTTTTCATTGAACTATTTTTCAATGCAGTTTGTTTGAGGTCAGTTTCTACTAGACACGTAATGTACATTTAGCTGGGTCGATTTGTATGGGAGTAAAATAGTATAAAAAATCATTGCAGGAAATAATTCTACGAGTAACTTTAACCCAATAATCTATATTTAGTGCAAAATCAAAAAATAAATCCTTAGTTAAACCTACCAATATCGCTTTTACAATACAATACGTATGATGCACATACATAAGTATATGCACACATATGCAGTTGTATTCATACGTATAAATTGCTTAAAATATACAAGGTATTGCTCTTAATGGAAAAAGAATTATACATACATACATATGTAGATAGCCTTAAGCCTACAAGTATATATATATATATATATATATATATATATATATATATATATATATATATATGTATATATATATATATATATATATATATATATATATATATATATATATATATATATATATATATATATATATATATATATATGTACATTGGAACGCAGAACTTTTATATATCCATACTTATTTATGGATAACGACATTTTTAGTAATATTAATAAATATATATGTATGTATGTAGGTATGTGCATCATTTGTGAACTTCTTGCTTTGAAAGAGTTTTTGATGGAAACAAGTATGCATGGATTTTGGTATGAGAACTCAGCAGGTCTAGATTAAAATTATAAATATTATGTAATTGTAATGATATAATTGCAGATTATTATTACGTGGTAAGAAATGTCACTTTGATGTTTATTTATTATGTGTAAATTATGTGATGAGACAACATTTTTTTTAGTTAAAAAAAAAATACGTTTTATATTTTTGACTTAATAAATATTATTTGTGGCTCAAAAAAAGAAACCAATAAGAAATGCACATGCGTCATAGCATTTATACATAATTACATTATTGGCAAACTTGTCGAAGAAAAACAAAAAGAAAATAAATGATCCATTATATTATAAATGTAATGAAAGTTGATCAGGTGTAGTATTTATATTATGTAGTCTTAGTTTGTGTTAACAAAGGGGATTTTTTTTTACCAAAATCATCGCTGGAACCAATTTGTAGTAAACATGTTGTACAGTTATCTTAAGCTTCATACCAATCATATTTAATACATATTGATACCAGGAAATTCGCATATGCACAATAATGTTTTTTCTATGTATTTTTGATTTCCCTAGGTTTAAAAAAGTTCAATTGTACAAACTTTCACATCTCTGGTTTATTTGGCTAAATAAAAATCAAACCTATAAGAAAAAGGTTAAATTTCTAGGAGAAACTACATGTATACACCTAAAATGCCAACATCATAAACCGGCGACGGTGGCTGAATGGTAGTGTAAGCTGCTTGTCAACCCGCACTTGCTGGTTCGAGCCCGCTTGGATCCTTTTGCTATTTTTACTTTTCTTTATAAAAACAATGAATGTGGTAAAAAAAAATTGAGTTATGTTCTTTGTCTATATCTCAGTAATTATAAAACCGATTGTGCTTATTTTCAATCTCCAAGCAGAGGGGTTATTTATAAAACGATTAAAGTAAGATTTAGATCAATAAAGTGTCTGGTGGCTTCATAATTGGTGCCCGAAAGCTGGTGTTTTGTGACAAATCTATATATGTATATCCTTTTGGCAAAAGGTATAAAAAGCACACGAATGACTTAAAAGTAAGAGAATCACTATTCAACTATAATGTTTTAAATATTATCCTAAGCACACTCATACAAAAAAAAAAAAAAACAAAATTTCATGTAGCTTTTACTTCTAAATCTTAACTTATGAATAAAGAAAAAAATATATATATCCTTTTTTCTAACTACAGTTTAAACATCAAAAGACCTTTTCAGCACTTCGAGCAATTTTCCAGCACTTTACTTTTAGTTCTAGTGCTTCAGTTACAGTTGTGCCATTTAATAAAGATGGAAAGTAAAAAAATGAGTTTGTTCACAAATAAATGTTTATTTAGTTGTCTCTTATTAAACAAAACTTTTTATTTAAAGGTAATTTACCTTTGAACTCGAGTGGGTCGAGTTGTGCTATCTGTTTAGTAACCACTTGCTTGAATTCTTTTACAATTTTTCTCTTTGCCAATGTTGTTCTTTTACACGTTGCAACATCATTCGAATAAAAATTATGGTTTTGTCGTAAAATTTCATAGAAAAGGAGAGAGAAATATACATATATAGATTATTATTTAATTTTGAAAAAAATGACAAACGAAGTGATGCTCTTGGCATTGTTTTGTTCTTGGTAGAAGAAAAAAAAAACCAAAGAAAAAAAAGCTCTGAAGGTGTAAGTAGAACGAACTTAGTACTGTGCACTTATATATTTTAATTCAGGTCCAAAAATATAACTTTCAAATGTTTTCTGTCTTGTTTAGCTGCCTATATTCCGCCGACATTCCGTTGGTGCTAATCATTTTCTCAGTAGACTCGAAAAATTCCTAAAAGGATGTTTGAAATTTAACTACTTATTTCATAATTCCTATGAAAAAAATGAGAATCAGAGATGCTCAAACAAACCTTTAGCAAAGTAAAATTTTTTTCCGTTTTGCAACTCGACATATAGACAGATGAAAAAGACAGAAAACATTTGAAAGTTCTATTTTTGGACCTGACTTAAAATATATAAGTGCACAGTACTAAGTGCTTTTTGCTTACAGCTTCAGAACTTTTTTTCTTTGTTTTTTTTCCTATGGCAAATAAATCACCCCTATCATGAATAATTTTCCCCTAAAAATTTTTCCCAAAAATGCGATCATGCATAACTCGAAATTTCCCCTTATCGTGAATGGATTTTCCAAAGACATTTTTCCCATTTTTTGTATCAATTTGTTCATTTTATTTTCTTTGGGGAACTAGAAAAAAATGCAAGTAGTTGCTCTACATTTTAATGGATGTATAAATTAGCTGAAAACTATTTTTAGGTCTAAATCAATAAATAATATGCAACATGACATGCTTCCCAATAGGGTGCAAAATAACCCACGCATTGCATGTGGGTTTGTGAAGGTTTCTGAAGATGTGATGGTCAAATTTTGATATTCGCTTACAGAAGAACTAAAAAGTGCTGAACCTCCTATTAAAAAAGTTCATGAATGGAATTTTATCCATAGATATTTTATCCATTCTGCGCAGAGACTTTTCTAAAGCATCCAACATTTTAGAGAGCACTTTGCAAAAAGTGGATTGCGCCATTCCTACTTAGTAATCTCTTCCAACACTTTTCTGGTATCCACCCTCTGCAAAAAACACGTAAGAATGCGCTTAGTTTTACGATGGACGGAATACCAAATGATTTTTTTTGTTTCCTGCAAAGAATCTTCAACAGCCATGAAAACGCCGATTTATTCACCCTTTTTACCTTTTAAATTACAAATTTCTGTTTATTAGTATTTATATTTAGTTTATTAGTATATGAACTTAAATTTAATTACTTTTTACATCACTTACCCACAAAATTTCAATAAATTTCCTTTGTATTTACATATTGAATTTTCTTCTTCCCTTCTTCACTTCATATTGATAGCCAAACAAACGTTCCCATAATATTCATGATAGCAAATTTCCCTACTTGGGAAATGAAAATTTTATGGGAATAAAAATGTCACATTTTACTCACGATAGGGGTGAATTATTAAGTTCATACCTATATATTTTATTTCATTAAATTTTCTATTCAGTGTGCTTTGTAGCTAATATTAAATTTATATGAGAATCGTAATTCAATCAATACCTTAAATTGTTTCATAACTTTTTGTTAAACAAATTACACAAAAAGTTACAATAGATTAAAAAGAATGTAATAACTACATGATAATACCACAACTTCTAAATTTAAAATAATTCAGTTAGAAAATTTATCGCAAATGAGTCAAAAGCATCCATCGGACTAAAAGCGCGTTTCGGTGAGAGGCCTGATATTGTGCTAAATCGGTTTACAAAAGAGAAAAACCATATTTTTGCTTTAAAGTATTTATTACTACGTTTATACGTACTGCTTATTCGCGAAATAAAATTATTGTGAATAGAACAATTTGGCAAATAAAACACAAAAAGTTGCCACTTTTTTTTATCGGTTTTAAAGTTTTCTTCGATGTGGCACACGTACATTCATATGACAGAATGGAAATAATTTACTAAAAATTGCACGAAAGCAAGTCTGCGCCTTCTTCTTTCACTAGCGATTACAAAAGTTTAATGCCTTTTGTTGCACCGTTTTTGCAATATTTCGTGGCTTTTCTTCATTAATTGAATTGTAGGACACATCATAATTTTTTGTTTCTCCATTATTATTTTAGTCATCACGTCTTTTTCTGAACATATGTATATTGTGCTTAACAGTGTTACCAATTAGTTACATTTTTACCATCTGGCATTACAAAAAAATAAAAATTTTCTGCATTCGCATTGACGCATAAACAGTAGCGGTACTCAGCGTTTGGTGCGTTTTTCGTTGCGACTATTTGCATTTGCGATTATATTGCAACTAATATTGAGCACCCTTTTTAATAACTTTGCAAATTGTATTGCACTCCAAATAACAGCTGATAAATTAATACACAATTTTTAATTTTTCACCTTTTATTTTTTTGGTAATTGCTGTTGGCTCCGTCTCTACAATTTTTTGTTTGCTTTGTTTCAAAATGTCAGCTGTTCGAGTGTCAGTGTTGCAAACGCAATACTCATGCGAAAAAAGCAACACGTAATTAGCGGTGCGTAAATGCAAAAATATTGCGAGTGCAACCTTGTATATTTTGTTGTTGGGTTGCAAAGAAAAAGCAACGATTTCTTGCATTCGCACTTACGCAAGACATTTGCACCAAATAATGAACTGCGCTAGTAAGTTATTTATTTGCGATTAGTTTTTATATGTGAGAAGGCTACGTATAAATGTAGTATATGATCATTAGAAGGTAAACAAATGCACTCTTTCTGGAAATCTTTTAAGATCTTCATTTCTGTGCCCTTCTTGGTTGTTGTTTGACAAGTGTTGCCGGTTTTTATATATTTATGTATAGTCTTTACACAAAATTAATATATATTTGGATATTAGTTTTAGTTAAACAATCAATAGATGATTGTAATTATAACTTGCTTAGGTAGCAAATTATAATAAGAGGTTGTATGATGGAAAGAAGGGAAATGGGGCCTGATCTTTTAACATAAAATGTTTAATTAATTTACGTTTAAGTTCATGAATACTGAGTTGCTTGCACTGATGGTCAAAGGGAAGTGAATTTAATTTTATATTAACAATAATGTTACTGGTTTTAGAAAGCTAGTCCTGTCCACTTATAAACGTTACAACTCGTTCAGTGCGAGTAATTTTTCAGCGAACTTTTTTAATCTACTGTAAGTATATAAAGCTAATGTTAATATTAAGTGCAAATGTTAAATAACTATGAGATATGTAATTCACAATTTAACTCAGTTTTGTATTATTAAATTTTGAAATCAGAATTTACGATCATTGATATTAATAATTTAGTATTGTGTAAAGTGTGGTTAAGGGTAAAAAAAATCTGGGAGCAGACCCAATCGAAATCAGATATTAAAATACTCGTATTCACCCACCAGATGCAAAATTTATCAGCTTTTGCTTTGTTGGCCTCACACTTTTTCGCATTTTTTATATTCTGATTTTTATCCAACAGCAACCTTACCTTGTATGTGGCCCCATTAAGTGGCTTCCTTTCGTTAAAAACAATTTATGTCAATTAAAAGCAAACCATGGTAATTTATTTATTACCTTTTAAATTGTTCAAAGAGAATGCGAATGAAAACTTTTTACCAAAAAAAAAAAAAAAAAAAAGAAAATAACAAAGTCAGAGAGAATTGTTTATCAACTGCTTGTTTGTCAGAACACAAACTATAATTAAGAAACATTCATTTTAAAACCAAAATAACTTTTGCATAAAATTAAAGAGGTAAAAGTCTTCGCTCCCAATGCAAGTGTTTCTTTATGAAAAAGTCAAAGTTATGTATGAGCTGTGTACAGAAACTTGACACAACAGTATTTGAGGAAAAGCAACAGAATACTTGAATTTGTATTAGGGGTTTCATGTTTAGTCGAAATCGATTAAAATGTAAGACTTCATGAAAAAACTTGAAGTTAAAACATATCTTGAGTATGACCTTTTCCAAAATTTCAACTTCTCATTAAAGAATTATAAGAATAAATTGTTCCTTTGTATAATTATACAAAGAAACAATTTATCTGTAGGATTTTATTGAATTTTTCAGTTTTAAAAAATATGTATGCTTACAGCTTTGGTGAGGCATAAAACGTGAAGCACGTTTAACGTCGGAAAGTGTAATCAAATCTGAGAAAATAGATTTTTTGTATAATTCATTTGAAAAATCGAAGCACTTACAGTCCCTCTCAACTGGTTCTCTATGTCGTATATTTTTTGCTAAGAGCACTGTCTTCTTTCTCAAAATTACACCCCCTAATGTACACATATATATGTATGTGTATATCTGTTCTAAGTATGTATTGTTCGTTCAATATTTTAAAAATACAAGCAAAAATAATTGCTTGAGAATATTTAGCAACTGTAAAGTTTTCCCACTAAATAAACTGAGTTTTATGTACAACATGTACGTTAGGGTTGATCGACTTAGCAATCGATATTATGCAATTGATTTTCTCTGAAAACAAAATGGCTTTTGAGGCATCCGAATTGCAATTTTATATATTTTTGTATGGCAGACTACTCTAGACGGTGGGGTACGGGGTCGGTGCGTTCGAAATAAAATATTGGACCGACAAAATTATTGAGGATTGGCTATAGATTTGACTATTTTATGGACTGATTAGTATTAAAGGTCCTAACTCACATTCTCTTCAATCTTGATTTTCAATGCATCACTTTAATCAGTCCCAGAGTCAAAATTATGAGCAATCCCAAAAAATGTTTTCTCTATAAATAAATTTATAGAGAAATTTTTAAATATACTGATCCAGTACCATATTGATATTGATCCAGACTCATATTGCAAAACACAAAAGTATAAATATTAAACGTAGCAGCCTCGAAAATAATTTCGTTGATATGTCGTAGTGGAATCTCTTTTTGCTTCATGCCAAAAACTATTGAAACAATTTAAAATCGTCGCAAAATGCAAAATTTTACTTCTATTTCTCATTTGCGGAGCGCAACGTAAAAACCTGTAACCAGAACAAAGCTGTTAATGTACTCAACTTACCTATGTAAAAAAAATAAAAGTTACCAAACTTTGGCACTTTTCATTGCTAGAGATGTACTGGATGTGGCACCGCTCATAGAAAAACACGTATTTCTAGTTAGCTGTCAGTTGAAAAGTGTGACGCATGATAGATGTTATGTGACCCGGCCATAAGCAACATTTCACTAAATGTCAATTGCTAGAGCAATGTATGAAATTGACCACAGTTTGTTTAAGCAATCAGGTCGTTGTATATTGTACACACACATACAATAAAATATAAAAATTTATAAGTGGACATACATATATTCTATTTTAACATTGTTAGAAAATGTCGAGAATGAAGATGTTTCTGTGATAAAAGGAAAGTTTTTTATTCCAGCATACATATAAAACTATGTGCAGGTATGTATGTACGTACACTATCCTAACAAAATCGTGTGGTGCATTTTAACGAACGGTGAAATGCGAAAAAATAGATTTCCAGATATGAACAGATTACTCACCTCAAATGAAAAAATTGCTACGAGCTCCTTATTTGAATTTGTATCCAATTGTTGATGGTTCTTTAAGTTGAACTTTTTAAATGCAGAATTGCTGTTGCTGGCATTTAATAGAAGTTACACAGTCTATGCTCAATGCTGCTATTTGCAATCAGACTGGCATACTTTTGTGAAGTTTTTCTGAACAAAAGTAATTTATATCGTAACAAACGTAACTTGCTCTGTTGCAAAGAAAAACTTTAACATACTAAATTTCATTGTTATGTTACTGTATATGGGGCCTCCTTTGGGCTTGTGTTATGCTGCATCTTCCAACATTGTTGGTCGAATTAATAGTTACTTTACATCGAAAAAAAAAAATTCAATACGCATACATAATTGAAACGTTAAACTCAACTTTACATCATTGGGAAAAATATTTGTGAAATGAAAATAAGCAGCAAACACTATTATTGTACATATAGAATGCATTTAACTTGAACTATTAATTAATAGTGAAATAAAATTTTTGTAAGTGGCTGTGGAATTTTATTATGTTTTGAAATTTTCCTTCGAGTAACAAAATGCGGATGACACAACAGAATCAATTTTGAACGGAATTGAGCAGCAAATTCTTTTGGAAATTTTGGAACTACGATTACACCCTGAAATCGAAGACTGCACGCAAAGAAAAATCACGGTGGATACACTCACAATCGCAAGCGATCATTATCGTTTGCGGTTATGATTGTGTCAAACACCTCTTAAGCAACAATATCTTATTATTGTCTCAAACACATCATTGTGTTCATATTCCAATACCATTCAAAATTTATATTTCAGCATGGTATTTGATTCCCCCAATAAGACCATTTAAAACATTTTAATATCAAATATTTAGTTTTTCTTAAATATACTCATGCACATAAATTTGATAGTATGCTCTAACAATTAATTATACTTTGTTTTTTAATGATCTTTACTAATATTTACTTACTGCTAGAAAATTAGTAATCATTGTTATAAGTACTGTTTATGACGTTTTTTTTTTTTGTTATTTGTATGTTATATGTACACACTTTTTTGTTTTCCTTTTCTCTTTTTTACATTGAAGGTTTTTGCATTTACCTCCTTTTCTATTTTGAAACCTATTAATATTTAAGATATAAGGCAAAGCCATTTCTGTGCAATATTTGTTTACTTACCCCCTGTTATTTGACATATTTGTATGGAAATTCTGTCAAATAAGTGCTTTATAAACCTGTTATAATTTTTTGAATTAGACGGTTAGAATATAAAAAGTTGTGCAACTTACTATTTAATAAATAAATAAATTTCAAATACTTTGTTTTTATATTTTATTTTTTAAAGGAACGAGCATCCCAAAAAGGGGCATAAAGTAATTTTTGTAAAATTGTTAAACTAACAAAACAATTTCATTATTTATTTCATCCTACGTTTCGTTGGAATTTATCCAGCTTCTTCTGGTATGTTCTTTTTAATATGTTTTTTTTTTTTTTCTTTAATTTCGTGGTTGCCATTTTAAGAGGTAGATATTTTTTCTAAGATAAAACTATAGTTATATGTATGTGTCACACGACGATAAAAATTATTTCTGGTGTTTTTTTTTTCTAAGTGTATCAGCAGACAAAAGCAAGCCAACAGACAAACAACAAACCAAATACGAACACTTTTTTTTGTTTTTGTTTTTTTTTTTTTTTTTGGCACACTAAAATATTTTATTTTGTTGACTTTATATGCTCCAATAGTTAAACTCGTACATTACATGTGTAATTCTTATAAATTCATATGGCAAACGCACAAACTGACATGATGGATGTCCTCCATTGATTTAAATGTGTGTTGCACAATTGTCATGCCTCGATACTTTACTCGAAATTGTTTAATTTTATGGCTTTAGTTTGAGGCAATTTATGTTTAATGCTTTTTCCTTGCTATCGTTGCTAGTAACGTGTTGGTGATGTAAGAATTAAACCATTTTAGCAACTTTAGCACGGCAAAGTAAGAAAGGGGATGGTTGTGAATTTAATAGATGTAAGCAGTGAGGGTAATAATTGCAAAATACCTGGCTGGTAACATTTTAGCATTAGGATGATTTTAGGATGATAAAAACAAACAAAATAGTGACAAAAAACGATTGATTCTTTTCGGATTTATCTGGTGTTTAATAAACTTGATCTTTAATAAACATTGTTTTGCAGACGACATCAGTACTTGCCATTCGTATTAATTTAATCATAGAAGTAGCTTATCGCAGCCGTATGCCAAGAGGCGTATCGCTCATAGTTTTTTCCAAATGGAGTGTTAAGAAAAGTGCCGGTGTTTTTGGTGGTATTAGTATTGAGGAGTCAGAAGCTTTTAATGTTCTAGGTATGAATATTCAGTGAGATGTCCGTTGGACTGAGCATATTTAAGTATTTAAGTGCCTAAGTTTTTTGACATGGTGTAAGATATAAAGTGCCTGCAGACATATGTATTCCCCGCCATCTACAATATAAAGATGTTTAAATCCAACGTACACAAACACTACTCCATTCCAAAACCTATTTTTCTGAGTTAAAGAATTGGGCATATAGAGCCCATTTAGCTCTCTTGGAAAACGAAAGCGTGGGAATCAATTCAAGAATTCTATGTGAAGATCCAGACAAGGAAAAATAGGGAGACTACTGAGACTTATCTAACCCGAGTTAAATTGAATAATGGGAGTTACGACAGGTCACTCTCAACTACTATGATAACTTAACCGCCTAGGATTAGCGAGAGGAAATGAATGCAGACCATGTGTAGGGAGGAGAGCGAGACATTAGAATACTATTTATGCCAGTACCCTGCCTTATCATATTGGAGAAAAGCGAGATACTGGAGCACTATTTATGACAGTGTCCCGAATTCTCAAAAATACATTCCCGACATCTTAGGAGAGATACCTTACCAGACATAACCCAATTACGGTGCACATGCTGGAGGAGATTAAGGAACTTTGTGAATGAAACGGATTTTCTATAGAACTATGAGTCAGACTGTTCTTGGTAAAATCCGTGGAGCTTACAACATGCCTATACAGGTTTAGGTGTATGTCGCAACTCTGTCGGACATTGAGTAGTCGACTACTAAAATAGTTAACTTTACGTTAACTTTTATGGACTAGCTTCAAATTAGCTACAATACAATCGATTTGTAATGCCCTTTTTGTATACTGGCTATAAGCTAGCTGAAACGTAGTGCAGCGTTAAGCTTAAATTCATATAATAACATACACACATACACGGTAAATAACTCTTTAATTAAATTGCCTATTGTCGCATTCGTTTGAAATGTTGCGATAGCTGAGTGGGTATGTTGGCTGCTCAACAGTCTTGAGGCTTAGTGGTTCGATTTCCCCCAGAGGCTACCAAAAAAAAAAAAAAGTAGGATGAAATTTAACTTAATAAAATAAAATATTACCACCGAAAAATGTGAAATCAGCCTTGATTTGTACTTTTTTTTCTGTGGGTACTGACTTTTAAGTAGCTAACTTTAAGTTAGTTGAAAAGTAATGCAGCGTCGCACAATTAACTACTTCCTAGGACATCACCATGTTAAAATAGTCAGTTGTTTGCATTGAGAAGTAATCCAGGCCTCAACCAGTAACTGTTATGAAATAGTTAGCTGTAAGTTAGCATAAACTTAGCTTGGTTTTCGACAGGGAAGACATGGGCAAACAAACACATCCAACCAACCTAACCTAACCTGGTTATTACTATATTTTTTTGCCTCAATAAAAGAATTTTATATTATTTAGCTAATGTTGTCATAATCTAGGTATATTAGTAGCAGTATTTGGACAATATTTTCTCAAAACATATTTTTCATATTTATGTGATATATTATAATACAACACCACCGGGTTAACACTTCAGTTAGAAGAAATACATAAGTTTTAGGATTTAAATGCTAAGCTAAAAATTAATTTGTGAATAGAAACTAATTAAAATTTAATTTCTGTCATTAATTTTAATGAGTGGAATTTTTTTCGAATTGTGTATTTTACAAAATCAGAAATGGCCATAAAGTTTAAGTCAAAAAGTATATCCTGCAGTGATCAATATTCGTATACAACAAAATTCAAAATGTCATTTAGCTTGTGTAGTGCTGTTTTCGAATTTTTTTACCTGCCTTACAGGGTGTTTTTTTTTTCTTCTTTTAATTAGGTTAATTTGACTACGATTTGTTTGCTTTTATATCCAACAGAAAAATATCATGGCCATAATAATCATCATTTGAAATTTACTAGAAATCTGCGGCTTATTTACTCAACTTACCCATTTAACATGTTCTGCTTTTGAAATTGATGTTGTCATAACATTTCCAATTATTTCTTGAAACCATTTTAAAAGGACCATAGTATAAGGCGGGAGGGTTTGAAATCATTAAACACTAAATTAGCACACTGTTAATATTTGACTGAGTGGATGTGGTTTAAACATCATATGACCCAAACCTTACCAATCCCCCAATACAATAGTCGCTTTTTATTTTGTGTTCTCCGCCTGCAGACGAACGTTTTTTGCTGCTCTTATCGTTTATTATCAAATCGTTTTAACATCTGCAAATTGACCCTCTGAATTGTTTTTCGTTTTTCGACCAGCAGTCTTTTGTCGATATTTCATTTTCTAATGTCTGCTAGAGACATCTCCCTTTTCATTTCATAAGTACGTATAACGCTGGCCAAATTTATAAAAAATGTACATAAGAGACATTCCATAACAAAGAGAATACGTGATAATGTGAGGTTTTTTCTCAGTTTAATTTTTTTACAGAGCGGCTCAATATGTTCAGGTTACTTAAAAAAACGGTGTGTTTTATATGCAAGCTGTCTGCTCCGGCTGCGTACGGGTGTTTACGAAATGTTTTAAGAACTATAATTTTTAGCTTACGCACTCAAAAGCTGATTATTTGCTTAAAAGATCAATAAACATTGCGCGTGTATTTTTCCTTATTTCTGAGATTGTAGCTATGCGACGGAGAAAGATGTTTTCAAATCGGCCCACAAAACTCGGAAGCTATTGCATGCAAACAACAAAAAAAGAAAAAGAAATTTTAATTTTTATTGTACAACAATACAGATTATCTTATTTGAAATGTTTCTAAAAAAATCATATTAGATATTATTTTAATTTGTTGAGACAAAGTTAATGGATTTTATGTAAAAAGTTGGCAAAGAGAAAAACTTTTTTTTGTAGGTCTCTCTCTATTATTTAGAAGGTTTGATCATGGGACTTGGTCAGTGCGAAAGATATGTTTGCTGCAAATTGCACGCGTCTGAATGGGATCAGCACATGAGTGGGGAGCAATGGTATTCTCGGTATATTGGATACCTGTCTATCTGGCGAACCGGTGATAATGATGGATACAATCAAATTTTACTGCAACTGAGTAGTCTTGTCACGTTGCACATATTAGGAGGGTTTAAATTTCTCGAAAACCAGACTTGAATGGAAGTTTTCAACACTAGTTCATAACCAGAAGGATTTTGTGAGCTTAGGATTTCCTGTGGGTAGTCAGCCGCGCCTTCGATATCAGTCACGGTATCAATTGACTTGTAACTTTTTATTTGGCCTGGCTCTTGGAATAGTCAAATAGTTTATTTCATTCGCATAATCATTTGTAGGTGACGCTATTGCTCTAGAACACAACCAATGTTTTTCGTACAAATTTTAGATTTCATATTATATACTACATATAATAATGTTTGTAAACTATGGACTATTTGGCCAGAAGACTTGTTCAGAAGGAGTTCATAGTTTCCATATAAAATTGGAGTGGGAAAATTCTTCCCCATGTTTTAAAAGCTACCGTGTGAAAACACTTTCTGCAATTGCACGAATTGTGAATCGAAGTCAATAGAGGAGATGCTATCAAGCATGCTTTGATGATATCTGCTCAGGTACGACTGTTAACGATGGAAAGAGTCTGTCACAAATCACCAGCGAATATAAAAGTTATTCCACCGTTATATCAGGGGAGTTTCTAAGATATTTTAAGATTCTGTCAACGACCTCTCTATGTGGTATTTGGGTACATTTATTCCACATAATTAATGTATGTAATATGTACATGCATAGATACATATATACATTTATACACACACATTTGTTAAGTATAACGAAATCTTTTCTCTATATAATATGAATATGGATGGAATATCCGACTCTAATAGCTCAAGCACTTTCCCGTTGTAGGTAAGTTAAAATAGAGGCGTAAAGCTGGTAAATTTTTATTATTTGTAAAAATCTTATTTAGAAAATTCGAACATTTAAAAGAAGAACTGAATAAATGGATGAAGTCAGTCCCCCAAAAAAGATGAAATAAAAAAGTGGCATAATAAAGCGTGTATTGAATTTTCATATCTATGGAAACCTAGGACGAGGCATGAAAAAAACTTAATAAAAAATTAGTCATTTGGTGTAGTATAGTCAGATGAAGGTAGGCGTGAAAAAAATATGGTAAATTTTTCTGTTTAGAAAAATCTGAGGTGGACTAACTAGGTTCGTTCAGCTGATATCCGTTTTAGGTGAACTAACGAAAGTGGGCGTAAAGGTAGGCGTGAACTTCAAATGGGGAACATTTAAAAGAAAAATTTAAAAAACCGGTCCAGCTATTTTCCGTTGTAGATAAAATAAAAAAGGGAGGGCGTAGGAGTAAGTGGAGTAAATTACTCCGAACTATTAAATTGATCAAGCAATTTATTATTAATTATTTTTGTATATAAGACAGAGTAAAATATTCTGTATACTCGTTCTTCGACCTTTTTATTTAACTTTGTTAGATTTAATAAATGAGCTTAAGGTCGCTCAATTCTCAATAAATATATTTTCTATTTATTGATAAATTTTTTCGAAAACACTTCAGTTTTGAGCACAGAGAATAATCACAAACGTAGATACATGTTAGAAATGTTAGAAATTATTAAAGTTCCATTGGAAAAGAGGATAAATTTTAAGAAGGATTCAGATGGACTAGCTAGAAATTATAGACATCTAACTACAAAAACCAGAACAGGACTCAGAACATAATATCTTATTTTTTTACATTAATGATTTTTCATTCTTTTTTATAAAAAACTAAAAAAAACAAAAAAATGTTATGTTAAAAACGTTATTATGTATAAAATAATTATTAACATTAGTATAGATATATATAATTGTATAGATAATAAGTATGAATGTAAAGCCTATTTATGAATGTAAAACCCTTTTTATTTTTCATTTAGTTTGTCATTAAGATTTGTTTTGAAATTTGAAAATTTATAAAATAATAGAAAACACATTTTCCTGAAGAAGATACACAAAGGAGTATCGAAATATCGAAAAAATTTATCAATAAATAGAAAACATATTTATTGAGAATTGAGTGACCTTAAGCTCATTTATAAAATCTAACAGAGTAAAATAAAGAAAACCAGATTCAATATCATAAAGCATTTAAGCGTATTTTATTTGGATCTCGACGGGTTCTTCTAGTTTCAAGTGCTAGCAAGAACAAAGGCAAATAAAAATAGTGCCAATCCTGGTTCATGTACCTGGATTGGATTTCACTATAGCCACAAATCGCAACAGGTAGTATCTTTTCAATTTTAACGACTTATTCATAAAAATTCATAAAAATTATAACAGGTTTATAAAGCTCTTATTTGACAGATGTTCAATACAAATATGTAAAATAACAGTCTTATAAGTCTGTTATAATTTTTATGAATTAGGGGGTAAAAAAAATAGAGTTTTAACCCAAGGCACCCTACAAACTAAAATGCACAGTTTTCTATAACTAAGGCCGGTAGAACATAACCGTTGATCTGAGTTGCCTGCGAATGGTATATGAAGAAGAAAATACAACTCTAATATACCAACTATTATAATAACTAATGTCACTTTCACCTTGGCATTTAGGGAAAAAATCAGTTTGAGGTTACGTTACCATTAATTTTGTTATAAATTTGTTACTGTGCCATATAGAATCATAATATTCACATAAATATTACTTTATTGATTTACATAAGAAACGGGAATCAAAAATTGTGGTACTTATAAGTGTATATTTTTTGGCTGTTGTATAGAAAATCATTTTTCTAAAACCGTGATACCGGACGGTGAAACAAACAAAACTTCTGACAAACAAACAGCAACAACAAATATAAGTGATACTTTTGTGCTTGCCTTAACAGAATTTAATAACAAACTTTTCCTAAATTAAATGTCCAGACATGTTCTCCATTTTTTTGTTGCTATTGGCGGTTATAACAAGTGTCTTATTTTGTTTGTACTCTTTCGCTTCTCAAAAAAAAAAAAAAAAAAAAAAAAAAAAAAAAAAAAAATCCTGTATGAACGTAGTGGTCACGCTTTATTCGGAAAATGTTTTCGTCGGGTGTAGCCAGATTTATTTGTATATATTATAAATATATGGCTGAAAATACCTGTAAAGAACTTACTGATACTGTTGGATAGCTTAGAATACACAAGTAAAAATATTATTTTTGAAGCTTACATTCCTACTAAAAAATTATAAATTGCTAAATTCTAACTAAATATATATTGCAACTGCTCATTTAAGGATGCAACGCCCCTCATATACACATGAATTGTCTTATCAAGTCACTTGGAAAAACAGTTGATAAAACCTTGAGTATTTTCATTTGTTGAGTTTACTTACAACGAGTACCACTGGCCATTGTAACGTGGAGAGACTGTTTTACGCAGCTGCCCCATCTATTACTTCAAGTTTATTGCTCAATTGCGTTTCTCATGTCCTTCGCAAAAATCTCAAACCACATTTGAGTCTAAGAAAGAAGTGTAACAGGGTTCTGTTTGATAAAACTTTGTTAAATAAGCACTTTGTGAAACGTTGTTTTAAGTTTACTTAAAAGTTATGTGTGCTTTAATCTGCAAGACCGCATCAAAAATGTACAAAAAACTGACACTTTAATTCATTTCCGACCGCATAAAGTATTAATAAATTCAATTAGGCGATGTCCGCCTGTCTGTAGGCCGTTGCAATGCCGAGAGAAAATTTTTTGCCCTGGAAAAAAATGTTTTGGGGTCAATCTATTCCTACATTTTGTTATCAGTTTCCAATTAGTTTGAAATTCAGTAGGTCCGCCAAAAACCACATTCAAATTTTTGAAAATTATGTTTTTGTCTCAGAGTTGCTAATACTATTTGTAATGGTCATTAGAACCAAAAATTTAGGACAGAAGTCGGTCTATTTATAGGTAAGATATAGAGAAAATAATTTTTTTTATAATACTTATCTAAAATAAAGGTAATTAATTTCTATTATTCGAACTTTTTCTTATATAATTATTTCTGTATTATCTTTGTGATTGATATTAATTAAATAAGACAAAGAAAACATCAAAGACATTTAGCAGGGTGGACAACTAGTTGTTTCGAAGCCGCCACACTTTCTCGTCAGCACCCGTCTTTGAATATATATTCATACCAAACGTTAATTTGGTGACAAAAGAAGATTGTTTGAAGTCAACATTTTTTTTTCATAAAAGCGACTTAAATTTTGTTTCATACAAAATCTTGAATTAGCTGATAAAAATATGTTATTTAGAATGATAAATTTATTTACCGACATCGGCTTCGTTATACGCGATATAAAACGATTTTTGTTTTTTAGGATATTCCGATTATAAGCAAGTTTTTTATATGGAAAAGTGAACTTGGTGCTGATTATTTACAATGAAAAATGTATTTTCTACACTGGTTCGCTTGAACACTATATAGCGAAGGCCATTTTTTAAGATATTTTACTTATAAGCGACATAAAACAATATCTTATACAAAGAAGTAAATTTGGTGATAAAAGGTTTTTTAGGATTATAAAACAGTTTTTCCGATATCGAACCTTTATACCCGACGAACGTATTTATAGCTGCTGCTTAAGATAATTCCCGTATAAGCGATCTAAAATTATTTTTGCTCAAAAAACGCGCTAAGAGATAAAAGAAGACTGATCAAAGTAAAAATATATTTTTTAATTTTTGAGAGAACATTGCTTTTTCTTTTTGGTAGCCAATAAAATCTGGGTTTTCAATCAATGGGTGGTGTTAATTTAATTTTTATATTTTTTTGTAGCTTTTCAGAGAGAGTAGTTTGCCATTGCTGACAGGCCAACCTGGTTGAGGTATCTTTGAAAGCTTGTTTTCTTTGTCCTTCATTTACAAAATTTGGAGTTGTCTTGTTAGTCTATTAAAAAAATAGTTTTGTTCTAGAGCAAAATGGAAATTCGCAATAGCTTTCTTAGTTTTTGCTTTATTTTCTCTCAGATATGACGATGAATGCTTTGGTTGTGCATTTGATGCCTTTCTACTGGACTAACTAGACAAAAATAGAAAGAAGTTTAAGTGTAGTCTCCACGAAAATCAGTTTTTCAATTTGTCGGTGAGGAATTTTTTTATGTCAAAAGATATCGAAATTTTGATAGCAAAACATCGAAAAAATTTTCCACAAATTGAGCTACCTTTGTATCCATATATGTATATCCAAGACACAGCACAGCGTACACGAATTTGCAGTAAAATTGCCCTATAAGCGAACTAAGAGAACTTTCAATGTTAAGTAGTAAAGCTGGTAGTAAGAGTAATTCTTTTGAGTGCTTAATATTAAAACTTTCGATAATGGCCCTCACATACATATGTGTATGGCCCGAACAGACAAATTGACAGATCACATATGAACGCGACTCGAATAAATGCTATTTTAGATTCGGCCCAGCATTTTGTATTATTGTGCTTATTACAGCCATGTTACATGAAAACAGTTAAGCTGCAAAGAACAGTTGACAACAATCAAAGTTTCTATGAATTCATAACAGTTTTGCAAAAACAAAATAAACAAATGTAACATATCCGATTTTAAGAAAACTTCAATAAGTGTTATTCTAAACATATGTATGTCTTCCTTTATCACAAAAAAATTAGATAAATTTTATTTTTGCGATTTTCTAAACTTATATTTTGTGCACATACATACATACGTAGTCTAATGTTCAATTATTACATGAAACGTGAAAAACTTTATTTAGAATAGTTTGCATGTTATCTAAGTTTATTTTGTGTTTTCTACGCACGCATTTCTCACTTTCCAAGTGTGACAAAGTTTGCCGACATGGAAAGTTTGAAAGCATGTCGCAAAACTTGAATATTTTCTAACTTAATTTTTATCTCACTCCGGGAAATCCTTGCGTACTCATTGTTTCAGCAAACAACATTTTCCATTGCGATAACAGTAAAAAGTTTTTACTTTATATATTATGATGCTTGCAAGTTTGTTTCTCATGATGCAAACTCAGCCTGTATAAAAACAATTTACATAAGTGTGTTATTTCGAGACGACTTATTTAATTAAAATAGTCATCAAAAATCAACTCAAGGTGTAACGAGTATTAAATTATTAGCCATAACTTAAGACTCATCTGGCCATACCTCGATCTTAAAGGAAAAAAATAATGTTGGCAACTTCATTTCATTCATATAACACTTCGATGACAAAAATCGTTGTAGCTATCATTTTACGCTTTGATATCGTGCCCTGTTGGGCTTATTTATTCTCAAAAATCTTTTAGTTTTCTCTTTAAAATTGTACCAAACAATGTCGGGCCATATCCTGAGTAGTGTGTTTCTTTTTAATTGCATAGTTGACGCAAATGTTTTCCTTTAATTTGGCTTGTTTTCTTCTACCCACGACCACCATGTTGTTAATTGTGGTTTTAGCTCGCAGTCGTTTAGGTTTAATTAATACACGCGGTTGCTTTGATGTTGCTTAAACTACCAAATTTCTGGCAAGTTAATTTGCTTTTATAGGTTTTTAGTATTTCACTTTCGAGCAGCCCTTATATACAATGTATTTAATTAGTTTAATTTTTAAGTAAAAATTAGTTCAATCAATATATCAGTAATTTTTGATGTCATGACATACCCAATAATGCAGAGCTTTGTCAGTTAATGGGAAAATATTTTTCCTCAATTCCTTGTTGTGTATTTGTCATGAGTAACGCGTTTGCAGCTATAAAATTTGTTCAGTTATGCAGGGCTAGTAACAAACAATGAGCAGCTCAAAAAAGTCAACCGCAATTTGTAAAGATAAGAAAACCACCAAAATGTCTTTGTAGCAAAGTGTATGAGCTCCAAAAACCAAAATTGCCTGCAGAACCAGGGTATATTTTATTGAATTTATTTTGCAACGAACATAATAAATTAAGTCAAGTACGAGGCTGGCTCGCACACTTAGGGTACGTATGTGTAATGTATGTATGGAATGGCATATGTGAATGCATATATTATAAAAATTTCATCTCTTTGTTTTTACAGCTACTTTATGTAGTATGGGGAAACCTAGTAGTTTTCGACTCATTGTTGCTGTTGTAATTTGCTGTTGTAAGGCATCTGGTAATACATACACTGTGCGATTTTCAGCTCTCTATCTCTTACGGTTCGAGCTATAGCTGTTACTCTACGTTGTTATAGCTGTTACTCTACGTTGCACAGTGGGGGATTTTGCAAAAAAATTGGAAATAATTCTGCCGTTTCTAAACGGATGGCTCGATTGCAATGAAATTTCAGACAGGCATAAAAGAGGTGTATTCAAGCTTAAGTTTTGAGATTGGACTATATAGCGTTTAAGTGGGCGTGTCCACGCGCCCCCAAAGTGGGCCACCTGGGGTATGTGAAAAATTAAAAACGATCTAATTTTTTCATTTCCAATTCTTTTGCAAATATTTTTTATTTTTAAATTCTTCTAGTCAAGGCCTACAAAAAATGTCGCGACACGTATATATTATCTCTTAAAGTTTTCGAGATATTAAAGTTTTAAAAATTAAATTTTCGTGTTTTTACCAACCCTGGTCCAGTATTTTCACATTTTTGAGCTCAAATCCTAACCGATTTTTCAAAAATAAGTTTTATTAGCTTGCCAGTATTTTTTTCAATACTATAAAAAAAATTTGAGCAAAAAATCTTTTATAAAGAAAAAGTTATATTCAACACAATTTAAAAATTCAAAAAAAGTCAGTTTTTAGCATATTTTTAGGGCAAAAAGTAACTTTATTGTTTTTTATTTCTGGAAGAACTTTCCAAAGTAAAGTATATGTTGTTTATATTTTTTTAAAAGCTTATTGTTAAGAAAATATTTTAAAGAAAAAAAAATTTGAAAATTATGTCCTGTTGCGTAAGGGTAGCATCCTAAATTTAACCCATTTGTTTAGACAAAACCGACTTTAGCCCAAAATTTCTAAAATCGCACGCCTCTAACCTAAATATTTTTACTTGTTTTTTATAGTTATAAGTATTTTTTAGTTTTATGCAAATGGAATTTGTCGCCCCAGGATATTTGCTGGAATGACAGCAAAAAAACTAAAAAATCCCATTTTTGGGAATTTTTGAAAGTTTTTTGGGAATTTCGGGATTGGTATTATTTTTTCCCTACATTTTGCAAATAATTTTTATTTCTTTTATAAATTCCTATATTTTTGCAAAATTTTGTAAAAAAATATAAATAAATGAAAATTTTATAGGCATTTCAAAAAATTTTATTTCTCAAAAACTTTTATTGAAGGACGTTTTTTTCTGTATTTTTGCAAAAATTGTTTTAAAAAGTTTTAAATTTCTAAAAAATTTAATAATATATAAACTAGAGGTAATTACCTAACTAATGATATATAATATGAAACCCCCTTTCATTTTAAGGGTATGAAATTAATGGGCTACAACTAACCTATTTGCAATGAAAATTTCCAAAAATTAGTACTGATTCAGCGTTTGGGAATACAAGGGGTGAGGCACTGTTTATTTTACGCAGTATTTTCTATTACGCAGTAGCCTTATTACGTTAGTATAATCTTTGAATATTTGTTTTATTGCTTTACCTGGTTTGCTTTAATAGGTAGTATTACCTGCAACTAATACGAAGGGTACATTTCTTTTTATCCCTATTTATTTATTATTAAAGGCTAGACATTTCAGCTAAACATACCTGAATTTATGGTAATTAAGGGCTGATGTATTCAATTGTTATTGTTTTTCAAAAACGTTTAAGTAATAATAATATCATGTTTGCATTTTCGAAAATTGAAGTACAACTGACACAATAGTCTGAACAGCCACTAAGTAATTAGAGTGTTAATACCACCTTCGCGTGTTTCCTTTATTGATCTACCTGTTTCGCTTTAATACGCAGTACTACCTGAACTTATGCTTATATTTAGTGATCATATGTAAATATTTTGTATACCTGAATACAATTTCGATGGTTATTATACATGTATGTGTAGGCGGGGAAACTAAAAACAAAGTCAACCTTTAGAGATAAATTAATCTTTAAAAATAGTTAGCGAGACAGTTGGCGCATGGTATAAAATATCTCGCAATTAATAGTTGGCATCATTAAAAAGTTGACGATCATGGCCATCACACTAAAACACATCGATTTATATTCAGTTTTATACAAAAGTGCAAACTTACAGCAACAGAAAAAAGTCAAATTTCTACTTGATTATATTGAAGAAACATATACAACTAAAGTAGACAAAAAGGATATTTGCAAAATTGAGAATTTTGTTAAGGCATTCGAAAAAAAATGGAAAGCTGTCAACAGCTCTAATGCAAAATTTAGAACAAAATTTTCTGATTGGTTGGAGGTATCTATACAATTCCCAATTTCCTTATCTACTCCTGGCGCTAAATGTAAGGAATATGAAGACTTAGGCCCGAAGTCAAAGCAAGCACGCTTAACAACAAATCTTACAACCATGTCTACCGAAGAAGTTACAGACACATTTAATGCGATGCTAAAAAAGAAAGATCAACCCATGGATGCTGTGAAAATTGCAAATGTTCTTCCGAATGCATCACCTAAAAGGCTTAATCGTATTGTTAAGAGCATTCCAACACCATCGTTTAGTTCAGCTTTCACAGAAGAAGAAGCCATTGCTCTTATGTTGCAGCTTCAACTTAGTCGTGATAAATATATAATATTGAGAAAAGCATTGAAAGAAAAAGGAGTTGAGGTTTTGCCATCATATGATGCTCTGCAAGAAAGGAAGAAGAGCATTATACCCAATGGTATTACAGTTTCTGACCGAAAAGTTACTGTTGGAATCTCATCTCTTCTAGAAAACACAGCATCAAGGATAGTTTCAACACTTACTGCAGAGCAGCTAAATAAAATTAACCACAGCGAAGTGAAACTAATATGTAAATGGGGATGTGATGGATCGTCGTTACTTTCAGAATACAAGCAGCCCACTGAAGGTCACTTATTATCTGATTACAAAGGCGTACTTATGGCATCAATGGTTCCATTACGGCTTCGAAAATATGCTGACAAGGACTCTCCATCAACTAGTTTCGAAGAAGACATTTGGATAAATTCAACTCCTGGATCTAAATCATTTTGTAGACCAATTACTTTCGAGTATACTAAGGAGACAAAGATTGCAACTCAAGAACTTGTACATCATATTGAATCGGAAATCAAATTAATGCAGCCCATTTTGATCGAAATAGAGGACTACTCTTTCAATGTATCGTTTGATATGAGATTAACGATGATTGATGGTAAAGTTAGCAATGCTTTAACAAAAACGTCATCTACTTGGAGTTGTTCTTTATGTGGAAAAACGAAAAGTCAATTCTCAAATATGTCATCAACTACAAAGGTTAATGAAGACGTTCTTAAATATGGAATATCTCCTCTACATGCTCGCATACGTTTTCTGGAACATTTTCTACATATAGCTTATGATTTGAAATACAGAAGTAGCCTTGAAAATGTAAATAAATCAGTAATTAAAAACGACGAGCTAAAGATAATGAGAGCTAACGAAAAGCAAAGAATTCAGGAGGAGTTTAAGCAACATACCGGATTAAATATTGATAAGCCACTAGTGGGATATGGGAGTACAAATGATGGAAACACGGCTAGACGATTTTTTAGCAATTTTGAAATAACCTCACAGATTACCGGAATTAATATGGAATTATTGCAAAAAGTTAATATAATTTTAACAGCAATAAACAGTAAACATAAAATAAATGCAGATAAGTTCGGCGAGTACTGTGCAGGCGTTTCGAGACTGCTTCTTAACTTATACCCCTGGAAAGATTTCTCACCAACAGTACACAAGGTTTTGTGTCATGGAAAAATAATAATGGAACATCATATACTACCACTCGGAGAGCTCACAGAAGAACCTCAAGAGTCTAGAAACCGTGATTTTAAACATATCCATCAATTTAGCTCCAGAAAGTGCTCCAGACAATCTCAAAATCAGGACATATTTCAGAACCTTATTTTGTCCTCAGATCCCGTCTTATCACTTATGAGAAGGAGATGGATCTGCTACAGAAATTTGACATTTGATTGCAGTAATGAATTCAAAGATTTGATGTATCTGCTAGATCTAGAAGAATTTGATACGGATTATTTTGTAAAGTTAACGTAATTGTATATTTGATTGATTGATTGACTTTCGTATTCCCAAACGCTGAATCAGTACTAATTTTTGGAAATTTTCATTGCAAATAGGTTAGTTGTAGCCCATTAATTTCATACCCTTAAAATGAAAGGGGGTTTCATATTATATATCATTAGTTAGGTAATTACCTCTAGTTTATATATTATTAAATTTTTTAGAAATTTAAAACTTTTTAAAACAATTTTTGCAAAAATACAGAAAAAAACGTCCTTCAATAAAAGTTTTTGAGAAATAAAATTTTTTGAAATGCCTATAAAATTTTCATTTATTTATATTTTTTTACAAAATTTTGCAAAAATATAGGAATTTATAAAAGAAATAAAAATTATTTGCAAAATGTAGGGAAAAAATAATACCAATCCCGAAATTCCCAAAAAACTTTCAAAAATTCCCAAAAATGGGATTTTTTAGTTTTTTTGCTGTCATTCCAGCAAATATCCTGGGGCGACAAATTCCATTTGCATAAAACTAAAAAATACTTATAACTATAAAAAACAAGTAAAAATATTTAGGTTAGAGGCGTGCGATTTTAGAAATTTTGGGCTAAAGTCGGTTTTGTCTAAACAAATGGGTTAAATTTAGGATGCTACCCTTACGCAACAGGACATAATTTTCAAATTTTTTTTTCTTTAAAATATTTTCTTAACAATAAGCTTTTAAAAAAATATAAACAACATATACTTTACTTTGGAAAGTTCTTCCAGAAATAAAAAAGAATAAAGTTACTTTTTGCCCTAAAAATATGCTAAAAACTGACTTTTTTTGAATTTTTAAATTGTGTTGAATATAACTTTTTCTTTATAAAAGATTTTTTGCTCAAATTTTTTTTATAGTATTGAAAAAAATACTGGCAAGCTAATAAAACTTATTTTTGAAAAATCGGTTAGGATTTGAGCTCAAAAATGTGAAAATACTGGACCAGGGTTGGTAAAAACACGAAAATTTAATTTTTAAAACTTTAATATCTCGAAAACTTTAAGAGATAATATATACGTGTCGCGACATTTTTTGTAGGCCTTGACTAGAAGAATTTAAAAATAAAAAATATTTGCAAAAGAATTGGAAATGAAAAAATTAGATCGTTTTTAATTTTTCACATACCCCAGGTGGCCCACTTTGGGGGCGCGTGGACACGCCCACTTAAACGCTATATAGTCCAATCTCAAAACTTAAGCTTGAATACACCTCTTTTATGCCTGTCTGAAATTTCATTGCAATCGAGCCATCCGTTTAGAAACGGCAGAATTATTTCCAATTTTTTTGCAAAATCCCCCACTGTGCGTTGTAAAGGGACATCTGGTAGTTTTACAGTTGTTGTTGTTTTTAGCAAGTGTTGTTGTGGAGCATATGTGAATACACATATTGTGCAAATTGCATCCCTCTGTCTCTCACGCTTCGTGAGTAACGGCTAATTCTTACTTTACGTTGTATAGGAACACCTGGTAGTTTTCGATATGTTGTTGTTTTTAGCATATGTTGTTGTAGCGCATATGTAAATACATATATTGTGCGAATTTCAGCTCTCTGTCTCTTACAGTTTGGAAGTTACGGCTAATTGTTACTTTAAGTTGTATGGGGACACCTGGTAGTTTTCAACTTGTTGTTGCCTTTAGCATTTGTTGTTATAAAGCATCTATAAATACATACACTACGCAAATTTCAGCTTTCTATCTTTTACGGTTCGAGAGTTCTAGCTAATTGCAACATTTCGTGGTATGGGGACACCTGGAACTTTTCGACTTGTTGTTGATTTTAGTATTTGTGGTTGTAGCGGCAAGGTACAACAACATCCTGTGTAAATTTCAGCTCTCTAGCTTTAACCGTTTCGGAGAATGGACGCTGTGACGGACGGACGGACGTGCTTGTCTCGGTAATAGGGTTCCGTTTCACTCTGATGAGTACGGAACCCTAAAAAACAACACCTATATTGTACAGTGTTGAGCAGCATGAGAAGCAGATGATCGGGTTCCTACACACAAAGAAAAATAATTTTGAATTATTTTTGCAACAATATCATTACATATATGTAATGGTATTTAGCATATATACGTCGATTCTATTTAAATAGATTGACTTAAAATTCATATAGTTTTATATAATTTTTATTGAAATAAAATTATCATTTTTGATATTACAGTATTTAAAATTGATTTTCGCTAACTTTTCTTACGATTTTAATAAAAACTTGTATTCAATGGTTAAAAATGTAAAAAGCTTTTTCTCGATGCCAAAAAAGGTTGCACGAAGAGTCCTAAGCCAAAGGGTTTAACAAATAATGTACTGTACGCTTAAGGGTAATCGCAAGTAGGTATACTACTACTAAAATATTAGTATAATTTTTCCAATTACTCTTTACAAATGGAATACAATTTACTTTATTTGCATTAATAAAACCAGCTCAGACGTGTTTTCTTTAGTGTTTGTTCTCCGAAATTCACCAAACGTTTGATGATTTCAAAAGTTCCTCGTTTGTGTCTTCGACATGGTTGTAAATTTATGCAGGTGTAGAATATTTAAGATTCGAAACAGCCGAATATCACCCTTCTACTTGTTTCAGTTTCAATATCATTTTCCCATTTGTCTATACGTATCTTATTTTCTAAAAGTTTTGTGTGAAAAAACTTTTTTCAAAATGTCATTTTATTTATCGTGACCACAAAATGCTTTTGTGTCTATTTTATTTATTTTGTCTATTTGTTTCTGAAACAATTTTGAGGATATGAAGAAAACCACAAATAATCTTTAAGTTGATGTCATCAACTTTAATACACTACAACTGTAGAAAAAAAAATCACCACAGATTTCCATTTCAATAAAAATTTGTGTCAATGTTTTTAAAGGTTTGAAATTAAATCTGATGTATGTATGTATAATTCTGCGGGTGGGAGGCAAATTATTCCAAGTTGAATTTTTCAAAAAAAAAAAAAAAAAAATAATATAGTTATTATGGCTTAACAGCAGAATTTTATTATGCTCTATGTACTGATTGTTTAACCCTAAATCATATTTGGGATATTCAATTTGCAAACAAAATGAACTCCACAAATGCATAAGATTTTCAATTGCCTCCAAAATTCCAAAACAGTGAGTTGTTGTAGTGTATTTCCTGCTTTTAGATTTTTATATACCAATTTATGTGCGCGGCTATATAGTAAATAGATTTTGGGCATATATTTAAATAAACACTCTTTTTTTGAGCCACTTTTAAAGTTAGCAAATAAAATGTAGAAGAATATTTAAGCACAACTACACTCCAATATTTTGAGCATATATGAGGCAATTCCCCATGTCTCACAGTGGGAGAAATTACCAATCTAGCGGAGATTTATTAATAACTTCTGGAATAATCCTTATATTTTGTTTCGACAATTATCTGAAGCAATAAATGGAAGTTTTTTTTGAGACCGATTACAGATTTCTTAAATATGTACCGATTCATAAACATCATGTTTGTGCCATGCTATTGCATCAAAATACTCAATAGCTAAAAAAGGAAAAATCAAAAAATAGGAAAATGAGAAAGTCAATAACAGCAAATTCAATGCAAAAAAGAAGAAGAAAAAAACAATCAGGAATGAAACAAAACTCATTTCTATGTTGAAGGGCTCTACAACGTATGTATTATGTATTTGTTTTGTGGTCACATTAAGTTTCTGCAAGTAAACAGTAGGAAAAAATTTGTTCCAGTTTCTAAGCCCAAGAGACTTGAGTTTTGTTGTCTTTTTTTCCGCATTTGTTATTGTTTCCAAAAGAAAAAAATATTTTTGTGCTACATAAAGTAGAATAAACTTGTATAAGACGAGATGTCAAAATACAAAACAGCGCACAGTGGGGCCAAACGAAAAAAAGGGTAATAAATCTGTATCTTTGAAACGTGCTAGCCGATCTTAAAACAAATTATAAAGTAATCATAGAAGAGCACCCAATGCTTAAGAGTAATAAAATTTTAACCACCCTGTTTTATCACACGTTGACCCACAGGGTGTCAAAATTCACTACATCGGGCTGCTACGCTTCTCATCAGCACTCATCCTTGAACACAGAGGCTCATGTTTCTTGAGCGACGTTCCTGCCACTCAGCCACCCAAGTTGCAGTTTTCTGTATAAATTCTAACTTTATAAACCATTGTCCACCAAGTTGTACTACAATTTACTGTAGATATTTTTCTTATATTGCTAATTCTAATTTTTATTTCGCAGCTTTCAAATGTTCTACTGTGACCTAGCTGGGCACACGAAATGAAAAGTGGCATTAATAATGAGTTAGAACTTATAATCTTGTAAAATTTTTCGTAGGCCCCCAGTCGTTTAGAAATACAACATTTTAATACACTATCAAGAATTAAACATTGCTTAACTAAACAGTTGATAAATAGTTGAATAATTTTTTTTATGAATAAGACGGTTAATATTTTGCAATAAAATGATTTTTTGTTTACACCCAAAACTTTTGTGTTTAGGTCTGAAAACAATTTTTTCAATATTTATTTCTCATATTTTTTTTATATTTCTCAGCCTTAGTACCATAATTAAAATTTAATTATTTTTAAATAAGTATTGCTGGTACTATTGTCTGCATATTTTTGGGCATTTGGGCACCAGCTTTGTGCATTTTGTTTATTTGCCATGATTTATTTGTTTCGTTACTTTGGCAATGCAGTCGAAACAGTGATAAAGCAACACATGCTAAAACATATTTAAAACGCTTCATTAACAATTGGAAAGCTTGATTCCAGAACTATAAAATGAAGACTATGATACATGATTATTGCTGGTACAACATCACTGTAGCTGAGCAAAAATTATTTGATTTATGCAGATAATTTTACTTAAAAGAAGGAATAATTAATAGTCTGCTCCTTTTGAAGTTCAACCAATTTTAAATGTTTACAATTTAAAAAAAGATTTTTTTAACGAAAGCATCATGTACTAAATTGAAACTATCAGCCCAATCGTGAATGATAATTCCGTGAGAGTGTTTTCTCTTTTCCCTTTCCTCTTATTATGTTGATAAATTCCTTAGGAAAATTTTTTTAACCTTCCCTGTTTTAGCCACATCGAAGGGGAAAAATAGTCGGCGGAGGCAAAAATAGGTATTTTAAAAACATATGTTTTTTGTTTTTCCTATAAAAAGTTTCGATATTACCAACTTTTATTTTTGTTGTTTCTGAGGTCATTTATGATTGGAGGAATTTTTTTCGAGAAACGTATTTTCCTTAGGAATAAAATTCCTTGAGAATATTCATGATTGGGCTGTATATTTATTGGAAAACATCCGCACGAGGGGAAAAGCCTCTACATAAAAATGATTAGAATTATGCACACCATCACTTGGTTTCAATCAATTGTAAATTGAAAAACTTAACTTTTAATACAGTTTAAGTTTTGTTTTTCTTTCCCTTGCATGAGAAGAGTACACAAGAAATTTCTGTACCTAAGTTTAGCTTTCTAATGCGATTTAACAGTAGTTGAAAACAGAATAAGTAACAAATAATAATAAAAATATAGATTTCTTAATGTTTTTGATAATGTACATGTTGCAATATAAATTTTCGATTTAGCTTAGATATTTTTCTTCGCAAATACTTCAACCCATCGGCAGATTTTGTATTTGAGGTTTAATAAGATTTTCTTAATTATTTTCCATTTTTTCTGCCGAAATAAGTACAGCCTGACTACTTGTTCTATTATGTTAATTAAATTAATAAATATTTTGCATATTTAAAAACTTTTCAATACAAAAAATAATTTTATCGTTTCAAATATGAATTTAATTATTTATTTGCTTTAAGAGCCAATTTAAATGTATTAACTCAGGTCCAAAAATATAGACCTTTTTTTTAAAAATCTTTTCTGTCTTTTTCAGCTGTCTATATGCCGACGACATTTCGTTGGTGCTAATCAAGTCATCAGTAGACTTGAAAAATTCTTAAAAACGTTTTTAACAAAAGGTCTATATTTTTGGACCCGAAATAATACATTTTATCGTTTCGCTACATTTTCTACTTTTTTCGAGTCTGCTGACGAGTTAAGCATCATTAACGAAGTGTCAGCGGCATATGAAAGCAAAAAATAATTAAAAATTATTTAGACCTAAAATTACAGTTCTCTATTGGACATTACTGCAAATATTGAACTCTTTTTGAAGAAACAAGGGAGATAAGTTTAAATATTTACCATCAAAACAACAAACTTAGCACTGCAATGAATACTAACTACTTTCGCTTAACAGAAGACAATGCAACAATTTTTTTCAGTTTATTGTCACTTTTAGTTATTTTCTTACTGCGTTGATTTGTTATAATGTTTGTCATAAGATATGGTATTAAACGATGATAGAACTTCCATTAGTTCCAATGACACTACTTATAATATGATTCGTATCCTGTGCAAGCAGAGGTCTGGTATTAACATCTGCCATATAAATGCACAGAGTTTAAACAATAAAATTGATGAATATCGATATATCTTCGAAAACTCTTGTGTTGATATAATATGAGTGTCGGAAACTTGGTTTGTTGAAAGCATCCCCGATAGTATACTAAAATTATCTGGCTTCAAAGTGTATCGTTGCGACAGACGTACTCATGGCGGAGGGGTTGCAATCTTTATTAAAGATGGCATAACAAGTAAATTTCTTGTCAAATCCCCAGCTGACGGGAAAGTTGAATACATATTTGTGGAAGTTGTATCTATTGGAAAAAAGTTACTTATTGGATGTTTTTACAGACCCAATAGGAACATAGATATGGGTGACTTACATCAACATCTCGAGGACATAACATTAAATTATTAGAACGTGGTTCTATGCAGGGATTTTAATTCTGATGCTTTACGTGAGTCACAACTGGTTGACATGATGGAATCAATTGGCTTGTTTTCTCCAAATATGCAAACACCTACGCTTTTCACTAATTCAAGTCAATCACTTCTTGATCTTTTTTTCGTCAATCACATAAACAAAGTTCTCCTATATGACCAGATTTGTGCGCCATGTTTTTCAAAACATGACCTGATATTTTTATGCTTTGATTTAAGAACTATAGACACTAAACAAAATGCTACATATTACGATTTTAAGAGAATGGATTACAGCATCATGATGAATAAGTTTGAAAGTTTTTTTATAAATTTCTTTAAACTCTTTAAAACTTGTTTTACAATTTGTCATTTCATCTGTAGTATTCAAAGTTTTCATTTCCGAGCTCAAAACTATAGATGTGTATTCTGGATCAGAATAGAAAGAAAAGGTCCGTTTCTAGAATTCCGCTTATTAAAGTCGTTTGAAAAGTCAACTCACAAACAATAGAAAAATAATTTTGTGTGCCAAAATTAGTAACCTTTTGATGACATTTTTGAAAATAAACATCTTTTCTTCGCCATGATCAGTACGAATAGAAGATAAGAAATTGGATAGTTTAACATAATATTTTGCACAGCCCACTGTTTATTGTTATCCTTGATGTGAACGAACGACTAAAGCAATTAAGTGTCCAAAACATTAAACACTCTAATCCTAAAGTTGTGGTATATTAAATAACTAGCCTTGGAAAAGTTTACTTAAAAATGTTGCTTCAAATGAAGAGCAGTATTTATCGAATTTTGAACAAAATTTTGGTGAAGAGATATGTATATAAATCTTCATATACATATTATATACTAGTAAAAGAAACATATAGGTCAACATATGATTTTGTTGTTTTCCTGATATATTGAAATTTATTTTATTTATTTCTGGTGATAATATATCTATAAAGAGTCATTTTAACATCTGTGTTTGAATTTTTACTTATACTAATTTAATAAATTGAAACAAAGTTCGTAAAATATTTCCAGTGTTTTTTCCAAAAGGTAGTATTATTATTTCAGTAAGGAAACCCTTATCGAAAAACCAAGATGCAGATTTATAATTATTATTAGGTACTCTTGTATATATTTAAAAAACTTCTTCTCTGGATCAGAACCTACAAAATTGCGATTGTCAGTCGACCATCCATCAACACAGTCATCAAGACGCTCACGGAAATTTAGGCACACGTGGCACATAATGCGCACATCAACATTAAGAAACTAAAGAAGTTAATCAGTAATCCTTACTTATTCTTTACAATTTGCAAGAAAATAATAAGTTTTTTTTTTGTGGTGACAAAACTGCCGGAAACTGATGCCGATTTCTTTTCTGAACAATAAAATGTGTGAGTTTCTTTTGCACTTTTTTTTAAATGCGAGGCTTAAAAGTTTAGCGAGACTAATGTTAAAAAAAAGGTTCTTAAAAATACTAAAAGAGTTCATACCTTCTTTGTTTAATACAAAACAATATTGAAAATGTTACATATACTGTGGAAAAGAAGTCGCAGTGTAATAAGAAAAATGTTCTTCTTAATTTTGTGTGTTCTTTTTGATAAAATACATAAAATTTACCACATGAAAATAGTAAAAAGTCTTTACTAAAAATATTCGTTTCTTTCTGCTGGGAGACTCCTTAAAGCATGTTTCCATTACGAGTTGAATCACACGTTTCGCTCTCTTTATAATATTTACGAAGCATGCTGTTTACATGACTTACCTATGTGCTTCGATTTGACAGTTGTTTTTAATAAAGAATCAAAACATTTTCATTATTTCCAAAAATATTTATGTTTCATAAATTGTTCACAACAACATATGTACATATTAATGTACATATATACCTATAGATAACACAACTTGCTATTTTCCAAGCTAATCGTTCCGAAGTTATTGATAATTTAAGAACGTTAAGCATTTGCAGCTGCTCTAATAGCTGGGAACGTTTCTTGTTCAGCTCCATATGTAGGCTGGAGCATGCTCTTGAATACTCCATAAAATGTAGCTTGGAAGAAATTCTTCGGGCCATAATGGTATTTTTCACAAAATTTTGCTTATTGTTCATTGTTATTTTCACTTTGTTTTTATTTTATTGCTATTAAAAAACTAACTTTCACTTTTCGCGGGATATTTTTGTTTTTTTTTTTTTTGTTTTTTTTTTCTTTTGTTTACAATAGATGATTTTGACAATTAGTACAGATAAATTTGCGCAAAATCTAACGAATTTTAATACTAGAAATAGATCAAATTTTAGAATCCCTAGATGTGGACTAGAAATAACGAAACAAAGAATAGACTATATTGGTGAAATTGAATTCAATAAATTGCCTACATCTTTGAAACAAATTGATCGAATATCAATTTTCAAGTCCTCTTGCAAGGAATACTTATTAAATATAATTGAAACGCTCTTGATATGAATTTGATATAAAATGTGTAATAAACTTGTGTCGAACTAGTTATACCCTTCACATAAATGTGTAAGGGTATATATAAGTTTGTGATTCCGTTTGTAACGCATTGAAATATCCATCTAAGACCCCATAAAGTATATATATTCTGGATCAGCATCAATAGCGATTACGATTGAGCGATGTCCGTCTGTCCGTCTGTCCGTCTGTCCGTCTGTCCGTCTGTCCGTCTGTCCGTCTGTCCGTCTGTCCGTCTGTCCGTCTGTAGTCGTTGAAATACCGTTTCTGAGAAAACGGTTTGAGATAGAAACCTCATTCTTTCGCTAAAACGTGTGAAACCCCGGTAGTGGGTCTGCTATTGAAATTCAGTAAGATAGGTCCGCGCATAGCCGAGATATATTCAAAAAACCGGGGTTTGAGGGATATTTTGTGTAATTTTTGTATTCAGATTTTTGAAATAAATTTTTTCCTTAAAAACTAAATCATATCATTTTTAGTGCTCATTAAATCCTAGAAATGAAGGAATTTTTGAAATCGGCCCATATATATCCGAGATATAGCGTCTCCCGATTTTTAAAGAAATCGGCTTTATTAGCCAAATAAGACAACTTTTGGCACCGAAGTTCAATCAAGATGGTATATATAGGCTATTTAGAGGCAAAAGTGGAAAATTTTTCCACATCGGCCCATATACACTCGAGATATAGCGCCTCCCGTTTTCTCAAGAAGTCGGCTCTAAAAGCCAAATAAAACAACTTTTGGTATCAAAAATCGATTAGAATGGAACATATAAGGTGTTTAAAAGCAAAATTGGAAAATTTTTAAAATCGGTCCATATATATCTGAGATATAGCGACTCCTGATTTTTCAAGAAATCCGCTCTTTAAGCCAAATAAAGCAATTTTTGGCACTAAAAATCAATCAGAATGGTACATATAGACTACTTAGAGGCAAACGTGGAAAATTTTGGACATCGGCCCATATACACTCGAGATATAGCGCCTCAAGTTTTCTCAAGAAGTCGGCTCTAAAAGCCAAATAAAACAACTTTTGGTACCAAAAATCGATCAGAATGGTACATATAAGGTGTTTAAAAGCAAAATTTGAAAATGTCTGCAATCGGTCTATATATACCTGAGATATAGCATCTCCCGATTTTTCAAGAAATCGGCTCTATAAGCTAAATAAAACAACTTTTGGCACCAAAAATCAATCAGAATGATACATATAGGCTAGTCAGAAGCAAAACTGGAAATCTTTTTGTCATCGGCCCATATATGTTCGAGATATAGCGCCTCCCGATATCTCAAGAAGTCGGGCCTGGAAGCTAAACGAAATAGTTTTTTGCACTAAATATTTGTCGGAATGGTACATACAGGCTGTTTAGGGGCAAAATTAGAAAATTTTTGGACATCGGCCCATATGCACCCAACTTTTGGTACCAAAAATCAATCATAATGGTACATACATATATATATAATATTATATACATATGTATATAATATTTGCGATCATGTATGAATGTATGTACATATGTATGTATGTATGTATGTATGTATTAATGTATGTATGTATGTATGTATGTATGTATGTATGTATGTATGTATGTATGTATGTATGTATGTATGTATGTACGTATGTACGTATGTATGTATGTATGTATGTATGTATGTATGTATGTATGTATGTATGTATGTATGTATGTATGTATGTATGTATGTATGTATGTATGCATGTATGTATGTATGTATGTATGTATGCATGTATGTATGTATGTATGTATGTATGTAGATACGTTTGTATGTATGTAGGTATGTATGTATCTACATATGTATGTATGCATGCAAGTATGTTAGCATAAACAATTTTTTTGCTTTGGTGTAAAAATGTGTATGTATATATACACGAGCTTGAAAATGAAAGTGATATAAAGAATTGTTGAAAAAAGGGTACGCAATGAAATTCTTTTAAACAATTGCGTCTTCAAATTCATTCACACAAAAAATCATTTTGGGTTTCCCTACGTACTTACATATGTACATACACACATACATGTGTATGATGATACGCAATAGATCATCAGCAACGTGCACAAGAAAAAAATAATTTTGTAAAAGCAAGCAATGTAAATATGTATGTATGTATATATGTATGTATATATATAATCATTGTTTTATGGAACACACTGAAAATATTCAATAATAAAGAATTTATTTTAGAGTTTTCTATTATAGATACATACATACGTATGCATGTACCCACATACGTAAGTAAATTGAAAAGCAAATCACACTTAATGGCAATGTTATATGCAATTTTTTGTTAAATAAATTTTACTATAAAGTTAACTGATAAATAATTAAGAAATACATTTTGCTTTTCTTTATTTCATTGATATTAAAAAGAATTGGTGTCACCCAGTGGTTGAACTTGAGCATATTAGGAATTATTTAAATAAAAGTTTTGCAGCCTGTGTTAAATCCCGGTAGTGGAACTGATATTGAAATTCAGAAAAAATCGGCCCATTTAAAAGCCAAATAAAACAACTTTTCGCACCAAAAATCAATCGGAATGTATGTACGATTGTGAAGGGTATTTAAGATTCGGCCCAGCCGAATATAGCACTCTTACTTGTTATACCCTTCACATAAATGTGTAAGGGTATATATAAGTTTGTGATTCCGTTTGTAACGCATTGAAATATCCATCTAAGACCCCATAAAGTATATATATTCTGGATCAGCATCAATAGCGATTACGATTGAGCGATGTCCGTCTGTCCGTCTGTCCGTCTGTCCGTCTGTCCGTCGGTCCGTCTGTCCGTCTGTCCGTCTGTCCGTCTGTCCGTCTGTCCGTCTGTCCGTCTGTAGTCGTTGAAATACCGTTTCTGAGAAAACGGTTTGAGATAGAAACCTCATTCTTTCGCTAAAACGTGTGAAACCCCGGTAGTGGGTCTGCTATTGAAATTCAGTAAGATAGGTCCGCGGATAGCCGAGATATATTCAAAAAACCGGGTTTTGAGGGATATTTTGTGTAATTTTTGTATTCAGATTTTTGAAAAAAAATTTTTTCTTAAAAACTAAACCATATCATTTTTAGTGCTCATTAAATCCTAGAAATGAAGGAATTTTTGAAATCGGCCCATATATATCCGAGATATAGCGTCTCCCGATTTTTAAAGAAATCGGCTTTATTAGCCAAATAAGACAACTTTTGGCACCGAAGATCAATCAATATGGTATATATAGGCTATTTAGAGGCAAAAGTGGAAAATTTTTCCACATCGGCCCATATACACTCGAGATATAGCGCCTCCCGTTTTCTCAAGAAGTCGGCTCTAAAAGCCAAATAAAACAACTTTTGGTATCAAAAATCGATTAGAATGGAACATATAAGGTGTTTAAAAGCAAAATTGGAAAATTTTTGAAATCGGTCCATATATATCTGAGATATAGCGACTCCTGATTTTTCAAGAAATCCGCTCTTTAAGCCAAATAAAGCAATTTTTGGCACTAAAAATCAATCAGAATGGTACATATAGACTATTTAGAGGCAAACGTGGAAAATTTTGGACATCGGCCCATATACACTCGAGATATAGCGCCTCAAGTTTTCTCAAGAAGTCGGCTCTAAAAGCCAAATAAAACAACTTTTGGTACCAAAAATCGATCAGAATGGTACATATAAGGTGTTTAAAAGCAAAATTTGAAAATGTCTGCAATCGGTCTATATATACCTGAGATATAGCGTCTCCCGATTTTTCAAGAAATCGGCTCTATAAGCTAAATAAAACAACTTTTGGCACCAAAAATCAATCAGAATGATACATATAGGTTAGTCAGAAGCAAAACTGGAAATCTTTTTGTCATCGGCCCATATATGTTCGAGATATAGCGCCTCCCGATATCTCAAGAAGTCGGGCCTGGAAGCTAAACGAAACAGTTTTTTGCACTAAATATTTGTCGGAATGGTACATACAGGCTGTTTAGGGGCAAAATTAGAAAATTTTTGGACATCGGCCCATATGCACCCAACTTTTGGTACCAAAAATCAATCATAATGGTACATACATATGTATATAATATTATATACATATGTATATAATATTTGCGATCATGTATGAATGTATGTATGTATGTATGTATGTATGTATGTATGTATGTATGTATGTATGTATGTATGTATGTATGTATGTATGTATGTATGTATGTATGTATGTATGTATGTATGTATGTATGTATGTATGTATGTATGTATGTATGTATGTATGTATGTATGTATGTATGTATGTATGTATGTATGTATGTATGTATGTATGTATGTATGTATGTATGTATGTATGTAGATACGTTTGTATGTATGTAGGTATGTATGTATCTACATATGTATGTATGCATGCAAGTATGTTAGCATAAACAATTTTTTTGCTTTGGTGTAAAAATGTGTATGTATGTACATACATATGTATACACGAGCTTGAAAATGAAAGTGATTGAAAAAAGGGTACGCAATGAAATTCTTTTAAACAATTGCGTCTTCAAATTCATTCACACAAAAAATCATTTTGGGTTTCCCTACGTACTTACATATGTACATACACACACACATGTGTATGATGATACGCAATAGATCATCAACAACGTGCACAAGAAAAAAATAATTTTGTAAAAGCAAGCAATGTAAATATGTATGTATGTATATATGTATGTATATAATCATTGTTTTATGGAACACACTGAAAATATTCAATAATAAAGAATTTATTTTAGAGTTTTCTATTATAGATACATACATACATACGTATGCATGTGTACCCACATACGTAAGTAAATTGAAAAGCAAATCACACTTAATGGCAATGTTTAGCATTATAATTCAAAAATAATGCAATTATATGCAATTTTTTGTTAAATAAATTTTACTATAAAGTTAACTGATAAATAATTAAGAAATACATTTTGCTTTTCTTTATTTCATTGATATTAAAAAGAATTGGTGTCACCCAGTGGTTGAACTTGAGCATATTAGGAATTATTTAAATAAAAGTTTTGCAGCCTGTGTTAAATCCCGGTAGTGGATCTGATATTGAAATTCAGAAAAAATCGGCCCATTTAAAAGCCAAATAAAACAACTTTTCGCACCAAAAATCAATCGGAATGTATGTACCATTGTGAAGGGTATTTAAGATTCGGCCCAGCCGAATATAGCACTCTTACTTGTTTTTTATTAAATTTTGCCTCGAGCCGATTTACATAATGAGGGTTCGACACAAGTCAAGTCTAGTTTGTAATACCCATTATAATCTTCTTAAGTAGCTAATATTTTATTTGTACATTTTTTAATTGTTTTGCCAACTTCCCTCAATAATGCCTTTCTGGCGCTGAGGCCAAATTTAAATATGTAAAAATGAATTTTGTTCAAATAAAGTACGCAGCTACATTCATATGGATGTTTATGTAGCTGAAAAAAAAAGTTAGAGAAGACAGACATTTTGCATGCTTCGCAAGTAGCTTCCACATGAAGCAACTTCATTCGTTCTCAAAATTTTGTATGGCGAAGCACGTTGCTTCGCTACTGATTGGGGTGTTAAGCACAAATAGAGAGCGAAGCATATGTCGTGGAAACATGCTTTTAGCATAGAAACGGTTCATAGAAAAAGTTTTATCGATTCTCTATTTTTTTGTTTTGTTTTGGGTCTCTGTCATAACTTTGTTAACCTTCGATCTTACTTCCTCAAAATTGAAAAAAAAAGTTTTTGTGGTAAAATTTTTAAGATCAAGTTTTTCAATGAACACAAGAAAATGATAAGTGAAGACGTTCGCCAGAACGATGATAACCCTCAGATTGCGGAATACACTTTGTATTCTCTTACCAACATAAAATTATTTTCCAATTGATTTTTGTGCTTGGGGCTATTGTTTCACAGTGATGAAAACGCTTTTAAAATTTGTACCATGTCCAGCGATCTATAAGCATTATTTTTTACTGTACTTAAAAAAAATTAATAATTGCAGTATAATTAAGCCATTAATTCCCAGATATAAGTTATACAGTTAAAAAAAAAATTGGTCGACAATCATTTCGTAGTACTATTAAAATATGCACAACATCAAGCTTTTGATTCTTTTAAGTAAAATATGTTGAATACTCAAAGCAATACTTTTCTCCAAATTAAAAAACTGCATTAAATTGAATAATTATAAAATAAAGAAAAAAATGGGAGAGAGAAATTTTTTAAACTAACTTTTTTTTGCAATAGAAAACCGAAGTTAAAGTAATGCTGCACATACCCACACCTTTTCAATACATTTCGATTTCGAGCAGCAATATATAATGCAATTCTCTGTTACTTCATTTTCTCAACACGTCGCATAAACTTTGTTCTTGAGTAAACATTACATTACCGACTGATTTGCTAAGCTTCTTTCAGCGTTTTTAAAAGATTTCTGGCAATAAGTCAAATGAAACAAACCTGCGGATGTTTTAAAATTTATTTATTTTTCCTATTCTTTTGGAAAAGTTTCTTAACACTGTAATTATTTAAACAAAGAACAATTTTTCTTATTCCTTTTCATTGATAAATTTGATTGGCTGTGTACCTTAAAAAGGTCTGATAAGCGAAATTAAAGCATTGCAAAGCAACGTGTTTTCACAGTTTAAACTGAAAATTTCAAGCAAATGTGAGTCAAAATATTTCAAATAAAAGGGACTATTTAAAAATATACTGCACGTGCCAAAAAAAAAAAAACTAACTAAGGAAACCTTTTGCATTTATTATTGATTTAAAAAAATTTTTTTTTCTCAAATCATATGACGCAACGAACAATAGAAACATTCATCGTGATCTTAATATACCAACAGTGATAGATATTTACAAGCATGACAGTGATGAAATAAAAAGACTGAAAAGGTACCACGTACTTGATCTACCTTTTAGAGAATTTTTTGTTTATTTGCATGTAACGTTAAGTATATGTACACCTATAAGAATATATTTTCTGTTTGTTTTCTTTTTCATGGGGTCACTGGAGCTCAATAAGCTAGGTTAGTCGCTAAATTCAAACTATTTGCTTAATATTTCTGTAGAAAATAGATCGCAAATAAAGAGAAATTATATTTAAAAAAAAAATATGCCGCAAGCAGTGGAACAAAACTTATCATATATGTATGTGTCGAGAAAGTTGCGTGCAGGATTGATGTCCTTGTTGTTATATTCACGTATTATGCAATACTTTTGGGTAATAAATAATGAGCTGTAGAAATATTTTTTTGCATATTCAAAAATAAACTCAATTATTAATTTGCTTTAAGAGTCAATTGAAATGTATTATTTTAGATCTAAAAATTTTGCTTATTAATATTTTTTGCCTCTTTCAGCCGTCTATACTCGAAAGATTCTAGTCTACTGATGAGTAGATTAGCAGCATATAGATGGCTGAAAAAGACAGAACGCAGGTCAGCGCTTACACCTAAAATAATATTCTTTGGATTTTAACACAAGTTTTTAGTTTAAGTGCTCCTCGCATTTAACGGTGAAAAATTTATTTTTTAATTCGAAGATATATGGTGTGTTAAAATTTAAAATTTTCAATAACGCGTGGTTTTGTATTTTTAGTTTTAGTTTTCCATAATACTACTCAAAGCAAAACCTAATTTATGACTAAAATCAAACCGACAAGCCATTTTTTCAGGGCGCTTATTTAACGTTCCTTCAGCTGCTACTAAAACACAAACTTTCCAATAGAATTAATTATCTCCCACAGTGTATTTATACATCTTCTTATTTATTTCTTTTACTGTATAAACATTTTCTTCCAGTTGTTGATATTGTTGTTGCCGTGAAACATAATTTTATACTTCGTTCACTTTTCGCAATGAGCACAATTATACACATGTGCAAGATCAAACATCAAAATGTTGTAAAATAACTTACAACACGTAAAGTTAGCTGCAATTGCATTCCCTCGTTTTACAAGTGAATTGTTTTTCTTTATTTTTGAGTATGAACATGTTGAAACATAAAAGCATATTTTTTCAGCAGCCCGCACAGCCAAGAGAATATATATTTTTTTAAATTTTTTCGAAACGCCTGGTTTATTCGAATTATACGTTAAAAACACACACAGAAATTATTATCCAACAGCATACATGTTTGTTCTGACAGCTCAGCCCGTAAAACTTACACCCACACTAGAACCAACCCAACAGCCTCGAAAGTGTACAGAAAAGAAGACAACATAAAAAGCAGCAAGATAACAGCTAAAAGTTGCAGGGTATGGCGTGGAGAGGTCTGCAGTAAGCATTTTGTTTTCATTTTGTAAAGTAGTTTCTGCAGTTGCTGATTTATATTGCTGTATGCTTTTACCAAAAAACAAAACGTGACCTCCAAGTTTTCGCTCAAAAGTCACGTTCTTTCTGGGTAATTTACGTTTTTAGAACAGTTGTTGATTTTGTACTCCTTTTTTGTATATTAATTCTCTTTATCAGATTTCTCTTTTACTTTTTCACCACGCAGTGGTAACAATTGCTTTTTAAAATTACCTTGAACACTCTTTCATTTATAAAAAAAATTATAATATTTTTAGAAGCAATAGTCAATACATCTATAGGCGATCATTTTTGGATTTTATATTAACGACGTATTTACAATAAACATAGAGAACACATTGAATGCCATGTTTTCCAAATCGGGAATATATTTTTCGAAATACATACATATGTATAAAAATGTCGTATGGTGAAATTTTTCTGGATCATTTTTATGCACTTTTAACTAAGACTTAAGAAACAAACATGCATTTGCGTTCATGTAAGAATTAACGAAAAGGTGTTTGACCGCTGCAAAAGAAAAATAAAAAAAAATATTCGTATTTTAAACTTTTGTACAAAATTCATATTTTGGAGTAGCCAATGACAGAGAAAAATTATTTATATTTTGGGGTGCTCATTGTTTAGGGTACTATCGCAAGTGCACTGTATTTGAATTTCAATATATCACAAGTCCCTTATTTAATATACATAAGCCTGAAGTACATGGCATGTAAAAAGCCACATTCGCATGTAGCTCTGACGTAATTTTGATGCATTTGCAACATGTCGTGTAATACCAAGTTTTGTGACAATCACATGCAGTTTACATTCACATTTGTGCGCATGTAGCTTTGTGAAGACATGCGCATATGTGTATTTTTCACTTGCCGTGTACCTCCTTTGTGCATTTGAATTTTGAAATTTGTACATGCGCATGTAGCCGTCACAGACATGTTGCAGCAAGAATTTTTGACACAACATTTTTCATACTCATGTAGGCATTGGCGGCGTTGTCAATATACATTAATAACATATTTTATGAGGGGAAAAACTTTTAGCCTTCATAGCAAGGTTCGCACACGATATCATAAAAATACTGCTACCGTTAAAATTGGATACCGGCATTTTTACTGATTCCAGTTACGCTATAAGATACCATTTACGCTATAGGATATCCCGTTACCTGTACACCGGCAAGTAGTATTTACTCAGAAAGAAAAAGCTCATTCCAAATTTAAGTTTTTTCTTAATTGCCACATACCCTTAAAACAGACTTTAAAAAGCAGCAGTTATTGATAAACAGTTTTTACACGGTGCTGTATACCTGCAACGAAGCTTTTTAACGAATTATTTACAAATAAGCTTACTAGCTCATCAGGCAGCTGTTATATTTTAACGATAATAGCAAAATGCTACCATACGAACATGAGAATGCCGATTGATTATATAAAATTCGGCCATTGATAGATGCACTCAACCAGAATTTTAGAAAAGTTCCCCTTGAACCGTACTTGTCTGTTGACGAGCATATGTGCTCAACGAAAGCTATTAGCATGTTCAAACAGAATCTACCGGACAGGTGCCATTTAATTATTGTGTTTGTTACTAAGCATTCTATACTGTAATAAGAGACTGTAAGTCTTGTTTGTAGAATTGAATGAAATAAATAAATAAATAAAAAATAAGCATCTCATAAGTGGGGTTTCAAACTCTTTGTTATATGTAGTGTATTTGGCTATGGATACAAATTTCATGTGCAGCTGATGAGCCTGACTTAGGGGCATCATTTAATGTTGTGGTTCGCCTTGCACGTAAGGTACCTTCTAATCAAAACCACCACTTATTTTTCGATAACTACTATACCTCAATACCACTTATGGAATAATTGTCAAATCATGGCATTTAGGCTCTATTCTTTTAAGGCAAATTGTGTTTAAAAGAATTTTTCTTTTTGAATTCGTAAAATCTGGCTTGATATAAATACATATACACTTTGCTTTAAGTCTTCCTTAAGGAATTTTTTTTTCCGGTGAAACGGACTTTGGTAGTTTTCTGATAAAAACTTGATAACAAATTTTTTAACAGTGGGAGCATTGATAATCAAAATACATGTATACAGTTTAATTTTAGTTTATAAAAATTTAATTTATAAAAATTAGTTACGGAATTTTGCATTTTGGGTATCGATATCTAATTAAGTTGTTTTTTACTTCCGTCAGTTAAAATTGCTTTATTTTGATAAGCAAACAAAACGTTTCTTTCATACTACTTTCATTTAATAAAAAACATAAATTTTTAATTTTTGTGAATAACTTCCAAAGTTGTGCACCAATTTTAGTCATTTATGGCTTGTTTTGTTTGAAACTTTATTTGTTATGAAGTGAAAATTCATAAGCATAACTTTATTTTTAGATTTTTTATGCTGTTTTAAAGAACAAGAATTTCGAACTTTTGCAAAAAATTTAATATTTTTCAACGAAAAAAATGTGTTTTCTAAACTACTGAACTTATTGAAAATAATTTTACAGCTGTTGAAAGATAATTTTATTGTCGAGTTTCGGTTTTTGTAGTTTTTCCAAGATTTTAAATCGTTTTTGAGATAAGGGAATATATGTTGTCCTACCTCCTCCATTTTTTAAATAACGGTATATCTCAAAAACAAGAGCTAACCTAAAAAAAACGGTTAGCACCACTGAATTCAGCGCACCCGAATTAGGTTTGGTGACTGGGTGCCCCGTCTGTAAAAAAAAAAGTTTAAAATTCAAGCACAGTGTTTGTTATTAATTAGATATCAAAAATTAAGTATGTATATACTCTTAATTTTTAGGGTTCCGTACTCATCAGAGTGAAACGGAACCCTATTACGGAGACAAGTACGTCCGTCCGTCACAGCGTTCATTCTCCGAAACGGTAAAAGCTAGAGAGCTGAAATTTGCACAGAATGTTGTTGTATCTTGCCGCTACAACAACAAATACTAAAACCAACAACAAGTCGAAAACTACCAGGTGTCCCCATACAACGAAAAGTTACAATTAGCCATAACTCTCGAACCGTAGAAGACACAGAGCTGGAATTTGCACAGTGTATGTATTTATAGATGTTCTACAACAACAAGTACTAAAACCAACAACAAGTCAAAAACTACCAGGTGTCCCCATACAACGAAAAGTTACAATTAGGTATAACTCTCGAACTGTAAAAGATAGAGAGCTGAAATTTGCATAGTGTATGTATTTATAGATGTTCCACAACAACATATACTAAAAGCAACAACAATCCGAAAACTACCAGGTGTCCCCATACAACTAAAAGTTATAATTAGCTATAACTCTTGAACCGAAAAAGATAGAAAGCTGAAATTTGCATAGTGTATGTATTTATAGATGCTTGTGAACAACAAATGCTAAAAACAACAACATGTCAAAAACTACCAGGTGTCCCTATGCAACGTAAAGTAACAATTAGCCGTTACTCTCGAACTGTCAGCGACAGAGGGATGGAATTTGCACAATATGTGTATTCACATATGCTCCACAACAACAGTTGCTAAAAACAACAACAACTATAAAACTACCAGAGATAGGGAGTCGAAATTCGCACAGTGTATGTATTCCCAGATGCCTTACAACAATAAATTACAAAAACAACAACAAGTGGAAAATTACTAGGTGTCCCCATACAAAATAAAGTAGCTTTAAAAACAGAGGGATGAAATTTATAAAATATACATATGTATTCACATATGCCATTCCATACATACATTGCACATACATACGTACGGAACCCTAAGAGTGCGAGCCAGCCTCGTACTTGACTCAATTTTTTATTTAATATAATATTCAATATATTTTTAGTTAATTGCATATTGAGGATATGTACTCAAACCTGTTTTTTTTTTTTTTTTTTGGAAAGTAGCTTAAATTCTCTTACTATAGTTACGCACTCAGTTGCATAAAAAGCATTAACATCAATAAGCATAAACTTTTGTTGAAATCAACGTGCATACACATTACTTCAATGCATCTCGAAGAAGTCAATAACTTTAAGCGGTTGCAATAGCGTTTTGGTAGTCAATGTTTAATTTCCAATATATAACGATATATACATACATATATATTATTCATGAGCGGCTTAGAGCATCATTATCTTATTTGGAAATGGTGTAAGCTGGGCACCGAAATCGCGTAACCTTATCTTGTAACATGTTTTCTTGTAAGGTTTTCAGAAGCTAACATAATGCTTACCGCCTAAAATCTTACATAGATGTGTAACTACATACATCTTACTTAAAATATATTTTCTTCCAAAAATTAATTCGATAAAAAAAATTGTTTTTTGAACAATTCTGCCATTTATAAACCAATTTTGTAGTTTTTAAACTATTCGAAATTTTTCAAAACGATAATACGTTTCATGGGATAAGGGTTGTGTTTTATAATAGCACAAATAAAATAGATTCACTGAGCCGATAGTTTTGCCGCCGATAGCGAGTGTTGGTAGTAGTATTATTCTTCCCCATACAATGGCTCACAATATGGATTTTGGTCGTTCTATAGAATTACATTTCGTTCGCGCCATGTCTTACAGATAACACGGTTTTCGTGCTCGTAACGCGAAACGATTACTTTAGCTGTCGAGTATTTCTAGTGGGCGGCACAACTGCCGCTTACATAAAACTGCTCATACGCCGTCGATGAAGATTTTACTTAGGTGTGCACTAGTTTTTATTTTATTTGGAGAGTGATGGTGTAAATGCAAAATGTAATTTAAGTTAGATTTTTAACGGTTGCAAAAAATGTATTTGTACTTTTGTCTCGTAGAATTAATACGTGTATAATAGACTGAACTGCCCTTTAGTAGAATAAGCGCATCGTTGGTCTCATGAAGAAAGGCATTAGCCCACATTTTGTCTCGGGGATTTTCGCATATTACAAACAAAATCTTATAATTAATCAAAAAAAAAAAAAAAAATCAACGATATTCCTTTTTTAAATCAATATTTTGTTAAAGAAAGAAAACGCTGGTTCTTAAGTAACTCGGTTATGTACATACAAAGATATTTTCAGAATTATTTCTGCTTTGTGAAATGCTTGTTAAGTAGTGAAAATATTTCGGTCTAATATATCGTTTATTTAGTGGTTTTTTTATAGAGTCGTGATTTACTTAAAATATAAATTTGAGCTTAAGATGTAACATTATTTTGGTAATGACAGCTTATCTTGTAGTATTGTTTAAAAATGTAATAAGAAATAATTCCTTTTTTAATAACTACATAATTATGTTTATTGTTTTCATTGTGGTACGTATATATACATATCATGAGCTGTTAAACCCGTTTAGTTATTTACATACATACATTAATATATGAGGAATCGTTGAGTATTAAGTATTTTGGTATTGGCAAAAGGCTATCAAACAAAATGTGAGTCTAGTTGGCTCATCCAACAAAGATTATTTTATGTACTGTAACAGCAGCAGAAACGTTCGATGTGATCAGCTAGTACACTTATATATTTCCTTTAATTTTCCTGATTCTCTTGTTCGTAGGCAGGTGTAGTGAAAAAACCGCAGTTGATGTACAATAGTGTTTAATAAACAATAGAAAATACAAAATAGCGGTTACAGGGTGGTATACGAAAATATATATTCTAATTTAGTTCCACAAATTCTAATTTAGTTCCACTTAGTATTTTTTTATGATTTAAAAATGAAATTTTATAAACAAGTATTTCGGTAATTTGATGTCTGTGCTAGCTTCACTGCATTTAGCATTATAAATTAACTTATTCAGTCTTAGTGTATGCACGAAATTGATGTTTTATATCTCTCGAAAGGCATTTTTTCTCTACTTTGTATCACCTTCTTTAGACGTGTTCTTGATATTCAAATGTTTATGTACAACCCTATGTACATTGTACCCCGAAATGTAACTATAATGAACATCCGTAAAGATGTAAACAGCTTCTGTTTTCGTTTCCCCTTAAGCTTTTTAAACTGTCTTTTCAATGTGGCCACACAATGTCTTTGTTAACAAATCCGGCTACAGACGACAACAAAGCTATAAAAGCACTCTAACAACAATTGGCTTAATTCGGTTTAAAGGAATGCTTAATATTTAATGTTTTAACTTAAAAAAAAACAAACGAAACTTTACAAAAACATGTCGAGAACATATTCTACTGCGCATGTCTAAGATGACGTTCAAAACTGCTAAGCAAATTTTATATCATGCGAGTTAATTTATGTATTAAGCATTTTTAGACCCAGAAGTTTTTTTAATTTTTTTGATTTTCATTTGAATTAGTGATTGGTTTTTTTCAGTATAGTTTAGCTTATCAATGTTTTAGTTGGTTGTATAAAATTAAATTCGCAGCAGGTGACGTTATATGCAGCATATTTTGTTTTTTGATCGAAGGCATATTGAAATTTTTTCAACTCTACCTCAAGACGTACCCGGTTAAATGAAATGGGCTATTCGTTATGTATTAAACATGCGTGTTTGAGACATGATGACCTAGAAAAAAATGGTGGTAATGGTGATGGCAAAGACGACATTTCCCAGGTTTGTGTGCAAACTCTTTTAATCCACAAATCATTGAGGTGTATTCAAAAGGTATACGGGCAGCAGCTTAAGCCGACTGACCAATATGATGGAGAAAAAAAAAATTTGCAATTTACGCAATATTTAGGGGCATTACCAATGAATGTTTCGAAGGAATGTTTCGTGGCGGAGGGCTTATTAATAATTCGCATCGCCTTCACGTCTATGGCATATAGAGACAATAACTTAAGACCGATATTTTTTTAACATAATTTATGGCTTCCTCATTACACTGTTCTGAAAAATAACACTTTTTGGTTGTGTTTTGAATACAAATGTATAAACTATATGTATTTTGGTGCTCTACGCCCACCAAAATCTATAAAATCTATCACTTTCTTTTAGTTCTGTTATCTGCCCGAAATAATGTTTTCTTCTATGACCAAATGTGTGCATACAAATTATTACAATTAGAGATACCTGCTTTAAATTGTGAATGAAATCAACATTTGCTTATGGATTTTTATGGTTTACAGCTTATTTTATTTCTTAGGCATATTGAATTTAGGAAAATGTAAAAACTGCAAAATGTTGCCAATTTTTACTTTTTTATTAAATATTAACACCGGTATTCATAAAAACTAAAACATTGTTGAAACAAATTTTTTATATAACATTTATATAACATTTATATTTGTTCTAAAATGTATTTGAGCAACGTTTTATTTTTTATGAATACCGGTGTAAAGTATAAAAAAAGGAAATTTTGAATAAAAAAAATTAGTTTCGCCATTAATTTCTGAATGACTTTGAAATGGAAAAAACATAGAAACAAACTGTTTACCAGCATGTGAAAACAAACATTTTATAGCGCATCTTTTGGTCAGCTATTCTAAGCTAGGATTGGCGAAGGGTCTTCCGAGTTATGGTTAAATATATGGATGTAAGTCTATAACGTAGGGGGTAAATTAGCAGCGCCCATAAAAACTCCTTACGTAATAGATAAAAACTAAAAGCAAATTTAGGTTTAGAGCACCAAAACACATATAACCTACATATTTTTTTCGTGAAGCCATTTTCACTGTTGTACATTGTTATTGATTGTTATTACTTTACTTTTTTATTATCATAATTTTGTTTTTTTTATATCCCGCAAATTATTTGAGCTACATTAACAATGTTTGAGTCAGTTTAAGGAAACTAAATTTTTCTGCTTAAAATACCCTACCTCAAAGGTTATTGTTTAAATATCCAAATTATTTTTTTCATGTTAATTTCTTAACAATTCTTGATATTTCTCTAAGCTGCTGTGAATAATGCAATCATTTTAAACTTTTGCTGTGAGTCAAATATAATTTATTGTTTTACACAAGTTATTTTTTAATTATAATCAAATATATTATGCTATTGTTACAAGAAGTTAAACAGTATGCAATTAGTTCTATACTTTACACACAAAAAAGACCTTCTAACACAGTCCTTACAGTAATTATATAAACATATGTACGTACAGTCAATACAATAATGAGCAAATATAAAAAAAATTATGCAACATATTATTTCAAAAGACTAGTTATATTAAGCAAAAATTTATTTAGTGAGAGGAAAAATTTACAGTTCATATATTTATTTAATTTTTTTGATTCAGGACAAGGGATTCAAATACTGGTTTACAAAATTAAATTTCAGCTTGGAATAACAGCCATCCGATGCGCCCCAAGCGCAACAGCTATCCTAATGGGAAGTGCTATGGTTGCTTGACAATCAAAACTTGTCTTCTGATGATTTAAAATCATATGCGTTAATTTTTCATGCTCTATGTACATCATTTGTAAGATGTGTTTTTAATGAGATAACACCTATCATTATTTATGGACTGGTGTTACTTTACAAATAAACAAAACCTGTTTCTCTTTTATGTATTCTATGTAATAAGCTTTAGCTGTAACAATTATTTTTCTTGTATCTCTGTTGATATATTTTGTCCTTTACTGTATCTGTTAATTTTATTTGGCTTATGTAAGCATTTAGCATATAACTAAATAATAATGCATGTTTTAAGGGGTCCTTCGTTTAAGATTTTTTTTTCATTGTGCTTATAACTAAAAGTTTATTTAATGCTTGGCTAATTTCATATAAGAGTATAATAAATTTTGATACAAATAATAAACGTTGTGATTCATATGTATTTATATAAAGGGTGGTCCAAAAATAACGAGTCATACCTTGACGTCATATCCTTTGGCCAACTTAATTAAACTTAATTAAATTGCGTTTTAGTGTAAAGATTATTGAAATATTTGCAATTTGACTATTTGGTGCAATATTTGGGCTTGCGCTGTTACAAAACAAATAGATAAATTGGCGGTACTGGCATTCTTGTCGTGATTGCCATCCAACAAATACATATATAAATTGGAGGTACTGGCATTCTTGTTGTGATTGCCATCCAAATTTTTACGTAAATTAAACATAAGGAGTTTTGGAGAATTTTTCCAGATTTTAGATTTTTCTTTCTACAAAAATTAATGCCTCCCAATAAAAATTTTTATATAAATTAAAATAAAAAATTTTAAAATTTTTGAAAAACCTCTGTTACTCTTGTAATTTTATTCTATCTGTAATGATGATTTTTCAAAAAAGGATATGTTTAAGAAATCCTTATCCTTGCTGCGATATTTATTCAATAAAGACGAAATAAATTTTTTGGAAAATTTTCTCTTCTTCTGGAATTCATTTTATACGAAATTATAATTGTATAAAAGGAATTAACAGATATACTTGCTGTGATCTCAATAAAATTGTGTACACAAATCTAAGATCTTGGAAACGTTTCGTTGCTTTCAGATGCTTAATAATGCTTAGTATAGCTGAAATCTAAGTTTTTTTTTTTTTAAAGTATACAAGATACTAATGTATTTGCACGATTTTCTTTTCATTTTCTTCATAATACAATTTTTAGAAAGCTTGAAGCTACAAACCTTTTGTTCTTACCTAAGACTCTTTTTTAAATACGGCCGAATTTTGTGTGGTACCACTTACCACAAGAATGATGAATAAATGGCTCTTGTCAGTGAGGAATTCAATAGCCGTATTATTTCAATTCGCTCCGAGCATATTTGTCGGAACGATTATTTGCATTGATTCTGTTGGAATTTTTCCAATAAGCAGAGAAAAGTTCAAATATGAGATAATTCGGGTTATATCCAGCGTTGAACCTTAATGATGTTTTAAAGCAATTGAAAATCTGTACAATCCGATCTAATGAATCCGTTTCAAGCAATTGACCAATATTTTGTTTGACGTATATTTGTGATATATTTTCTATGAAAATAATATAATTTCCTAAAAACAGTTTTTGTTATTTACAATTAACATCGATCGTTTTGGTGTTACCACTCTTTATTGGCGCATACATACAGATGGGCCTTCCCACTAGAGTGTTAGCTGTGACTAGAAAAATTTAATTGTTTGAAACTCGGTTCAAGTTGCAATGGATAGAAAGAAAGGCATTTATGAAATTTAATAAAAAGAGATATGAGATAATATTTATTTATTTATTTATTGAAAGTATTTTACAAAAATAAATTTATAAAATACGACACTAGAAATAGTGTGGACCACTTGGTCCACATGATGTCATGCAAATAAGACTAATACGAATACTAAATTGTTTTCTACTTATAAGAAATCTAGATGGTACAAACCATGCTTTTGATCCTCTAGAACTAGGAACTAATACTGCCTCCTTAAGCAAAAAAAAACAAAAAAAATTTGTTTTTAATAACTGTTTTTAGTATATTAGAAGTCAAATAGCAGGACCAATAACATCTTTTTGGCCTTCGTTTTGGCCAAGTATATGGATACAAACAGTTAAAATTGCATGTGCATATATGCAGAAAGATAAAAAAGAAACACCAGGAAAAAGAAGAAAGGGCGAAAAATACGTAAAAACGCAAACTTTCCCATGAGTAAATTTTAACGTTTTGTTGGATCAAATCACAAAAACAAAATTTATAGGGATCATACAAAAACTTTGCATCAGCAAACACTACTATAAATTTTGTTTTTGTTTGTTGAGCAAACAAAATATTCAAATATGCCTTTGTGGAATTTAATGTTTCTGAACTTTTTTTCTATTTGTTGTTGTTTGTTGATGCATACATCTGAATGTTCATGCATATTTACTCTCAGTTGCTTATATATACATATGTATTTATGTAAAAAAAACGAGTGAACACGGTTTTCTATGGTTCCGTTTTTTGTGCAATACTTGACAAACAAAAGTTAAAATATGAACTGCATATATTGTGCAAGATTTTGCAATTTTGAATTTCTTTTTAAATAAATGGAAAATAGGTTATGTCTTTTAATAATAAATCATTGTTGGTTTTTCAATTGTTGATAATTTTATTGGGCTTTCTAATTTATTTTTTTCTTTCTCAAAATTCAGAAAAATTTTCTTGTGATAAAATTGGAGTGATCAACATTTTCAAAGAAGACAAGAAAATTTAAATTGAAGACTTACTGGCTGGAGTACATGCTATGTCTGACTCACGACCACCACGACTCTCATCAGCATCCAAAATTTAATTCGCACCCAGGCTATGACTAATTGTATACTGTTTTTAAGCAACAGCGCATAGCCATTCTATCACCTTGGCTCTTCATTACTGACTGTCTCTGTTTAATCTTATTGATCAAATTTCTATTTCATCACTGTGTTTTTCTGTTGGAATATATTTTTTGTTCTCTCACCAACATCCAATTGATTTTCAACTGATTTTTGTGTTTGCTGTTATTGTATCAGTGATAACAACGGTTTAAAACTTCTCGCTAGCCCCAAGAATTATTAAGCAATAATTTAATTTTATAGTGAGTTACATGATTTACAATAGTTGAAAATGTTATTATTTTATTTATTTTTCATTCAAGATTCTTTTTTTCTCACAAGACTGTGCGTCTTCCCAATAGATTACAATAAGGTATTGCCTCTCGTTAACTTACATTTCTTAGCTAAGCCATTCCGCTAGCTTACTAGAGACTCCTTAATATTTAAATTGCATATTTTACAAGTACTTTACTTCCCCTGTTGCTCATACGAGTGCTTGTTGCATAGTGTTGCATATATTCAGTAAATGACAGAAAGTATTTTATTGATCAGAATTTCCAAATGGCTTTCAAAAGTTTTCCTACTTAAAAACTAATTCCATAAGTAAGTCCACATGTGTGACAATGAAAGTTGGTAGTGATTAAGATGAAAATAATTATTCAATTAGAATGCAAGAAAATGTTGCAAGCTCAAGCATTTTTATTTATTCTTAAAATGTTCATCTTTGCCTACTTTAGTTAGACTTTATGCCCAAAACACACTATGTATCCTCAAATTGTTAAGCTTGTGTAGCTGCTAAAAATATGTCTCCAATGCCCCATTACACTTTAAGACTTTAATTGCAGGGAAAAAAGTACAATTAAAAGGAACACAGCTTCAGCATCCCTGGAGTATTGCACTTTTAGTTCATCATCCAGAAGTCAGCTGGAGAAATGAAGAAACATATTGACATACTAAATTGTTGAGTGTACTGATACACAAAAGTACTTATAAAACTCTATTTCAAAATTGTTTTCTTTTTTGCTATAATTGTTGCCAGCAATAGAGAAGTCCCATTTTTCTGTTTGTTTTCATCCTTCCGTTCAAATAGTATGTTCATTATAATGAAGACTTTTTGCTATTTTTATTCATTCTTCATTTGTTATTCAGTTATGAGATTGGACTTCTCTTGTCTTGCACAAATAGTTTTGTGCTTTAGCTATTTCGAAATGTTGATTGTAAAACGGAGTGTGTTTTTCATTTATATTATTTTTTTTTTTTTTTTTTTTTTTTTCATTTTGTCTGCCCGTAAAGAATACAAGTATCTGCAGTTGTGTTCTGTTTTCTTTTTTGAATCAAGTGACAATGCACACCATCTCATCTACTTTGTTGCAGAATTGTATTTCTGTGACACGGCATGATGTTTGTATGAAAAGTTGTTTTTAATTTTGTTCTCTTGCAACGGAATTTAATAACTCTGTGTATAATACCATAAGAAATTAAAACAATTTTTTCTTTAATATTTTGCCATTTTTATGATTGCTGAGTATGTATGTATATATAAATATTTAATGCACACTACTGGACACATATTTAGTTAAAAGGGATACCGCGAGCAAAAGATTTGGAGCTAAATTCTCTTATTCAAATAAAGATACAAATATAGATATAGGAATGAAACATGAAAACAATTAGAACACTATTTACATTTGCAAATATTTAATATGATTTTTAAGTGAGTTTTATTCTGACTTATTTCGAAAACAAAATGGAGTGCTGAGCGCAAAGAAAAAATATTTTGCAATAGATTGCAACAATATTATTAAGTTGTCTATCACAATGCGTAAGGTTGCGGCAAACAAGATGTTTTTATTTTAAATGATCTAAAGAGTTTTTGGCACCGCCAAACATTTTTTGTTACAGATTGATTATTTTGTTGTCATCATCCATGAAAATTTAAATAAGAATGCAATATCATTCGAAAAAAGACAATATATACAACCATTTTATGATGCAAGTGTGAACAAGCATTATATGTAACAAAGAAAGTGTTGTTAATCAATCAAATGGTAACGAAATATTGAACAAAACATTATTGTTTTTAACAGAGTTTTTGCTGTTGCTGTTGACAGCTGATTCTCTCCAATTTTTACGTCCTGATTAAAATGCTGATTAATGAACATTTGAAAGAAACAAATAAAGAAGATATTCAAAAACCGCAGATATTAAAGTCGCAATGTGTGCAATACACATTATGGAACAGACAAGGAGCGGCTTATGTGGATAACTCAACCCTTGTTTTTTTGGTACATGCATCTTCTGCTAGGCCGTACCATAAATATCCTTTACAGTATTCCATATTCATTTAGTAACGTGCAAAACAAAACTAGTATTTTAATTAACATTAAGGTATTGCATATAAAATTTTCAGAACTTGAAGTAAAATTAAATAAATATTTTAAAGCTTTGTAAAAATAAGTGTAATGCAAAATAAAGATTTTTAAAAATTATTAATTATAATTGTTAATTATTTTAGTAATTCGGTTTTACCTTCTCAGAATTAGGAAAGACTTATTTGTGGTAAAATTGTAGTGATTAACATTTTTGAGAAGACAGGAAAATTAAACTTTAAGTTTTGTTGCCTGAGGAACTTGCCATTGCTCTTTCACATCCACCATAATGATCATTAGCACTCAAATAACCTCTCACAAAGGTCACAATCAGTCGCATACTGGAGTTGCGCTTAGCCGTTCCACTAGCTAAACTCTCCATTACTGACTAATATATTTTAACACGGGGTTCTTATTAGAACCGAAACAAAAACCGAAACCGGAGGTAAAAATCATACTTGTTCCCGATCAAAAATGTTCCCGATAGCCCTTCAGATATGTGCGGGTATATATTATAGTAGCAAAAAAACAATTTCAGCTCTAAAGTACAAAAATTTAGTTTAAGGAAGAAACAGAAATCTATGAAGTAAGTGCTCATATACATACATTTATTGCCAAAATATGGCTAAAACCGAGGTTCAAAAATATTTATTTTGTTAGCAAATAAAGAGTATAGCTGGTAATTCGTAAAATAAATATGTACGATTTCGATCCCCACACATATAGCCCAAACTGAAAAAAGAGAAAACATACTCAATTAAACCTAACTTCTGCAAAATGTACTCACGATTCTGCGTGAAAAGTGCAATTTTCCCTATTGAGCTTGGAGTAGCTGCCGTTGTCGCTGTTGAGTTTAGAATCGCACCTCTCGCAATTTAAATAGTCTAGTGTAACAACTACAATTGAAATTTGACTGAGCTCTTGTAGCAGATATGGCCGCAGTTTTTCAAAAAATCATGATCTTCGCTGCAAAAACGTCGAACACATGCTTCAAGTGCATGCTAGATCCAGTTTTTTAAAAAAAAAACTTTTCACGCGCATTTCTAGCAGACATTATTAATGTTTTATAAAATAAACGTTTGCAATGGAACTCCATGAGAAGCGAATAGAGGAAGGTTTCATGCTCCGTCATGTTGACATAACACATCATGCTTACTAGTCCACCAAGGCTACCCTGATCGAAATGCGATGATCAGAAAAATTATTATAAACGTTATTGTGCGTTAGTAGCCATAATAAAAAATATTAAAAAAAATTGTGGAGACCTCTTCACACTTGGTTTAGTTTCAAAAAGGAGTGAGGAGGAATTTGAATAACGCATCGTGAAGCAGTTTTTCAGCGGATAACCAAATACATAATATGATTACAAAGTTTTTTTTTCTATAAAAACGCAAAGAACCTCAAACGGACTTCACTAAACTTAGAGTGTTAGAAGAAAAATGCATAAAAGCGTGTATGGGATTTCCCCTGAGAAGGAGAAGATACAGAGAATGGTTACATTCTAAAGCCATATCAGTAAAATTCAATAGAGATCAGGTCAGCATGCCTGTCTGTGGTACTGTTTCAAGACCGTTTGAGATGCAATTGCAAAATCATTTTTGGATGAGAGTCCCGCAAAAGATTGTGTATAAAAAAGATAAAAAATCTCATTCTAAATTAAAGCTCCTTCTACTTGATTTTAATACGAAACGTACTTGAAAATTTAAGTACGCACAACACTCAAGTGCAATCTAATCGTAAGCCGAATAGAGATTAATAAAGAGAATCAGTCCTGTCAAAATTATCACGAAATTCTTGGATGTATTTGTTGCCAACAGTTGCGTATGTTTGTATAACTATTGAATTTTGTTTAATTTTTCCAATTGCTACGATAGCTGAATTGGTAGAGTATCTGGACTGGCAGTATTTAGGTTCCCGGCTTAAGCCGGCAAAGAGGCAAAATAATTTATAAATTGTTTCTTAAAGAAATAGAGGAAAGAAATTTGGCATTAAATATACTTTAGAAACATCGAATCAAGTGCATAATCACAAACTCAATTCTACCGTAATTAAATCAAGCTCAATCAGTGTCAAAAATATAGTAAGTACGAAGGGTCTTACAGCAAGTACTGCGTGTGTGTTTTTATGTGCAGATATTTGCTATTGTTTCAAACATATGCTCAAAATAAAGTCATCAGTAATAAATCCTGCCAAATAATTAAAAAAGAAGCTTGCCTTTTTTGCCTTAATTATAATAGCTTTGGAAGACGATGAACAATGTGTGAAACTTGGACATGTCATTTAAATGTCCTACTCGGGAAAATATCATAAGAGAAATTGGGAGACAATGGACAAGATATCAAACATGTTATCTGTTCATATATGATATTATACAATGTTTTTGTGAACTCAAAATATTTAAACTAAAACTATACCTATAGCTAGAAACGTTTCTAAGGTATATACACATGTGACAGAGAGGCTCACAAAAGCCACAATTTTATGCACTTAAATATTCAAAACACATCTGCAAGTGCATACATAATTCTAAAAGCAAACAAAATTGGTAACATTTCCTCATTGAACCTGTGTGCATATTTTAGTATCTACTTTAGCTTTCAAAACGAAAGATAGCCTTCGTCACAGCCAAACGCCTTAGAGCTGTTCACTTTAATGAGCACATATCTACAAATACTGAATAAACGCACACAGAACACCAACCACAGCAAAAACACATATGTACATACTTGCATACATGTACTCGTATACATAGATCCCTGCAACGAGGTCACATTTGGTATTTTGAAGAGAGAAGATTGCAAATAATTTATATGAGTTTAACATATGTATAAATTGACTACAGATGTAATGTTTTTCTATTTTTAACAGGATTTCCATAAGACTCTTTAAAACCAATATCGTATCTATTGTGCAGCAAAGTACATTCAGTTCAAATAAATATACCAACATTTACGTTCTTCCTGTTCGTTTTGTTGTTCCTTTGTTTAATTAACTTAATTATATAATAAAGTAATTTACATAAACTGAGAGCATTTACAGTAACTGAATTCAAAAACAATGTATAATATATTTTATTGTTGTATTATATTTTATATGAACAACAAAATTAATTAAATTATGCTTGTGGAGCAAAGCTCTATAGAGAAATTATGGTCAGATATTGTAAGTTCAAAGGTTTTGGAAACTCAACTGAAAAAACAAAATTCATTAGATATCAAATGAACACTGATTGCCTTGTTTTGAGTTCACTTTTTCACAGACACTGTGTTCATATACATACATATATGCTGCTCGAGTTTCAATATCAACGACATCGTTTTAGTTCGACTCTCGAAAATATTCTTATATCGACTTGAAATGTTTATTAAAGGTATTATTTGAGCCAATCCTGCAATTTCGGTATTGTTTTAATCCAAAACTCTTAAAATTATCTCAATTTCAAAAACTTTATCACATTTGTGTTAGCAAATTATTTTCAGTTGTACTTTAAAAATTTATTTGGTTGCATTTGTGATACAAAATGAAAGTTGCAGACACAGATAAACAAGAAAGAAAAACTGGGAGCAGATTTTTCGATTGAATTTTGCGCTGGTATACCATACCTTAACAGAACCCAAAAAAATATGTAGCTAATTTTTTTTGGGACTTACAGTATTACAAGGCATCTGGCCAAAAGCGTCAGATTTTGAGAAGGCTTTCCCGCTGCATTGTTTTTGTCTGTACAAGTTGTATAGTACTGAAAATGTTTGACAAGAAATAAAAAGGATATCCGCTCTTTTTTAGGTATTCATGTAAACAATTTTTTTAAATTTCCTTTTTGGAAATCATTTTTTTCGAAAAAAAAGTGCTTATTTGGAAAAATATTTCTAAACTTTGTTTTATTATTACCAGAAGATATCTACTTTCGTGTTATATGAATCCGATAAATTTTAAAGTGGTCCTGCTTGTAGCTCAAATTAATGTTTGGTGCCTTAACTTAAAAATCAATATATATTTTTAATGCTTAACAGTCATAGCTAAACGAGAACGGAACGCGTAACGATTTCTTCCGTTCGACTTTTACTCTAAAATGCCATAAATAAACGAAAGCGGCAAGACTGCTTCAAAGAGTTTTTGTTGTTATTTACTTCAAAGTTAATTAATTTCTATTATTCGAACTTTTTCTTATAATTATTTCTGTATTGAGAATAATATATGAAATAAAAAGTTGAAAATACAACTAAAATATGCAAATGATAAATTGTGTTAAAAGTGACGCTTTCTTCTTAGCAATCTGCTATCTCAAACCATTTTGGGTCACAAAAAATTAAACTCCGAATACACACTGATAGAAAAAACGTGCTAAAATCAAGATTTTATGCTTGAAATCAAGAATTTCAGTTTCAAAAGTCTGTTAAGCGCGAAAATTCTTGATTCAAGAATAAAATCTTGATTTTTTTAAAATCGCATTTAAGATTATAAATCTTAAAAACGATCTCAAATCAAGATTACATTCTCAAAATTTTAAAATATAATCTTAAAAAAAATCTTATTTCAAGATCGAATTTAAGATTACAAATCTTAAATCAAGAATAAAATTCTTGTTTTAAGAATAAAATTCTTGAATTTTAAGAATAAAATTCTTGTTTTAAGAATAGAATTCTTGAATTTTAAGAATAAAATTCTTGTTTTAAGATTATTTCAGTACTGGATTCTTTAAAATATCCCTATTGGTTTTTATTCAAATTCCAATGTTGGAATAAAACAATTTTTTTTAGTTTTCTAAGTCTTATTTATTTGCATTTTATTGTTATTTATTTGTATTAAAAATAATAATTATACAATACGAGTATATTACATAGATACTTATATCAACTTATTTCTAACATATGTCTTTCCATTATTAATGGGATATAAATGTAAAGGATTTTTCACGAAATTCCATTCTAAGTCCCAGTGGAGGAATTGTTTCCTTTATGTCATCTTTCTTCATATACTGCCAACTTTTAAAAGTCACTTTTGAGTCTGAAACAAATTAATTTAATGTCCAGTGACAGGTAATTAAATAAATGTATGCATATAAACTGTTGCAGATTTCTTTTACAAACCAGTGGACTCGATGACAACGTTCTAATTAAAACACTTTGTTTTAATTCAATTGAATATAATTCAGATAAGTTTATTATAAAGGAAAAACGATGTGTTCATGTTGAAAGTTAACAGGAAAAGGAAAGATACTTATCAGTCAAAAATGACAGCTTTAATAAATTCTAGTAGTTACAACGTTGTATGCATTTGGGTTGCTAGAGTTGTGTAACTTTTTACCAACAAACTCCCCCTCAAACCAAATGAGTTTTTACAAAATTCAAAAAAAAATTTAAATTACATAATAATTTTTAAAAGATTGCAACCATATATATGTTTTTGCTTTGACAATATTTTGGTAAGAATGTCAGCAGCATTTTCATTAGAGACGATGTAGTTGACATCTATTTCTTTACTCTCATATTTTTCTCTTATGTAGTGGTATCGTATGTCGATGTGTTTACTCTTTCTTTGGACAGTTGGGTTTTTCACCAAAAAATTAGCACTTTGATTATCGCAGAATATGGGCGTTGGATTAACGATGTATTCATCACAACCCAATTCGCTTAAAAGTCCACGAATGAAAACCACTTCTTTTCCTCCTTGGCATAAAGAGATGTATTCAGCTTCCATGGTACTCAAAGCTACTAGCGATTGTTTGCGGGACTCCCATGCTATAGGACCTCCCATCATAAAAACGACGTAACCCGAATAAGATTTTCGGTCATTTGAGTCACCTGCCCAGTCTGAATCTGTAAAGCATTCGAATTGTTTAAAGTTATTAGAAAAAGAAATTTTAGCTGCTGAACTGTTTTTCAAGTATCGTAAGACGTGTTTTGCTGTAGCAAAATGCTCTTTGTGCGGATGCGTGTTATACTGTGACAATTTGGATACTACGTGCATTATATCTGGTCTTGATATAACAGCCAGATACATTAACGCTCCAACTAAGCTCTGATACGTTGTTATTTGCAAATTTTCACAATTGGTTTTGCACTTTTCCAAAACAACTCCACTCGGCCATGGCGTAGATGCTGGTTTGCAATCAGTCATACCCCATTTTTCAAGCAGTTGCTGAGTATATTTTTCTTGATGTATTGTGAAATCTCCTCTTAAACCCTCCCTATTTATCTCCATTCCTAAATAGTAAGCAATAGGTCCACGATCAACAGCTTTTACATGCTGGTTCAAACGATTTATTATATTTTTCATTTCTTCTTGGCTAGAACATGACAATATCATGTCATCTACGTAGATTGCAATAAAGCTTAAGCATTTCTCTTCTCGTTTAACATATACGCACGTATCGTATTTGCATCTTGAAAAACCAATTTCCAATAAAATATCATTAACCATTTTATTCCACTCTCGGCCAGACTGCTTTAGGCCATACAATGTTTTATTTAACTTGCACACTTTCTGCGGACAATTTTTGTCTTCAAATAATTTTGGTTGTGCCATGTAAACATCTTCTTCTAACTTTCCGTTTAAGTAGGCTGATTCAATGTCAATATGGTTTACGTATAACTTAAAATTAGCGGCCAAAGATAGCAAAAGTCTTATTGTTGTATGTCTGACAACCGGTGCAAAAGTTTCTTTATAATCTATATTATATCTTTGAGAACAACCGAGAGCAACTAGACGAGCTTTATATTTTTCAATAGACCCATCTGGCTTTCTTTTTAACGCAAAAACCCATTTACAACCGATTACATTCTTGTCTCGCGGTTTTTCTACCAGATTCCAGGTTTTATTTTCTATTAATGAATTAAATTCCCTCTGCATAGCTTCTTTCCACTTGTGAGCATTTTCAGAATTGAGTGCATTATTAATAGAAATAGGATTTTCAATAATTGAATTTAATAATTCAGGCCCACTTTCAGTGATATAAACTTTTCGCGGCCTACCCTGACGACCTTCTCTAATTATTTTTGGTCTGCCTCTTTTTCTTTTGTTTTTATTTACAATAGTACCGGTATCTTCTTCTATTAATTCTCTTTCATTTTCTTCTTCTGTTTCACTACTTGTGGCACTCATGTCACTCACCTCTTCATCTTGATTTTGTTTTTCACAGTCCTCATCATCTTCAATTTCTTCCTTTTGGGATGTATCATCTTGACTATCTAAGATTTTGTTGAAAACATCAGCATAAAAACTTTCTTGACTTCGACTTTGATTTTTCGTTTCTTCAAAAGACTGCTCAAAAAATACGACATCTCTGGAAATTATTATTTGATGAGTAGTTGGATTATATAGCCGATATCCCTTCGTATGAAGTTGGTATCCAACGAACTTTGCTTTAATTCCCTTGGGCAAGAATTTACTGCTTTTTGGTTTTATACTTTTATTCAGCATTACGGCATCACATCCAAATATTTTCAAATGAAATACAGAAGGTCTATTTCCATGCCACTTTTGATAAGGTGTGATGTTTCCTAGAACTCTTGTAGGAGCCCTATTCCGCAAGTACGTAGCAGTGTTTACCGCTTCTCCCCATAAATTTTGTGGTAAGCCTGACGACTGTAACAAGCACCGTGACATTTCAACTAATGTTCTATTTATCCTCTCGGATACACCATTTTGCTGTGGGGAATAACTTACTGTCGTCTGATGTATTATTCCTTTTTCATTAAAAAACTCTTTAAATTTAGAATTAATATATTCTTTTCCATTGTCGCTCCTGACAATTTTTATTTGGCGGCCTGTCTGCTTCTCCGCAATCGCAGCAAAATTTTTGAACGCGTCAAACGCATCACTTTTTCTTTTCAAGAAATACGTACAAACATAGCGTGAAAAATCATCCACGAATGTTATAAAGCAGTGGAAGCGTGCTGGGCCCATAACCTTTGTTGCAGATTTCTTTTACAAACCAGTGGATTAATTCACTCGATTTTACGCTTAATGTAATTGTAGCAAGAGCCTTTCCATCTTTAATTTCCCATTTCGCAGCATTGTCGTTCGGGGGCTCTTCTATAATAGTACTCCAGAGATCAAGTGTTATCAATAAGCTTTTCATCTGGATACACCACGTTGTGTAGTTCTCACCGTCCAATTTATCAATCGTTGTTCCACCACTTGCCATCTTAGAGCCTTTCTATATAATACCAGCAACACCAAATTATGCCGACAGATTGCTTTTCTAAAACAATCTAAAAATTTTGTTGCCTTACTATAGAGATAAAAACGTATCTTGGTTACCAGGGTCCTGGGCCCATAACCTTTGTTGCAGATTTCTTTTACAAACCAGTGGACTCGATGACAACGTTCTAATTAAAACACTTTGTTTTAATTCAATTGAATATAATTCAGATAAGTTTATTATAAAGGAAAAACGATGTGTTCATGTTGAAAGTTAACAGGAAAAGGAAAGATACTTATCAGTCAAAAATGACAGCTTTAATAAATTCTAGTAGTTACAACGTTGTATGCATTTGGGTTGCTAGAGTTGTGTAACTTTTTACCAACATAAACACTTTTTTTGTTTACACATATCGCTCATTTAATAAAAAAAAGTCATGAATAGAAAACAAACTTTATACTTAATAATACTTATATCAATGTTTATATTGTACACAAATTTCATAAATATATTTTAACTATTGGTCTTTTGAGACGACAAAGCTCTTGAAACAATTTGTTCATGACTCTTTTAAAGCAAATGAGCGGTATGAATGTAGTTCTTTTAATATTCACGTTTTCTTAACTCTATATAAATACATATAAGAAGTACTTACCCTTGAGATACTTGAAAACAGACTCCATTTTAAACTCTGGCAGAAGACTTTGTAGCAATGCGTCATCTGCCAACTCCGATGCAGCTTCCTCTGGCATGCTGATCATGTCGTAGTTTCCACTTGCCAAAGGTAAGAAATTGTCACTCATTGGCATCGTTAGAAGTACAATTTCTTCGGTGCTCGTATTTTCCATTGCACTTACGTATATTTAATAAAAATTTATTATTTTTTTCACAATTTTTTTTAATACACGTCTTCTTTGCTCACAATTTTACAAATTATAAACAAAACGTTTTCAGTGATGCTAAATGTAGAAAAAATCAATAATTAAATCTTACTTTTGAGAATGTATGCTTGAGTTTAAGATGGACGTTCTTAAAATTAAGATTATGATCTTCATATTAAGATTGCGTTCTTGATTTTAAAAATTTATTCTAAATACGATCTTAAAATCAAGACTGCGTTCTTGATTTTAAGAATTTATTCTAAAAACCAAGAATGTATACTCAAATTCAAGAACGTCAATCATACTTACCAAAATTCAAGATTGAATATCTAAGATTTCCGCAATCTATAATCGAGAATTTTATTCTTCAATTTAGATCGTAATTTTTCTATCAGTGCAGTATTAAATATTTAATTGGCACTCTTAAAAATTGTTAAAAGTTGCTGGGAAAGCATGTTTGTTACCCAGAAACATCTGGCTGGCAACCTAGCTATTAAACTTTACGTTTCTCTACTTAATTGATACTGATGGGAAAAAGCCAGTTAAAAGTCACATAATATAAATAAATGTACTACATCATAGTAAAATGTAATTAAAATTTTAGGAAGATGTTGTTTGCCTTCCTTTGGATCATGGCTTTGTAGAAAAAAATGGTTTTCAAAAACTTGATTGTATAATTTTTTTATGCCTAGTATGTTTCATATACCTTGCTTTATATAAGATCTTTAAGTTGCTAGAACAACTCTTTAAAGTATAAATATATTCTGGATCGCTTATACGCAAACTTATATACAATCGGGCTACGCTGTTGCTCGCTCAATGATATTAATGTTTCTTGATTGATAATTTTTTACGGCCCTGGCAAGCATTAAGGCTAACTTTAGAATATAACCGCTTTCAATAAAAATTACTTTCGTTTCGAAAAACAGAGCTGATTTGTAAAATTCTTCACTCTGCGTTGAATGAAATCAACAGAATGAAATTTTTGTTAATGCTGAAACTAGAGAAATTATGTATTTTTAAAGAATAAAATGTATAATTAAAACAAGCCGTTGTAATTTGAAAACAAATAGTTGCCAAAAACTAAAGGCATGTATATTAAGTGATGCGCATTTTTGTTATTAAAATTAATATTCAATGCACAAGCATAAAAATGTCAATTTTTCTAATCAAATTAATTTACCACCATTTAAAATGTCTGTTATTTCATTGTGCCTAAATAACCTTGTGACTAAATAAATAAATAAATATATATATATATATATATATATATATATATATATATATATATATATATATATATATATATATATATATATATATATATATATATATATATATATATATATATATATATATATATATATATATATATGTTTATTATTATTCATGAATTTTAATTTCAGCAATTTGTTCAAAAATTATGCAAGCAATTTGAAAATAAAATTCAATTATATATTGCATTTTGCATTTTGTATTGGCTTAATTTGTTTATTGGAATATTGTTTGCAGTTAATTTTGGTATTTTCTTCCAATTATTTATAATACGAGAAGCATTTTATTTGTCATGCATACCAATTGTGACCGATATGTGTAGGATTGTGGAATATGCTATACCATTCGTTGGATTAGTGTTTTAGATGGAGCTTTAGAGTTTTCACAGCAAAAACATAGTACATAGTTACACTAATACGTATGAGTAATAATACGTTGCATGAACTTGGTGAATTTACAGTACGCATACGTATAATAATAATGTACCAGTTTCACAATGATAATAGAACGCGGAGTGTTTTATTTCTTATAAAAATTATATAACTAATATAATATTTAAATAATAAGATTTTTCTATTATATCAGAGTCATCCAACTTTATCATAATTATTAACAAGGATATTCACTCAAAAATGTAAAATAGAAATTGTAGCTCACCCAATATCACAATTAGATTTCGGCTTGCTGTGTTCCTGCGTGCAATTGTATTCGTTTAAAAGGCAGTCTGTATGCTGAGAAATATTGTTTCAGCTGAGTCCTGATTACTCATCTCAGATCTGTTATACATTAGTGAAATCATTTAAGATTGTTAAGTTGGAGTATCTTTTGATGAGATGCGTGGAAAATGGAGACAATTATTCTCGGAGCCAAAGAGGAGATTCCTTTAAAGTGTTTGAAATTAGGCAATAGGATTCTCGAAATGAAATAAACCCATTAGTGATATGAAAAGCAAAAAGAAATAAAACACCAATAGTTAGTATTTTATGAACTTAGGTTTTATTGTAGAATTGGTTACCTATCTGCAAGACAGTATAACAAAGAAGAACCAGCAGTGCCATCTTAACACTTTCTGTTAACTGTTGCTGTTTCACATTAGTTGATGTGCAAGCGAGATAGGTGATTTTGGCAATTTTCAGCTTACAAATATATAGGCTTTGAATTTTATGCATTGCTCATCACTGTTGTTAACGCCAGGGAGCAGATATGCCCTTTTGGCATTAACAAAGGTCTACCCTTTATATTTTAACACATATCTTCGTTTCATTACTAAAACTACTAAATGCATTATGTTTTTACAAACTGCAGAGAATATTTCTTACGATTTATATAAATCAAATTATAATACAAACCATGCAATATTAAAAGCAAGACTAACATACAAAGCATTAAAGCATTTTAAAAAAGATATGTTTGTAAATAATTTAAAGATATACTAGAAAGTTTTGTATTTGAAAACTTTTCCATAACCAATAAACTAATTTTAGCCTGTGTATACTCGTACACCACATAAGTTTTTAACAGTTATGTCATCTGTTTTATGCTGAACTGATCTGCAATAACCAATAGCAAAAAGTGTAAAGCAAATGTTACATAAAAACAAAGAAATCAAAACTGACTATTGTTTTTACAATTCTCGCATATGATTATCTAAAATGCAATTTATACCCTCGGCAATTATGTAAATAATATATTTATGTATATTCGAGCTTTAGAGATATTTGAACAAAGCATGCCTTCCTTCGCATGGTTGTGGCAATTTCATAGCATCAATGTTAATTTTATTTCAAATGTGTCATTCTAATCTAAACATATTTCTGCATATCTAGTTGTAATTATTTGTTGCATTTGGCAAAGACACGTCAAAAAGAACAACAATATTTTTTGATTATCACTTTTAATTTGTTTAGGATTTTTTTGCTTAAACAGTTTTTGTGGGGTTTTAAAAATTATAAAAGGGAAACTATTTAAGTAAGAAGCGAACTCTTATACTATGCAATTTTGTTTTATCTTCTTTATTTTCAACTTTAAAATTTAACTTTATGATAAACAATTGAAATTCTTATTGATATATTAAAAAAAAAAAATTAATTACTAGTAAGTATTCTTTTTTGGTGTAACATTTTACCCTTTTTGGAGTTTTGTACTCACAGAGGTAAAACGGAATTCTGTAACTGAGACAACAAAAACAAAAAAAGGTTGAATATTATAGGGTATCGCTAAACAAAAAACTGTGAAGATTAGCTAAAATTAGCTGTAACTTTCGAATCATAAGACCCAAATTTTACAACAATAAACAATAAAAAGAAAACACAATCAAAAACTAAAAGAGGGTGCCATACAAGACACTTTCAAAGTTAGCTACAATTAGCTGTAACTTTTGATTCATTACAACGACAGACTTGAAAATCGCACATGATATACGGTTGCCAGGCCTGTACGATACCAAAAATAACAAAAACTTTAAATTTAATTGGTGTTCATACACGATGACACCATTTAGTTAGTAAATACTCTAAAACTTTTGAACCGGAATTGACGAAGTGTATAAAGCTGCATACCCTCTACAACAGTAAATAATGAAAACAAAACAAAACTTGAAAACTAAGGGCCGTCGCATGCGATTTTCGAATCCAGTAGGATTTGGTTTTCGTTTTTATCTGTGAATGCAAATATTTTTTAGAAAGAAAAGAATCTTGCTTTTCTTCAGCGTGTATTCTTTAGTTTTGTTTGGATACATATTCATAGGCTTGGTTGTGGCGATAGGTATATACAAGGTGGCGCAAAAGTAATCCTCCTATCAGAAAATGCTATAAATATTGCGATTGGCCCCTAATGTCAGTTCTGTTTTGACATTTGTGTAGTAAACACATGCGAAATACACGTTAATAAACAATGTTACGCTACACTGCTCCAGAACGCGGAGTATTGGTGACTATTTATTTGACCAATAATAAACATATATGTACGCCCTGGAAATGTTGGTGGCTGTGGCTCATTATTGGATATGTAAAATTTACTCTATTGAGTGTTGGCGTTATTTCAATAATTTCGTTGCAGGTACGCAAAAATTCATACTATTTTACTTAATGCAGTCAGGAAGTCAAGTATTTATATAATACCACCCAGTAGTGAGCGGTGGCTGCCTGTTTTTAGTGCACTATGTTGTTTTTAGACTTTAAAATGAAATATTTTTTACTATTACGGCTGCACAGTGCGCCCGTATAAGAATAGTTCTGTGAAGGTGTACAAAAACACATGCTTATGTCATCACAATGTAAATTTTCTTTGGAAATATCATTTTCTAGTTACAAGAGAAGGGTAATAATAATATCGAGTGTCCCAGCAATTTCGTTTTTCTACATGCCTTAGCAAATGGCATATTGGATTCGGAACGGCCGTATATAGTATTCTTATATATTTTGTATTTCTTTGCTTAAAAATGCTAATTTTTCACAACTGCATCTTAAACTTTGGTTTTCGACACCGATATTTTATTCATTTGAACAAACATATTGTTTATCCCGTTTTCAATTTTATGCCAAAAATTACTTTAGTAAAATTCTTTAATTTTTGCAATTTTGATTGTCTAGAACTGATTTTTGTTTACGGCAACATTGCCAAACACACGGAAGCCTCTCTAATACTCTCTTGTTTTCAGCATCCGATTAACAAGTACAAACTATTGTAGAACGATATAGGCATTAAAACCTGCACACGATTGTTATGTATATATACATGTTTCTAAATTCCACTTCTCTTTTCAAGGAACAAAACTGTTTTCTCCATCGTAATTTGCAACAAGTAAATCACCATTTTGCCAAGTCTATCAAACTAGACAGATAATTTTTTATTTGATAACAATTGTTTTAAAATGAAATTTAAAACAGCAACTCTTGCTATATTGTATCGTCAAACATTGGCTGCTAGTTAGCCCTCAATTTTATTATTCAATAACCAAGTTCATTGATTTTCGTTCTTTTGTGGATGGTATTTTACATCTGATGTAATATTATTTATTTTAGAAAATCATTTATCATTTGCCATTTAGTGCTAAACAACTTTATTATCTCAAAAGAAACATTTGAATTTAGCGATATATTACTGCAAGACCACTCGAACAGAGATAAATGATCGCGGACTCGTTGGAACTTTATAAATCTACTTTTTAGGATTTGAAAAGCAGTTTCCTAAGTAATACATGCAACATGGAAACAATGACTTCATTCGCATGTTGTTCCATTTAACGTAAGTTTTTCAAGCTTGTGTGCTATTTGAGTAAGTAAAATGTATGTGCTTATGTACATTGTATGATTGTACAGTAGTCAGAAATAAAATCGATGTTATTGATAGGTAAGCAAGATTAAAATATATAACTTTAATCTAAGTCAATTTGTTGCCACAACTTGATTGTGCAGTTTGAAAAGATTTATTTA